>PVHT020000175.1:28368107-28496346 GCA_004024745.2 Catagonus wagneri | reverse complement strand
CGGTGCGGGGGGGGCAGGTTCTCGCCTCTGGGGACCAGGGCACCGTGGTGCCGCCAGAGGCAGTGGACGGGTGCTGACCGTCGGGGAGGCGGGCCGGGCAAACGTGCCACGTGTGTGTCGTTTGTACGGAGGAGGCGGGTCCGGGCACAGATTACCTACGCAGTCTGGGGTCTGTGGGAGGACGAGGACCAGCTGCGAAGTACAGGGACCTCTGCACAGTATGTTCTGTGATAACACAGATGGGAACTGAGTCTGGCAGCGAATGGAGGTGCCGACGTGTGAAACCGAGGCACGGCTGTACAGCAGAACGGATCACAAGCTTGTAAATCAACTCAACTTCAATAACACTTTAAAAAAAGTGAAAAGAAAAACAGATCAACTACGAGAACAATCTTAAGACGTGGCAAACACAGAGCAGATCTCAGGCGCTGAACTCTCACGGACGCCCACGGGGAGGGTCCGCTGAAGTCCAAATCCGTCAGGAACAGCAGCTCGGTCACGGGTGCCCTGGCCTCAGTTACACAGTGAGAAAATGGCTCTGGGCGGCTGAGCTGTGGGTGGGGGTGAGCCCGATCAGGGAAGTGACCTGGGAAGAGGGAAGCAGAGGCTGCAGCCTGGGGCCAGCCTTGACTGGCACTGAGAGTCCCCGGCGCTGGCCTGGCCAGACGCCTCCTTTAAAAGGGCGAGCACAGCCTGGAGCGGGTCAGAAGGAAGTCAGAGGGCGCCGAAGCCAATTCCCAGGGGACGTCGAGGGACGTGGACATGCAGAGACACAAGCCTCGGGCTGAGGGCACCCCACCGGGCTCCCGGGGAAGAGAAGCAGGAGGAGAGGTGACGGGGGTCCGGGGTCCCGCCTTGGGGCACCGCGCCCTGGGAGGCCTCGGCACAGCCCGAGGTCAGGGGACAATGCCTGGACACAGTGCGGGGGTGGGGGGGATTGCTGGCTGGCAGGCTACCACTCTAGGAGCAGAGGGGTGGGCGCTTGAGGGGCGGGCCTGTCCCTGTCCCTCGTAGGCAGAGTCGCGCAGGAAGGCTCTCGGGTCTGAGTGATGGGGCCGGATTTTAAATTCCGCACCCTGGAGCAGCAACCGGCAAAGGAGGAGAGCGGGAGTGGACGAGGGGCGCCCCTTCAAGCCGTCCGCCCTCTGCAGGTTCACGTTCAAACACGCTGGAAGGCCGCCCGGAGGCCGCGCCCGGCTCCTGCTTCATCCCACCGAGAATGCCGGGGACCAGCCCCTTTGTCCTCCGACCCACCCCCCATATTCAAGTCCAGGGAACAGCGGGTCTCCCCTGACCCGCATTCACTGTACTCTGGGCCACCCCACGGACGCTGCCTCTGAGGCCACCCACCCCTCCCAAGAATCCCCAAACCACCCCAGCGGCTCGGCTTCCTCGGACCCCAGACTGCTCGTCCGCGGCACTGTTTCTGTGGCGTTACGCTCCCCTCGAACACAGGGATCTGCTTAAAAATATTTGATGACCCCATCCCCCCACCGCTTAGAAAAGTGGCCGCCTCGGTGAGGGGCCAGATGGAACGGATTAAATATAGAACCTGAACCGGAGACTTCGGCCTGTCTTCACCGTGGGCGCGCTGGCTCAGGCCTAGCCTGGCGGTAATTCTACCAAATACCGGAGTTAATGGACAGGACGCTAGCGTCACTGTTTAGTAAACGTGGCTCTGCGGAGGAGTGGAAGTCGTCAGACCCCGAGCCAGAAGCCACTGTCCTTTCCAGTCGCAATTTCAAACTCGGGACAATGGAAGTCCCACTGTTAGATATTCGGGGGCTTTCTGTGTTATGAGAAACGGGAGGGTCCTAAGAGCGGCCCCAGGCCCCTGAACTTTGACACGTAGGCAAGTTTAATGCGGACAGAATCTAGGGAACTCGGGCCACTGGGGCCCGGAAGCCAGGGTCTGCCGCCAAGCATCGGACAGACCCGTGAATGATTAAAGCACTTTAATGCAAAAGGTGCAACACAGGCTGGCAGCCCTGCCTCAGCAGCACACACGGTCTCCCCTTCATCCCCGCCCCTCTCAGAATGTGTCTTTATGGTCACTGGTGGTAGTCCTGACTGCCACTCTGAGTTCAGGCCATGTCAGCTCGAAATGCTCAATACGTTTAGTGAAAAAGCAAGAGACAGAAGTATTCCGGCACGTGGCGACTGGCTAGTAAAAATCATGTGGAATAAGGTTTTCGGAGAGATATTTTGAATGAGGGTAATTAAATGGAAATTTTGTATGAATCGAAGATACGTAAAAGTTTCTGTGCTGCCTCTAAAGGACTTACGAAAACATTTAAGCATTTTTAAGGTTATTGATACTATTTATAATAACTTAATATATTAAATGTAGTTTTTTTTTTCTTGCAAAGAGGCATGATTAGAAATACATTTATCCCTACTTGATGTTTTAGGTCTTAAATGAAATGAAGCCAGGGAGAGAGAAAAGAGGAAGAGGATGAAAAAAGAATGAGTTATAAATATATTTACATTTTCCCCAGGTACCAAGGGACACAAAATGAGGTAGAGAAGATCGAACCATTTGTTTTTAATTTTCAAGAAGGAAAAAAGCAAGACAAATGAGGGGGACAGTTCTCCGAATGACCACTAGGTGGCAGTGTTGTCCCAGAACAGTTGGGTTGCTGTTTGGGTGCCTATATTATCAAGAACCACTTAGACACAATTTGGGTGTGTGGGGGGGGATGGGGAAGGAAGAGGTACTAACAGGTGGTGAGCCAGCTGAATAAATATACAGACAGGCAGCACATTGCAACACATATCACCTATCTCACTATCTCCAAGTATCGCTGTCTTCAAATGCAGCAGGCTTTACACACTGAGGCGGTTGCCAAAGGCTCTGCCCCAGCAGGACAACCTTCCTCAGACTGGACGGAGACACATCTCAGGTGCATCAGCTTACTCTTAAGCACGTTCGACTTTTTAACATTTCAGCAACGAGACTGTTCATCTCAGAATGAATCCTGTTTCTCTGTCTTGGTACCTTCGCGTTCTGTATGAGCAGACAGGCACACATATACGTGCATACATGCGTGTACACACTTATACATGCGCGTGGATCTCCCAGAAATAAATATCAACCTGTTGTTCTAAAGTTGATGCAAAGGAACATCCAGTACGAGAAAGGTCTCTGTGACTTCATGCGCTGGGCAGGCAGCCCACGTAGCTCATGAACAAAGGAGGGCATATACTTAGGTCGATAAAGCCTTTAGATGCCAAAGAGCTCTTGATAGCCAGCATGTCAGGAGCCTGCCTTTAACTGCCCCGACACCGTTTAGATTGGCGCCTGTGTTAGCAATTGTTATGATACTAGAGAGAGCGTCATATTAGACATTTCACTGATACAGGCTCTAGAGGCCTAAGTCCTAACCAGCTTGCCTCAGTTTAAACCCACAGCTCTCTGTCTGTTTTTAAAAAGCACTTTCCACTCCTTAAAATGCCCCTTCAGGGACGTTGCCCCAAAATATTTATCGTTCATCATCTCTCAATACCTAAAAAAGAAAAATGAAATGAACATCTGCTTTTGCTTTGACAGCTCAGGTCCTGCAAAAAGCACTGTGTGTCTGTTCAGGCAGTAAGGACCACAGACCAACAGCCTCTAGGCTCTGGGATTTTTCTCCTCTCAGTTCTGAAATTAATACTTCAGAGCAACAGAAGGAAAGTGTGTATCTTTCTCTGTCCTACAAAACTATAAAAAGCGCCCTGAAAGTATCCTGGGTTATTTAACGGTGACAGAAAGCCTGGCCATTATCACCACACTCAACCAAAAAGAGATACTCCTAACATTAAAAACAAAACTGTTTAACAGCAGTAGAAAAGTAACAATCCTGTTGATATTTTTCTTACTTCTGCCCTTACCGTTGCTGAGCCCCCAAGACCAAAGCACCGCTCCAGAACACATCTGTCTGTCAACAGCTAAGCCTGGCGTGCTTATCTCACTGATGCTCCTGATGGTAGATATTTAATAAACAGCATGCTGATATTTATCTCATTTTTTCAAGTGGGAAGGGAGGTGATGAAAAAACATGCATTCACAACATTTACACGATGGACACCGAGAAGGAAATGAATACACGTTACTGGTTTTGAAAAGCAAAGTGTATACTTACGGGAGAAAGAATTGGGAATTATTGCATGAAAATCCCTAAAGCCGTCAGCCCCATAAGCAACTGCAATAAAGAAGGCAAAATGAAAGCTGGGATGTAGCACCATCCGAGAGGGAGTAAGCATTTAAAATAAAGCGTTATTTTATTTTTTAAAAAAAGTAGTATTACTCAAAACCGCCATTTAGCTACTAAGCTGGCCTCCAGGCAGACACTGAATCGACACAGTGATTATTCAGAAACAGGGCCTCACCTCCCAGGGGCCTGAGCTCACGGCTCTAGGTCACACAGATGCTGTAGAGCAACCTCTGGCGTGCTGAATGTCTCAGCGGCTGCAACCTAGAACCTTCTAGAACTATGAGAAACCCTTCCACAGAGTTGATACAGACAAGTCCAAGGTCTCAGCATCGCAGCTGAGCTTCTCCGGGAGAGCACTCATCTTCACAAAAAAAATGAATCTTAATGGGCCGACTGCACGTAGCAAAAAATCTTCACTTAGCTTTTTCTAAGAAAGTTTTCATAAGAATTAGAAAAAGTCTGTGTAACACAGTGAGTGGGGACAGATGAGGAGTTCCCACTGGGGCTCGGCAGTAATGAACCCGACTAGCATTCATGAGGACGTGGCTTCAATCCCTGGCCTCGCTCACTGGGTTAAGGATCCAGCATTGCTGTGAGCTGTGGTGTAGGTCTCAGATGAGGTTCGGATCCCCTGTTGCTGTGGCTGTGGTGTAGGCCGGCGGCTACAGCTCCGATTCGACCCTTGGCCTGGGAACCTCCATGTGCCGCGGGTGCGGCCCTAGGAAAAAAAAAAAAAAGAGGAAAGATGAGTGTTTTCCCCACCTCACAACAAGCCACCAATGTCTGTCAGTATATCCTTATCAGCTGCCCATAAGTACTGTCTCCACCTCAAACCCCCAAGTTTCCGTGCTGTTTTATAGGTCAGAGCTTTCCAGTGTGTGCCTGTGTCTTGACACTTAATAGATATAGCACACGGGCGTGCATGTATACACACACACACACACACACAGAGTTTTCTCTGTGGGAGTGAAACCCCAGTGGTATCTGAGTCACGTATGCAGCATAGCTGCTAAATTAAACTTGCTGCAAAACTTCTGAATTAGCAGAGTTCCCAACAGGAAACAGATCTACTGGACCTTGCTTCAACCAGTGTTTTCCAGACTCATCTGACCACACACCCTCCCTTAATTTTCCCCATGAAAAATTTATTAAAATATTGGGAAAATGGGGAAACAGTTTGGGAGCTACTTCCAAAGCTATTTCTTTTTTCTTTTTTCCTTTTTAGGGCCACACCTGAGGCATATGGAAGTTCCTGGGATAGGGGTCGCAGTGGAGCTGTAGCTGCCGGCCTACACCGCAGCCATGGCAACACCAGATCCAAGCTGTATCTGCGACCTACGCCGCAGCTTGGAGCAACGCCGGATCCTTAACCCACTGAGCAAGGCCAGGGATCGAACCGCATCCTCATGGACACTACTCAGGCTCGTAACCCGCTGAGCCACAACGGAAACTCCCAGAGCTCTTTCTTGAAGTCACTACCCTTCACTATCTCCTAACAACCGTCTTCCTCTTTTCATTCTGTTCCTTGACCACCTGAGTCTCGCAGTCACCCTGTGCGATACATGACATAATATGAAATTCTCTGATCAAATGACGTAACCGCCCCGATTCCCTGAGATCCTGCTAAGAACACTGGTGTGGGGCTTGAGCATGACCCGATTTGAAAGCCCACCTCCTGGTGCCCCTTCGGCTTCAGGCCACCTGCAGTGATGACAGTGATGAAAGCGGCGTGGCGGTTTTCCGCTCACTGGGCGATTGAGCCAAGGAGCTGAGGGACGAGAACTGAACAGCATTCATCTGCAAGCTGCCTCCACAGGAGAAAACCAACACTTCCCCTGGTGATGGGCGATCAGAGCGTAAGCCTTAAACAGAATTGGCTCAGCCGGAACGCTTTAAGCTTCACCCATGACTGTTTAATACAAACAACAGGACAGCACATCATTAGATATTGGATGCTAATCATTTTTTGCAGGAGGACCAGTTTAAAGCTGCTGTCCCAAAGATCCGATTCCTCTAAAATCACAAGAAGTTGAGAAGACAAAACTGCAGTAGCTGTGAAGTTATTGAGCGTCCCCGGAAGAAAGCTGAGCGATAGAATTCACTCTTGCTTGGGTACCTGCTCCTGCGTGTACCGACTTCTGCGTTCAGGAAAGAAGAGCTGGCTCCTCTCCGCAGGCGACGGTGCCCAACAGGGGAGCGCCACCCCTCAGCCATGCCATCCTGCCCGGCCAGTCCAACCTGCTTTCCTCCGGCCTGTCCCGGGTTTTGCGGAGGGCACCCACTGGGAGCCTGCAAACCCCAGGGACAGACAAGCTCTTTCTGTAAACTGCCTCGGTCAATTCGCCAAGGAGGAGGAAACTGAGATTCCAAAGCAGCTCAGGAGATCGTCTCCTCGGCGGTTGTTGTGGACTGTCTCTGAATCAGTCTGATTATCCCAGCAGAGTCTGTATTCCAAGCACACTCTCTCCCGCAGGAAGGGCCTTTGGGGACTGTGTTTTTTCCCTCCTTTATGATGTTGGGGAGCCTGAAAATGCCTGCAGCTGCACCCACGTGTGCACTCAGGAGTGTAAGCACACACCACACTCACCACGCATGGGAGTTACTGTGCATTTGCATGACAAAATGACTACGATGAGTGGTCTGTAAAGTGTGGCCCCTGGGCTGCCCTCTGCGTGGCCAGCCTGCCCCCTAGGGCCCGCGGCAAAGCAGACCCTCCGGCTGGCTTGTCTAGAGCTTCAGGTGACTCCCCCGCTGACTCTCAGCCTAGTCCTCCTTTCTTTAGTAGAGTCCACCTTAAATTTCAGGCTACTGTGTCATAAAAGGGAGGAGTTCCCGCTGTGGCACCATGGGTTAAGGATCTGGCGTCGTTGCAGCTGAAGCCCAGATTCGATCCCTGACCCGGGAATTTCCATATACCACGGCTGCAACCGAAAAAGAGAAAAAAGGGTGCAGATAGAAACAAGTTTAATGAACCTCGTTAAGTTTCCTAAATGTCGTGAAATACGCTCTTGTGCTCCAGAGTAAACTGAGCTCGTGCGGCAGGGATTCTCACTCCCCGAGTTGTCACGCACACTTTTGTGTAGAGCGCTGTGAATGCTTCAGATTCTGGATTCTATTCAGACAGCAGACTGCTGCTGACCCTTCTGGGGAAAGGCTCAGAAACTGCACTCCACAGTTCGCCTCCAGTTGTGCAGAAATAAAGAAGTCACATTTAAACCTGTCATGTGCCCTTGCCTTCAGGAGAGACGGAATTGGGACTTTCCTTGGTTATTTTTTTCCTTTTTTTTTTTTTGCTTTTTAGGGCCGCACCTGAGACATAGGGAAGCTCCCAGGCTAGGGGTTGAATCGGAGCTGCAGGCCTACACTACAGCCACAGCAACACAGGATCCCCGACCCACTGATCGAGGCCAGGGATCGAACCCACATCCTCCTGGATACTAGTCAGATTTGTTTCCACTGAGCCACAACGGGAGCTCCAGAAACTGGGATTTTCAAAGCGAGAGAGAGGAGTCTGTCCGCCTTCAAGTCACAGGAAGACACGGACGATCTCAGTGCAGACAGAAGCAGCTTCGCAGTGAGGACAATCTGTCAACGTGCTGTCGTGTGACTTTTAGACAGTCTATTCCTTAAACCGTAGTAGCCTGTGGGTCACGGTCAGACCGCTGGCCTCTTATTAACCTGTGTAAGTACGTTTGCGGGGACCGCCGCAATGCGTGTGGATGTAGCTTTTCAGGGAACGGGACTCTCGCTCCAGCACCGCCCTGGCGACAGGGTCCGCGTGTGGCCAGAGGAGGAGCCAGAGAAGAGGACAGGGGTCCCAGGGCCGGAAGGCCGGCTCCTCGAGAGAGCATGGTGCCAGACTGAACCCCTGCGAGTCCTTGGGGTGCGTGTGTGTCCTCTGACCTCCCTCTGTGCGGGGAGCTCCGCCCTGGGCGGCGGGACATGCTGACCTCGCCTGCTCATGGCAGGAAGGGGCGTCCCTCCAGACTTAGGCGAGAGGGAGCCCAGACCCGGAGCCCGGGTGCCTGACTGCCCAGCCGTCCTTCTCCCTCCCGCGTGCTGGCAGCCCCTCTCATCTGGGTGGGCCCACCCCGGCCATCCGCAGCCCATTTCTCTCTGAGCGCCTTCTCTCTCGGTTTTCCAATCGCATCCCTTCCAGCACAACCGTGACGTCACCAGGCAGGCCGGCCCCCCGTCCCACAGCCTGTCCCCCGTCCCACAGCCTGCCTGGGCTTTCTGCCCACTGCCCGGCTCCCCGGCCCCCGCTTTCAGGTTCCCTTTCCAATCCGCCCTGAGACCCCCATCCTCCCGGCTGCCTTTGTCAGGCCACATCTACGTCCAGAGTTCCCACCGGTCTGCACTGTTAGGATGAAACGGATCCCCGGGGCCCTAGACCAAATCCCTCCAGGACTGGTCCACGACCCTCCCCGCTGGGAACAGGTGACCAAACAGATGAACCTTCAAGAGAAATGCAAGGGCCACAAACCCGGCCCCCATGCCTCGCTGGTAAATGCCCTGTAGCCAGCATGCACCTGTCCTGCGTCCCAGCAGATTCGTGTCCTGGGCAAATGTTAGAGCCCCGCCACCCCCCAGCCTTGTCCCCTCCTCCACCTGCTCTGCTGGCAATGCCCCCCCCCCACAGCACCCCCATCCCTACTCAGAAACCAGCCCTTCTCTGCTGCTCCGGCTACCACGGCCCTCGCTGGCTCCACCCCAGAGCCCGGTGCTGGAACTCGGTACGTCTGGAGCCCGATTCTGTGCAAAGGTGAGCGGCCCTGGGCGCCCTGCTCGCTTCTCCCCGCTTCCGCTCCTCCTGCACGGGACCCAGCCCGAGACGGGGCTTGGCACAGGGTCGCCAGCCCTCTTCACAGCCACTTTGGGGACAACCGTCAGCCCCGAACATCCTCAGAAACCCGGATGCGTTCCAGGAGGGCGTGGAGGTGGAGGCAGAGGGCGCCCTGCTGCTCGCGGCTCCCAAGGAGGTGGGTGCCTTAGGCGGCGTGAGCAACGGGAGAGCACAGCGGCCCCTTTCCAGTCGCTGCGGTGCTTCACCGTGGTTTGTAAAACTGAGCACATGAGCCTGGGCTTCCTGTTCCCACGGGCCCGCCGGCTGCTGCGGCTTCTGTCACCCCCTCCCAGCTGTCCCTGAGCCTGGAGCTGCGTCACCCCGGGAAGGAGGGGTGGCTGTCAGGGAGCGGGGCCGAGGTGCCCCTCTGAAATCCTTCGTCTGCCCTGACAGGCTGTCAGGCTGACTGCCAGGTTCTGGGACAAGGCTGATTGTTTCTAGCGGAGAGTGACAAAACGGCCAAAGTCCACTTTGCGTTTCCTTCTAGACCTGCTGTCTAGAGCGGACGACGGCACTGAACAGCAGCCCGATCAACCGCAGGAATAAGCCAGCGCTGACCCTGTCCCCGCGCAGCACAGCTGGGGACCGGCCCTATTTCTGTTGATATTTTATTAGTGCAGTTTGTTCACAGTGAACTAAATAGCACGGAAAAGCTGTGACTGACAAACGTGCAATTTATTTATTTTTATTTTTGTTTTTTGCCTTTTAGGGCCGCACCCACGGCGTATGGAGGTCCTCAGGCTATGTGTCCAATCGGAGCTGTAGCCACCGGCCTGCACCACAGCAGCATCAGAGCCGAGCTGTGTCTGTGACCTACACCAACGTCGGATCCTTAACCCACTGAGTGAGGCCAGCGATCGAACCCGCAACCTCACGGCTCCCGGCTGGATGCGTTTCCGCTGCGCCGCGATGGGAACTCCCAAACCTGGGATTTAGAAAGGGAGCTGTGGACAAGCAGAGGCTCTTCCTTTGAGGAGAAGAACTGAGAAAACGGGTGAGAAGTGACAGTCGTGTCTGTGGCTTGTCTTTAAGCCCGTGCTCTGCGCTGTTCCCCCGCCCAGCCCCTCCGAGCTCACTGCAACGCAGCCTGAGACCGTCAATAGGCTGAAGAACAGACTGGGGGGAGCTCCCGCTGTGGCGCAGTGGGACTGGAGGCATCTCGGGAGCCCTGGGATGCAGGTTCATCCCTGGCCCGGCACAGCAGGTTAAAGCAGTCTTGGCTTCGGTCGCAGCTACAGCTCAGATCTGATCCTCGTCCCAGGACCTCCATATGCCATGGGGCATCCAAAAAGGAAAAAGAAAAGGATTTAGGGATATTTTTGGAGTATTATGTCCTTCTTGCATTTTCTTTTTTTTAAGGAAAAATTACTTTTTGGGGGGAGGGTAAAAATACCATTTGCCTGTTGAAAGAGCAAGTATGCAGAAAAATCAAGTGAAAATTTTCTAAGGCTCACTCCCAACTCCTGTAATCTAAAGAAAACCATGAAAAGGAGAACATGGAAAAATAATAACAGTGCGAGACGGCCGAGTTCAAGCTTGAAAAAGGAAGCAGGGAAGGGACGTTTTCAGATGATAAGTACGAGCTTCGGGAAGCTGAGGCGGCGGGACTGGCAGTGAGGAGCCGGAAGGCCCCTGCGGACCGGGGACTGGGGAAGGCTGACCAGTGTGAGGCGCTGGATGCGGGGAAGACCTGACTTCATTTTTCCGAGTCTCACTCCAGCGGGGGACAGGATACTGATGGGACAGGCCCACTCAGGAAGGGAGCAGAGCGTGAGTGGGCGGGGCCGAGGGGCTCGTGGGCGGGGCCGGCACTGGTGCAGCGGGAACACCTTGCACTGCGGGGCCCCGCGGTGGGGGGGGGGACAGGAGTTGGCCAGGCTCTGGGGGGCCCGTCCCCCGGGGAGGAAGGCCTGGGCCGCATGGGGCAGCGGGAGCTACGGCTCCAGGTCCCGCTCTAGTCACATGACGGTAGGCAGGTCTCAGATGTGGCCTTTCCGCGGACACACTTACTGAGCAACGGCCGCCCCGAGGCTGCCGGCGAGCAGCGTGGATCGCAGCACACGAGGCGTGCCGGCCTCTCCGGCAGGCGTGGTGGCTGTGTGCGCCTGTGACACGCGGAGGAGGCACAGGCGGGCTGCTCCCCACGGAAAAGGGGGCGGGGAGGCTCCCCTGGGGACCCCGAGGCCCTCCAGGCCATCGGCTCCTGTCCCCACACCTGGCACGGTGTCAGGCCGCACAGATCCCGGGAGCCGGCGCTTCAGGGAGGCCAGAGATTAAGTAATCTCCCTCTGGACACACGGAGGGCGCGGCCGCCGCCCCTCCCTTCCAGAAGCCCCGAGGGGTCCCGCCAGAATTCCAGGCAAGAGGTGACTCAGCAGGGTGGCAGGAGGGGCTGGAGAGGCCAGGGCACCCACTGAGCAGCGGTTCACCCTCAGGGGAGGCTCCCGCGCCTGCCCCTCGGGAGGCGCCCCCCCGACGGCCCGGGGTGGGCGCGAGGCTTCGCGCTGCTTCTCCCAGCCCTCCCGCTCTGCACCCCAAGCCTGCGGGCCGGCGGGAGCTGGGCTGCGGGGGGAGGTGGGGGACAGGATGCAGAGGAAGGGGCAGAAAGTACGAGACACCTCGGGTCTGTAAACATGCGGGCCTCTGCCGGGGGACAGGGCTGGGTCGCGAGGGCCACCAGGACCGACACTCGGTGGGCGGGGCGCACCTGGCCTGTGCACGAGAGCCCACGGGCAAGTGTGCAAGCGCGCGTGTGTCTACACACCCGTGTGTGTGTGTGTGTGTGTGTGTGTATCTGGTATGAGCTTATCAGGAACCTGGCTAGAATCCGCCTGAATACCCCGCCTGTTAGAGCTCTTCTCTTAAGGAATTCTTCAAAGCTGCCTGCCCCCTTTCTTTTTTCTCTCCCCCATCCTCCCCGCTCATAATTTCCTGACCCTACAAACGCCAAGCGTGTTAGTCCGTCAGCCTTCACAGAAAGATCTGGAATGTTACTCTGAGCGCTGGCCCAGGGCCTGGAGGTGGATCTGGAGAAGGAGGTCCTGTGGCGCCTCCCTCTGCCTCTGAGTCGCTCCGGGACCGAGAGGGTCCCCCCGCCTTGGGCCTGGTTCTCCTGCAATGTGACACCGGCTCCGGCTCCAGACCCTCGGCGGGGAGGGGCGCAGACGCCCGTGGCCAGCGCGGGGACCCTCATCACTCAGCAGGCCGGGCTCCTGGCACTTTGGTCACCATCCCACCTATCTCGGGAAGAACACGAAATGTCACACCCAGTTTTCCGAGTAGATCTCAGCCTCTTCCTAGGACTGGGGTCCTGAAAAAGCCCTGTCCTTCCCTGAGGCAACACTTCCTGGAAACAGCGAGGTTCCTCCTCGGGTCCGCCCCGTCCCAGCTCCGTGATTCACGCCGTTTACTGAGAACCCTGGAAAGGACCAGCCTGGGCCATGCGTTCTTCCCGCCGAAAACCCAGAAGCCGCACCAGGCACGGAGCATGCAGGGCGAGGCTGCCGGCCCGATCCGCCCCCCGTCCTCCGCGCGCCACGGCGTGAAACGCTCTCTGGGCCCGAGCTCCCCTCGTCCTGGAAGCTGCCCCACAAGGAATCCACGGCCCCGCTTTAAAGATGGAGAAAGAGGGCTCAGACAGGGCCGCCCGACCTGCCCAGGGTCACCCGCTGGGATGGGGGCGGCCCTGGACCCCAGCTCTCTCCCTAGACGTGCGCTTTGCGTGGCTCAGGCGGGCCAGCCCGGGGCCTCCGCGGACGCCCACCTGGTGGGAAAGCTGAATAAAAGCCCGGATGGGGGTGCAAGGCTCCCCACGCAGGGGGCTGCTGAACCGTCCTCCTCCAGGGCCTGGGGGCGGGGGCGGACAGGCCTCTCAACCCCCAGGGCTGGCAGTGACCTTGTCTGTGCACAGGGCCTGGCTGAGCCTCAGCCCACGGCCCTTGGGGCCCTGAGGGTGTGGGTGCAAAGCCTGAGGGAGGGGGTGCGGTCCCAGGGTGGGGGTGGGGGAGCCTGGGCGGGGGAGCCGAGCCTGGGCTCCCAGGGGAAGCGGCAGGAAGACGGATTTCCAGGGACACGCAGGTGCGTGTGAGGTGGGTGGTCAGACAGTGGGATGCAGAGGGGGGTAAGGCCCGGGTTCTAGAGGCTTCCAGAAGCTGCAAAGAGGCCCCGGGCCCCAGGGAGCCGCGGAGGTCCCTGCCCAGGGGTCTCCACGGTGGGGACGGGCTCAGGCCCCGGTGGAGACAGGGAAGCTGGGAGCCAGCGGAGGCCTGGGAGGAGGGTCACCGGGCTCCGGCAGCAGAAGGGCAGCCACAGCCTTTAGCCTGGGCCGGCGCTGGGGGACCCCGGGCTGCAGGGGACGAGCGTCCCCCAGCCAGCACCTCCGGCCGCGTCCCGAAGCCTCCAGAGGCAGGCCCGACGGTAGGGTTGTGACACCGCGCTGTGTGTCATATTTTAACTGGGTTTCCACATCCTCCTGCCTGTATTGTAAAAGTGCCCGAAGAGGAACAAGGGCGAATAATGAAATATAGGGATGCAGGCAAAGAGGAAGCCGGAGACAACAGTCCAACCGAAACACGGAGACGCATGGAGAAGTGACAGAGGCGGAGCCAGGCCAGGAACTGCAGGTGGGGCCGCCAGCAGTGTGCGCACTCACACACCCCAGACACACACACACACACATACACACACAACAGACACACACACACACACACACACATACTCATATACACAGACAGCCATATCCAGACACACACCATACACATACATGCACAGACTCACACACACAATTCACACACACACACACACACATATATATACACACAGATACACAAAACACACACACACACCCCCCCCACACACACACTCAGACACAGACACTCACACACAGCCACACACACGCGCGCAGACTCACCCCCGCACGCGTGCGCCCACACTCTCACTGGCTCTCACCCCCTTCGGCGCCCTCAGTCAGGTGTAAAGAGAATGATCTAGCGTCTGGCCCTGGAGGGGAGTCACGGGCCGCCCTGCGTCCAGGGGCTGGAGGACACAGGCCAGGGGCCCCAGCACGTCCGCTCTAAAGGGACCCAGAAGCTCCCAATAAGTCTACGAGATCCGCTGGGATTTCTCTCTCGTATTTAAAAAGGCAGCATGAAAACACGCTAACATCTCCTTGAATCATAATCACACACCTGACTTTAGAGCTGAGACCAAAAAACTGAACTAAAGGGACAGAAAGCCCAAGTGCACTCAGGCCCGGCTCTCTGGGACCTCTAAGTCTCATTTTTAAAAGCAGCACAGGCAAAGAGGGAAAAACACGAAATCTGGGGAAAGATGAGCAAGAAACGGCAAATTAACCCGTTTGCGGCGCCTTCTGCTTGTGGAGATAACCAGCCGCAGGCTCGGGGTCAAAACATTCCCACCGGAGGAGCCTGGAGGTTTGCTTAGAAAAAAAAAAAGCCTTATCTAGCGTTCCCACAGCTCCGGCCTCGGGCGACGGCTCTGGCTCCCGCACGGCCTCCAGCTCCCGCCCCGAGGTCTCCGAATTCCGAGCGGAGGCCGCCTCCCGCGTGAGGGTCTTAAAACAAACGCACCGCCTCCCCCTTGCTTGTTTTCCAAGAGTGCCTTTTTCTGTTTTTGGGGAAAACTGCTGGCCCCTGAGCAGCACCTTCCCGGGACGGATTCTTGCGAGCTCTTCCCTGCCAGCTCACACGCTGAACCGCCACACATCGGAAACAAGTGACACTGTGTCCTGAGAGGTGAACCCTCAGCCCGCGGCCATCGCGCCCCTGCCCGGGGTGCCCGGGGCGCAGGGGGTCAGCAGCGCGCTGTCCTGCCTGTCGCCCTCCCTTCCGGCTGTCCGGCCTCCCGGCTGGTGGTCGCTCGTGCTGACCCGCGCCTTACGCCCTCGACCCTTTGTCACTGCCCCCGGCTGCTGTGACCCTGGAGGCGTTTCTATGTCATGTGAGTTTCTACTTGAGGGGGGCGGTTTCTCGAAGGTTCGGCCTTTTCCCTGAGAACCAAGGGGGCGGACTGCTAGGGGCCGCGGGAGAGGCAGGGGCAAGGCCACTGCTTCTGTCTCCAGCGGAGGCCCCGGGACCCCCCGGACCCACCGCCTTGCTGAACGTTTGGAGGACTGTGCACCTCCCATCGTCCCCACCCCTGACGCGGTCACTGAGTGTCCTTCTTCCTACTCCACAAGCTCGTACTGAACACTTGAAGTGCCAGCTCTGCACCAAGGACAGACCCCCACGCCGCCATCGCCAAGGGCGCCATTTACTTTTAAAGTCTTTTCTAGGAGTCCCTGTTGTGGCTCAGCGGGTTAAGACCCAGACAAGGTGTCCGTGAGGATGCAGGTTCGATCCTTGGCCTCGCTCGGTGGGTTAAGGATCTGGTGTTGACGCAGGCTGCGGTGTGGGTCGCAGAGGCAGCTCGGATCCAGTGTGGCTGTGGTTGTGGTGCAGGCCTGCAGCTGCAGCTCCGATTCGACCCCGATCCCTGGAACTCCCTGGAACTCCCATCTGCCGCGGGTGCAGCCTTGAAGCAAAGTCCTTTCTAAGTCCAGGACAAAAAGTGGAAATGCTCAAGGGTCACTAAAGGCGCCGAACCCCTAAATGCCTGCGTCCTTTTTCTCCCTTGGGTTTTGGTACGTTGGTTTCTCGTCTCAGAAACGGAGGGCCAGCCCTGCCCGAGCGGCCCTTGGCCAGCAGCGCGGCACTCCCAGCCCCCTCCTGTGCTCAGAGATGGCGGTCACCTGCGCCCCGGGTTTCTCTTTTCCCTCCTCTGCTTGTCCCTTGTTCCTGCCTCCCCCTCCGCGGGGACATCTTTTAAATTAAATGTCTGCTCGCAGCACTCACGCCCGGCCGCCCTGGGGGAACCCGGCTGGGAGGACCACTGATCTCTTCCAAACAAGGGAGCACTGATCAAGAAGCACCTCGCTTGCACCAAACACCCCTGGCGTTTTAAGGCCCGAGTCACAGACGGACGCGGGCAGAGCCCACCGGCCAGCGCCGTCCAGGGCAGTCCTAGCGGAGGATTCTGCCTCCTCCAGCGCCTTCCTCATTAAAACAGTCCCTGCATCCCGGCTCTGGGGTGGGCTGGGTCCCTGGCGTCCCTGGGTCTCCCTCCTTGTAACAGAGGAACCCGCAGAAACGTGGAAAAGGGCTGTTATTGAAACTTTCCAAGAAACGAGGCAGATTTAGAGACTCACTAGCTGATCACGGAGCCAGAGCTGCAGCCGCTGGGCCCCCGGCAGCCGGGCTCCCGCAGCCTCTGGGACGGGGAGACTCGGTGTCACACTGAGGCTCCCACACGCTGGCCTCGGTGTCCCCACCAGAGGACTGGCTCCCAGGGTCAGTTGCTGCATCTGGTGACCCCAGAGAGCCCCGGTATTAGGGCTGGTGGGGAGACGCCAAAGAGGACAGCGCATTTTTTCCCTCCGCCTCTCAAGCATCAGGGCAAACGCTGCAGGAATCCAGCCTCAAGTTCAAAGGCCGGCCGCGGGAAGGAGCAGCGTGTGGGGTGGGCACGGGGCCCACCGCCAGGCCCACAGTGGGGAGGGGAGGTAGTGCAAGGGTCTGAAGGCCTGGGCAGCAGTTCTGGCGAGAGCCGTGGCCGGCAGAGTTGAGGGGAAAGAAAGCCAGGTTCCTCTCTCCGTCAAGGGCCCCGGAGCTGGGAGAAGTGGAACTGCAACCTCCCGAGACGGCGGGGAGGAGAACCAGGCGCCTCCTGCAGCCCTCCGGCCTCGGCTCTCCCCGCTTCTCTTTTATGATGAGATTCTGCCATCGAAGCAAGAAAGAGGGACCTGGGAAGCAGCATTTTATTTTCAGAAAGTCAAGTACGTAAAAAGTCTAAAAATACATAAGACACCGCATGGAATTCACAGAAAGTCTTGCCCCTTGCAAAATGGTAAAACCTCCATATTTAGGTTGTCAGTTATTCCAAGCTCTGTCATGGCTGAGAGACAAGAAACATAAAATTTCTGATAAAGAAATAAGACGACAGTCCTCCCCCGAGATAAACAATTGTCATAAGCCTTTCATTCTGAACTGGAGCCTTCAGGCTGAAGTGAAAGAAAGAAGCACAGTGGAAGCGTAGGCTGGAAGGACCTGAATAAAGATCAAAGCGACTGAAAACTTGAAAACACAAACGTGGGGACTAAAGAGCATCAAACGTGACCTCGCCCGGTGACACCGCCCTTACTCAGGCGTGGTGCGGCGCCGACGACAGCCCGTGGCGACAGGTCAAGACTGAGAAAGAAAGTAAAACTGACCTCGAAGACAGCCGGTGAAAGAGAGTAGGGGACTCTCAGCTCAAGTTCACGTGCTCAAGTCAAGGATGCACTGCCCGCGGCCGGGGCGTCCATCCACCGCACGGACAGACGCGCCGGCAGTGAGTGGCTCCTTCTCATCCCAACAGCCAGCAGATGAGAAGCTGCCAATTAGAAACTAGCGGAAGAGACTGACCACACTATCCAAACAGATACGAGGATTCAAAGCCGGGCCCTTCAGGGGAGAGGGATAAGGTCCGCACACAAGGGCTGTCCAGGGCCTTCGGGTCAGACAAAGACCGCGAGCTCTCTGGCCACCGAGGGGGGGGGGGACCCGCTTGTCATCTGCACCTCGACGCTGCGGGTCTGCGAAACGCTTGCTGGAGGAATAAAGGAACGAACGGGCAGGTGGCACCCGATAACGGGGACCTCCTGCACGAGGGCTCAGGGTTTGCAAAGTGTGTGCACCAGTGCTTCCTTCTGCTGGAGCGGCCGTGCACCACGGCAAGCTGGAGTTAAGAAGAAAAGGTTGGAGTGTCTCCGGGAGATCCTAACAGGCTCTCGGGGGGTCTGGCAGGTGCTGGAAAGATTCTGCATCCAGCAGGGTTAAACCACACTGCAAGTAAAGCCGAGAAGGCTTGAGATGAGGACGCTTAGCCCCGAAGCAGTGCTCCCTCTCCTGCACGCGCTCCCTGAGTGAGATGCTGGTGGAGGTGCCCCGAGACCCTGAACTGTGCCCCTGAGGGTCAGACCCGGTACCAAGCCCAGCATCCCGGGGGCTCCCTGGCCAGCTCTCTGAATGCAACGAGGCCAGGGAGTTTTCCTCAGGTATTCGATTCTGCGCAAAGATCTTATAGGTTCGACCGCAGCTACATGCAAAGCACAAACATCTGCATTTGCTGTCACTTGCTTCCAGGGTCCTGCTGCCAGGAAAGTAGATACGGAGGAAATACAGAATGTTCTGAGATTAAAAACAGGAAACGGGTGAATTCAGTGCCCCTTCTGGGAAATGATGAAATGAAATGTGTTTCAACCTTAAGGTGTAATCATGCAAAACTTAAAGCACCAAGGTTATTAAGACATATGATTTCTCATCATGTTAAATGACTTTTTAAAACCAAAAAAACACCAACTAATAGAAGGGTTAAATCCATCCCTTCCCAGACCATAAAACTACGGGGAACTAGATGCTTGAGCATATTTATTTTCTGATCATAGGCACTAAAAAAAAGGGAAAGGATCTAGTGGACAATTGTGACCTGGAGCGGAGTTTCAAGATCTCAGAGCAGAGTTTATAAAGTTTATAATCAGCTGGTTGTGTTCAGAGAGGGTCCTACACGAACCGATTAAACAACTAGAGTCATTGCGTGACAGCACCAACCCTGACTTCCAGAAAACACAGCTAGGACGTCTCCTGGCAGGCCCGCAGCACTAAGCGGGCAAACCCACAAGCCCCTGCTCTCCGTCTGCAGACGGTCGGCGGCTCGGGCTGGGTGACCCCGCCTCGAGCTGACCGCCGGCACCTGGCGCTCAGGGGAAAGGGGACACCCACAGCTCGGCTGGTCCCAAGATTTCTCTTCACAGACGGACACACAGGGCGGGTGAACACATCACACCAGAGATCTCCATTTATGAGTAACCAATGCAAATGAGAGGAAACGAAAGCACAGAAAATGATGGGAAGTCTAACAGCCTAAATATTTTTACACTTCGGTGACACACTCCTAACGGTTAAGACCGAGGCGGCCGTGCGCGCGAGATGTAAGACTGTCGCCAGTTGGCCAGGGGCCGACGCTCTGGGAAGCCCGCTTCTTCTCCTACCTCCCGGCTCTGCCCAGGGCGAGTCTCTGCGGTGGCAGCGCGCACCCTCAGGGCTGGGGAAGGTCAAGGGCCCGGGTGAGCAATGGGCTCAGAAAATACCTGTTTCACCTGCTCAGTTCCTTCAACCCCCTGGCGGGCCCTGGGAGCCCAAATGGCATCTGCAGAGGGGGACCCAGGGGTGGGAGGGGAGAGCTGGAGGAACCTGCCTTCTGGAGGAAGAGAGTGGCTCTGACGGCCGGGGCCCCTGCGGGGGCTCCACCTGTCCCGAGATTTCCCACATGCCCTCTGGAGCCCAGGGCAGCGGCACGCGGCGCTCAGGGAGGGGACAGCCGTCTCGAAGCCACGTGGTCACTATGGGGAGCCACCCCGGGCCAGCCTGCCTGCAGCCCGCCCAGGGCAAGCCTTCACGGCCGCTGCGCCCACACAGCTCTGCATCCAGCATCTCCGCTGACCTGCGTGGCTTTCATCTCTTCCCCACGTGGCTTCTCCTCCCTAACGCTGTCCTTTTAAACCTACAGCCTTTGGGGATGGAACTGTAAAATAAATACGCCGTGCCGTCTCAGCTCCAAAGCCTTGATGCAGACTCTGCAGGGAGGGTCCCCATCTGCCCCGAACCCACTTCTCAAAGCTCCCATGACAAGACTTCACAGGTGAGGAAGAAGGAATGTTTACAGTGATCCAGGCTACAAGAGTTCTTGATGAGAGGCCACAGAACGGGAGGTTCAGGCTGCCATCATCAGCGAGGGCTGTGAGCTATGCCAGTGACCTCATGTCCCTGAGCCTGTCTGCCACCGCCCCCCCCAGCTGTGCCCGTGCAGGGAACGTGCTCCCACAAAGCCCTTTGTGAGGCCAGGCCAGGACCCCCCTCGGGCCACGCAGACCCCACACTGCAGGGACGCGTCCTTGGCCCACGGTTCCGACCCAACCCGCTCTCCCATCAAGCTCTCAGAGTTCTACCCATTCTCGAGGGGACGGAATGTAGCCAGGTCTCCTAAGAAGCCCGCACCCCTCCCATCAAAGCGGATTATCACGCCAGCAGCATCCTGGTTTTCCACCCGCTCGGGAGGGTCGGCCACAGCTTCCCCACCCTGCCTCCTCGCACTACGCGCTCAGCAAACGCCTCACAGGACGCTGGCCGGACCGCAGCGGCCAGGACCGCGTGCCCCTCGCGGCGCCCTGATCCCACGGAGAAGACGGGACCCGACCGTCCAATGGCACTTTGAAGGGACAGTGTTTCGAAGGGTGACAGGGTTCAGAAACTCACAGGCTTAAAATAAAAATGGGAAAACTAAGAGTCAAAAGGATGAAAGATTTAAAATCAGAAACCCTGGGTTCACGTGGGTCGTGTGATTCGAAGATCAGTTAAATCAGCCTCATTCATTGTGCAGCCGACCGCCCACCCAGGACGGCTCAACCCCGCCTGCCCTTCCAGACAGTGTCCGGGTCTGGGCACGTGCTGGGAAGTCTCTCCTATAAAACAGAGAGGGCGATGCCTACCTGTCCACTGTCCCCGTGACCTGCCCACTCTGTCTCCCTCCAACCTCCGGCATGTTACTTAAGAGCAGGGTCTTGGCACCCGCACGGCACGATTCTGGTGCATTAACTGGGTGGATCCTATTATGCGTAAATAGCGATTCGCTTACTGAAATCACTTTGGACTATCTCAAGGTGTTCTCTTTATTTTGTCCCTTGTCTGCCTTTAGAAAGCCCACCTTCTTTGGTCAAACCCGGCACAGGGTCGTCTGCTCACGCCTGAATCAACACGGCGCCAGGCTCCTTCCATGTGTGGGCAGAGCCTCTGTGGCCGCTCCACTGCCACCTGGGGTTTCAGACTCATCGCCTTCTCGTGCTGACCTCGGTGCCAGCGTGATGAGGAAGCAGCACCTTGCCGAGGTGTCTGGCCT
The DNA here is from genome assembly GCA_004024745.2 of Catagonus wagneri. Lineage (NCBI taxonomy): Eukaryota > Metazoa > Chordata > Mammalia > Artiodactyla > Tayassuidae > Catagonus > Catagonus wagneri. The sequence continues at coordinate 28,475,316 of PVHT020000175.1, read as the reverse complement.
CGAAGACAGTGCCAAAAATAACTGCTTCTCCACGCACACATCCCACTCTTTCTTATTTTGGAGGCGAGAATGTCTGCTGACGGCCCTTGGTCCCTTGAAGTCACCCATCAGAAACGCTTCCTCTTCTTTCTCTGTTTCCTGCCAGAATCACATGCTTTTTCCATGGACTCTGGAAAGTCGGGCATGCCCCGTCCAGAGGCAGCAGCTGCAGGCTTCGAAGGCTTACATTTTTCCGAAGAACTCGAGAAATGACTTTCCCGCCCTCTTCGGAGGCGAGGCTCGGGGGCATCAACAGAGCTTTCTCTCTGAAAAGGGGAATTCTCATGGAACTGCCTCTGGCATCTCACAGGGAAATCCCGGGATTTCCTTTTTTCTTCCGAAATGAAGCAAAGGACACACTTCATCCTTCGATGACAGTAAAGCGCCCCCACTTCCCTCAAGGCCGACCCGTTTCTCCGTGCGCCCTGGAACGCGAGCCCTCCTGACCCGCAGTCAGGAAAGTGGAACCGGGAACCGGTCGCAGCAGCCGGACCGTGATGGCTGCAGGAAGCTGGCGAGGAGACCATCCGCGCACCTCGAGTTGTAAAGCGCACCTTCTACCCGATTCCTCTTCCGCTCAGACTCTCTAAGAAATCCTTCCATCTCTCCAGGGTACCACCTGCACTTGAAGCACTTGCGAAATCGCGTGACACGAGACAAGACCCTGCAACTGAGCTATGGGAATTCTGGATCTAAGGACCGGGCCGACTCGTTTCAAGATAGCATTGCCAAAGATAACAATCCAATTTAAACTCAATTAAAGACCCGATAGACACAGCTCTTTGCGAGACTTGCTTTGCCTGGAATAAAGCAAGATGTAAGTCGTGTTCCAGCGAAAACAATGGCTTATTTTTCTGCTTTTGTTTGATGCACGGCGTGAGCTTGGCTCCTTTTAAGAAACTTGCAGAAACTTACGTTTAAAAGCAAGACTATGACCTTAAGCCTGGTTCGCTGAGAAACTACCAGGAAGTTTTACTCCTTTTACACCAGTGTGTGCTGACCGCGGGGCCAGGAATCCTAAAGCAATCAGGGGTCAGGGGTCAGGGGTCAGGGGTCAGGCCAAGTATAGACCTTAGCAGCCCAGTAAGCCGTAACAAGCCCAACTAGGATCCATGAGGTTGCGGGTTCGATCCCTGGCCTCGCTGCTGTGAGCTGTGGTGTAGGTCACAGATGCGGCTCGGATCTGGTATTGCTGTGGCTGTGGTGTAGGCTGGCAGCTGTAGCTCTGATTGCACCCCTAGCCTGGGAACCTCCATATGCTGCAGAAGCGGCCCAAAAAAGCAAAACAAACAAACTAACAAAAAACAAAAAAACAGATTATCTGATTTTTTTTTTTTTTAATAAAAAGGCTGTGTTTTCAGTGGGCATCTCACAATGTCGCTGCTGTGGAACTGAGCCTGTCAAGGGAGGTGTCCTCTGTTCCCAGGTGGGGCACGCCGTCCTTCCCAAAGGACCCTAACTGGCCGAAATGAAACATGGAGCCCGAAAGGACACGAGGCTCCAAACACCAAAGGCACAGGTGCAGGATCGGGGAGCCATTCCTGAGATGCGACACGACACCCTTAGCTGGCAGGACACACACATCTGACCCGACCGTATATGCCCAGGAGGAGTCTGCACCCGAGCGAGGAAGGCTCTAGTCCCACATGGCTCCCTGACCTTCAGAACCAGAACACTAAAGTTCAAAAGCACTGTTGTTATAAACTAACAGCAGTGCATCGCACGAAACTGGGCTGGCCCGTCCCCTCGCACCCCGCGGCCGTGGCAGACCCGCAGAGCGGGACTCGGCACCGTGGAGACTTTGCCCGTCACCTGCGTCCGGCCAAGGCCAGCGAGGTGCTCCGGTGCCGGGTTTCAGGAGACCTGGGCACACCTCCCCGGGGACAGGGAGAAGGGAGAGGGCGCAGAGAAAACGTGCAATCGTGTTATCTTTTCACACTCACGGGGAGCCAGGACACGCTGGCCAGGAGAAGGGGATGTTGAGACGGCTGGGGATAGAGGCGGATTCATCCAAGACTTTTCTCGTAACCAGTGTCTCTCACCCTCACGAGGCTGGCCTCACAGGTGTCCAGACCGGCTGGAAGCCAAGCCCGGGCCTACGACCGTTCGGGGGCCTCCGTGTGCAGTGCTTTATGGGCCTGGGAGGCCAGCCTCACAGCGCGACAGAGCACAGACCAAACCCGCTGTGTGCACGGCTGGCCCTGGCGGTACCGGGTGGGGGACAGAGTCAGCATCAGAACGTCCCTAGACATCCCGGTCTCATTCCCGGTCAGACATAGGCCCCGTTCGCCTTTTCACTGGGGAAAACGGCTCCATCATAGTCAGCACCACCGACGGGAGCCACCACGGATGTCAGTGCGTCAAGACAAACATTTTCATTACGATGGAGCAGACGTTTATAACCAGGCAGCACTGTTGGTGGGACAAGAGGGCAGTTTATTCCGTATTTTACTTCTCTATTTTCTCTCTCCGTTCAGCTTCACCTCCCATCTCCCTCTACAGCAGGTTAATTCTCTGAGCCCCGCAATCTTCTTGCTCGGTCCCCCCTGTGCCTAGCAGGTGCCTGGGACAAAGAGGGTGTTTAACAAGCATTTGTGTCATGGGCCGATCCCCCAAAGCGGCTGAGGCCCACCTCCAGCCGTCCCTGCCCTCTGCGGGGACCACACGGGCCCCAGGCTGGCCATCTAGCTGCAGACCTACCAGACGTGCGGTGCAAGGTCCCTGTGGGTCCCTGACGGCCATTTAACCCTGCACAGGCCGGTTCTCCCACGCCTGTGGTTCCTGAGGACGGCGGGGGGTCCGGCCGCTTGGCTGGATTCACTGACTGCCCTTTGAAGACAAGACAAGATGAGTTTTTGGATTTCTTTTCAGTTTTCAGGGCTGCAGAGGGAACGGGGGTGGCCCTCCTGCGGGCCTGCTAGGTGTTTGTTCTCTTCCCTTAGACCCAAGTTAGAGAACTTTGGTGAAACTGTTTCCAAGATCAACATTACAAGAAAGGAAGGAAGAAACACAGGCAGGAAAGGAGGGAGGAAAGGAAGGAAGGAAGAAAGGGGGATGGAGAGGAGGAAAAGAGAGAGAGAAAGAAAAAGATGAAAGGGAAGAAAGGAGAAAGAAGGAAAGAAAGAAAGGAAAGATGGATGAGAGAAAGAAAGGAGAAAGAAAGAAGGAAACAAAGAAAAAAAGGAAAAAAGAGAAAGAGGGAAGGAAAGAAAGAAGAAAGGAAGGAAAAGAAAGAATAAAGAAGGAAAGAAAAAAGAGAGATGGAAAGAAAGAAAAAAGAAAGAGAAGGAAGCAAAGACAAGAGGAAAGAAAGAATAAAAACCAAAAGACAGCAACAGCACAATCAAAGCCACAGCACCGAGTCTGTGGCTCTTTGGATCGTGGCGTGTTCAGGAAATCGAGCAGCCACACAAGCACGCACTGTGTCCTGAAGTGCCAGAGTGCAGTTAGTAAGCCGGAGGCGGCCCTGCACAGGAAGGCTGGGGTCTGGCTTGCACACAGCTCCTCCCAGCCGGGGGCCGGGCTGCCCCAAGCGGCACCACGGACATGGGTGCTGCACCAAAGCCCCAGGCTTGTTTTCTCAGGCTGCAGTACAGGCGGCTGGCTGCTTCCCTTTCCTGCATTACAGCTTTTTTTTTTTTTAAGCCTCTCTCCTTTACCACCTCTGCTTCTTTGCTTCATGAGGCTGCAGCAGCAGCTTTCAGGAAGAAACCGAGAAGCTGCATTCTCCACAATTTTTGTAAATAATTTCACAGGCACGATGGTGCCATCTGGGGTGATTAGTTCCAGGGCACTCTCGTGGTAGGTGTGTCTATAAAGCAACTGCCTGGCATCGGAAAGTTCAAAGGGACTTCCCATCCCCCAAAATTAGCATTGGGAGTGCATAAGAATAAAACGGACTGGCGAAAACTAAAACTAAAACTCACAGATCTCTGTATATAATTCAGCTGCTCTGCTTTGGCAAACAATTTTGTTTTTACATGTTTGCTTTTTGCTTTAGTCTCATTACTTTGTACTTATCACCTGCCTGCAAGACCTGTGGTCAAGGCAGAGCTACAGGAAAGAAATCCAGATGAGGGCACAACATTAAACTGAACCTAGATTTGCTCTAAATCCAACGTGGCCTACACCAGAACGAAAATGCCAAATTTCAAATTCCTTTGTGATGCCAACTCAGAAAACTGTTTTGTAGATAAAACTGACTGAAAGACTCCTGTAGAGAGTTGATGAATAACTAGTTTGGGGCTAAATTTCAGCAAGGATTCATTTTCAAATGCTTTCCTAGGATACAATGACACTTCCTCTACAGAAGCATCAAATCCAAGCTGGCTTTCAAAGCCTCAACAGCAAAAAAAAAAAAAAAAAGGTAAAATATCATTAATGATTGTCTACATCAAGTGCATGTTTAAATAACAAAATCTTGAGTGTACTGAATTAAATAACATGTATAAAAACTCATTCCATCTGTGTCAGTTTTCTTTTTTAACGGGACTACTAGAAATTTGGAAACGACATAAGTGAGTCTTACTCTAGCCCGTGGTCCATGCTGCAAGAACAGGTCATTCCCCCTTTTCATAAATATACTGCAGAACGGCTGCTTGTCTTTCATCCAGGAAACCTGTCTCCACACAGGACAGTTTGAGGTCACCGTGTCTCGGTGAGTACAGAGCCCAGCTGCCTGCCTGGGACCTGGCTGGCAGGCGCCCTCACCCCCTGCAGGGGTGGGCACATGGTGGCTGTGTCCCCGGGGCAGGCTGATTTTAAGGGTGCATTTGCGGGAGACACGCCACCAGTAATTAAAAAAAAAAAAAAAAGCAGTTACCGAAATGAGCCAAACAAATGAAAAAAACAGAAACTTTAAGAGAATGTTTGACACCTGCAGCGTCAAATACAAAAATCAGTATCGAGCCCACAAGTTAGTAATAACAGTACTTCTTTAAAATTGTAAGGGCAGTGTTTGTGATGACAAAATAACTCTGTTCTCTTCTTTGGATTAAAACCTCTTGACTCAAAAACGCTTCAGCATTGTCTACTGAATGCAAATTTCACCAAAGACCGCTTGGAGGGTAATGCTGAGATGAACTAAGCGGTATCTGTGCCGGATAATAGTTAACTGTCACCATTTAACATTATGAGAGAACAGAGGCCATCAGAAGCGCTGGGGGCGGGGCACTGTGGTCATATTTTTATTGTTACCTGTTTAACTGGCAAAGCTGGAGATATTGTGAAAGTAGCAAAATTCTGCCAGATTTTTCCAAGAATAAAAAATAACAACAATCCTAGACTTGCCCCGTTGGGCTATAATAAAGGTCCTTTTCTCATTTGGCAGGATTTCACCACCAGCGTGACAGTCCTTCGTCCTGAAAAGGAGAGGGGCTGCCTGGAAGCACAGCGAGGCCCAGGGTTGGGCACCTTCTGCTCATCTCAGGCCGCCCGCCGGGCGGGGTGGACACCGGATGTTCACGGCTTCACCAGAATCGAGCCCGGGTGCTTTCAGTGGAAATCAGCAGCCTGCAGCCACAACCCCTGCAGGGGAAAAGCTCTCCTGGCGGGTGGCCTGGCAGAGACACGCCCTAGACCTGCTCAGAGATCCTTGCAGCCTGAAAGTAGGGCCCCGAGACTCTCCCGTTAATCCAGCGGCTGCCAGCGGCGGCGCTCGGAGCAGGAAAGCGGCAAAAACCTCAGAGTAGCCTCCCGATCGCTCCCCTTGCCACACACACCCTGCCGAGCCCTTGCTGGGACAGTGTCCCCGTGAGGCCACCGCGAAGCCCTTGCTGGGACAGTGTCCACTGCGAAGCCACCAGGGAGGCCACCTCCCAGATCTGCACCCACATCTCAGGCTTCCAGCTAATCCAAGGAACCCACTGCAAAAACAGTTTGCTCTGAGAAGACCAAATTCAATCTTATGTTTGGAAGGACAGCTTGAAGCCAGTGCTTTCCCAGAAAAATCATTTTAATTCAGCAACATATTGACGTAATGCAGACAAGTCTTGCTTTGCATTTAAAGTTCTTCAAACCAAAACAGCAATAATAATAACGATGATGATAATGATAATAATAACAGCTCAGAAATAAGACATAGAATCTTTCAGGCCCCCAGGGACAAAACTAAAGCGCTGAAGCAGCATTGTACTTATGAATACAAGAAAACCCAGTTGGTCTGACATTTCCAGTTTGGGACGTCGACAGCAAAGCATCACTTGGAACCAGCTCACCCTGGGCGAGCTGCGTTCACCCCTCACTGCCGCCCACCCCCCTCTCCCCAGCAGACTGGCCCACTCTCTCCTAACACCCTGTCTATAAACACACACATGCTCACACCTACGCCCCACACAGCCACCAGCAAAATAACTCCTGCTTCTATAGGAGCTGTCAAGACATTCAAACCATACTTAAGCTACTGTATGCAGGTAAACCAGCTCTCAAGAAAAAGTCCTAATTTGTAGCATCCGCCCATTTCTCTGGTGTAAATCCTCCCAAACACCCTAGGCTCCAGGCTACCTTCAGCTAAACAACAGCCTGGCGACCTGGGCTCCAGCCCTGGAACCTGAATGCGTTCTGAGTTCCCTGCAAGTTCATGTTTCCCGTCCCCCAAATCCTAACAGCCCAAGGGCTTGCAGTTTTGAGCAGTTCTGCAGTAACGTGTGAACCCGAACCGCTGGGCTTATCTGGCCGGTACAGTGGGCCAGCCTCAGCCCCCACCCAGGGCTGTGGGAACCAGGGAGACAGCTTCCTGGGGCCTGGCTCCACCAGGCGAGTGTTTTCATCGCATCGAACTGGTGCCGTGGAGATTTTTCAGGGCGATGGTTAGGGCTTGGCCCTGCTTAAACCTCTCTGCTTTTGCATAAAAGGAGGGGAAGCTTTTTTTTTTTTTCTGGGTTATATTTACACTTCCCAAATCAGAAATGTCCTAACCAGATAGGACAGGTGGCAACTGGCAACCACAGCTCAAAACCTTTTTTTTTTTTCCATTTCTTTCTGAAACTCTTGCAGAAGGAAAGTTAACGACATGTCAGTTGGTTGCTGTATACCCAGCAGTAACTAGGCTTTCGACCCACATGGAACAGAGCAGAAAATAAAAGCGGGACCCAAACCCCAGAACAGAAAATACTGCTTATCTCTCCTCCTTACTCCAACAGATAAAAATCGAGCTCCGTTTCCCTCAGCAAACCGACGGGCTACAACGTGCTCCCGAATTCACGTTATCAGAAGAAGATGGAGGTGAAGGACCTTCGGTTTCTCTTTGTAAAAACAACCAGCTTCTCCGAGTTCACATGCTCCCTGGAGACGGGAAGTGAGAACTGGAAGCGGGTTGGGAAGGCCAGGCTCGGCGCGGGGTGGGGGGGGTTCCAAACCCTCCTGGCCCCGTGTTTTCTACAGATTATACTCCCTCTGTTCAAAATTCATACTTCCAGCTCTGGGACGCCTCTGAGTCTATTACCAAGTCTTAAGCCGTCGGCCCCAAAGCACGGCCTGCGGTGTGAAGCCTGCGTTGGTGGGTGCCCCGACCACGTGGAAATGACGGTATTCTTGGCCGGGAAAGGCGCCAAGACATCGAGGTGTCAAGATCAGCCCGGGGCGGGGGTGGGGGCACCGAGGGGAGGGGGATGGCGGGGGTGGGGGGCGGCTGAACGCCCCCGTGGAGGAGCAGTCTCGGCCTAAATGCAGATGCGGCCTTGAGTTCCTTCCCTTCCACTTAAAAGCTCTCTCCACCGTCCTGCCAGCTCTCTGCCAGACAAAGCAGGGCCACCAGGCCACCCGTTCACTCGGTCCCCGTGTCCTGGACGCCCACCCGAAGCTGGGGACGCAGTGAGCAAAGGCCAGGGGTGCGCTTTCCCGCAGAGCAGACAGGCCTGCCTGCAGGGAGGTGCTGGGGGAGGGGGGCGCTGCCAGGTTAGCTCCCGAGGCCCCCTCACCAGGACTCCCAAACGGAGACTGGATGCAGGAGGGCACAGGCTGCAGGGTCCAGGCAGGAAAAGCGGAGCCCCCGCCCAGCTCCTGGATGGCTGGTCCTGCCTCCTCTGGGGCCCCCCGAACTGGGCTGGGACATTGCAGGCCCACTTGCTCCTCCCCGTAGGCCTGAAGGACCCCCTCTGACACAGGGCGCCCGGAGCCCCCTCGCCCGCCGCCCCTCGGCCTGCTCCGGGCTCTCCTCCCTGAAGTCCGCGTCCGCAGCGCGGCCCCTCCCGCTCTTCTGCACGCTGACCCCCCGCGCTCCCCGGCACCACCGGCCGCCGCCCAGACTCTCTGTCCTGGCGACGACGTCTATGCCACCAAGGCTTTCTAGAAACGTCACCTGACTCAAATCACTCACTCTCCGCCTCCTCCCTGGCTTTCCCTCGCAGACCATTGCACCTCTTCACTCCCCGGGGCTCCCCATCCCTCCCGCGGAGCTCCCGGCACAGCTGGCCCGGCTCTGGCCACCTCTTACACATCCTGACTTCCAGACCGTTCCTTGGCTCCCAGCTGTTAACAGACTTCAACCCCAGGTCCGTGTCCCCTTCCCATTCTGTTTAAGAGAATCGCTCTTGTCACTTCGCTCACGTGCCCACACCACGGGGACACACTGTGGCCACTGCTAGGCACCCCCACCCCCCGGCCTCCTGGCCAGGCACAAGTCATACGAGGGGTCCCCTCTGCAAACCACGGTTCACCCCAGACAGGCCGAGTGGCCTCTGCTGTGACTGTGACCCACCCCCCCTCTGCCCACCCATTTCCGAAGGTCAAAATGCGACTCAGCTTTCGTGTCCCTGCTCCCATGTCAACTCTCTAAGCCTCCCCCAGCCCCACGCCACCCAGGCCCCCAGCCTGGCTGGGAACAGGCCTTTCTCCTTTACTGCCTTTAAATCCTTTAAGTTCCCCGAGAGGGCCTCCTGCTGGGCCCGACTCTTGTTGGGTCACTAGCCTCCAAGCTTTAACTGCTAAGGGCTTAAAGGCAGCGGCTGCATCAGCCTGGCACAGACAGGGCCCCGTCGATGTCCGTGCCACCGAATGGAAGTTCCCAACTTCCCACGAGTCCGGGAAACTCCAGCTGGAACCAGGCAGGAAGCCAACCGAAAGGGCCTGTAGGCGAATCCCGCGGTGAACTCAGGGCCGAGGCGAGGGGCCACCGCTCCCAGAGAGCTCTCCCTTTGGTCCCTGAGCTCCAGTACAAGCAGGCAAGGACTCAGGGCCCTCTCAGGGCGGAGCAGGCGGTGGAAGCCGCCCTGGGTCCCAGTGCCCCTCCTGGTGGGCTACTCACCCGGGGGCATCAGGACCGCTCGGCGCCCCCAGCCCAGGCCCTTCCTTGCATCCCTGTCTCCCTGGCTGCTGGGAAGGACCCCACGTTTGCTGAGCCCCCCCGGGCCCCGCCACGCCGACCGGGGGCCACTGCCGTGTCTACCTCCTTTCTCGGGACTTGCAGGTGCTGTATTAAGTCACCCCACCGGCGCTTCTCCCACAGTCACAGGCCAGCAGGCGACGCGGGCACATGTCCACTGGGTCTCAGAGCCCACAGAGTGTCTCACGGTGGACACTGCAGGTGCAGCTGAGGCCGGCACCTCGGCCACATGGCTGGCCTCGGGGCTCACCCCGCACCCGCACACGGGGTGGGGCAGCCTGGCTCCCTCTCCCCACGGGTCCTGGGACAGCGGTGCTGCTCCAAGTGACCGTGTGGCCTCGAGTCAACTATCCCCAGGACGCGGACACACACACACACACATAGACGCGCGCGCGCGCCAGTTTCAGTTTCTCCAAAAAATGCTCCTAAGCCTCTGCCTGGTCCTAAGCTTGGTGCCCAAACCCGCCGCCTATCCTGAGACCTCGTGCAGAGTGGACCCAGCGCCACATGGTCACTTGCTGTAACTCAGGGCACCAGCACTGTCCTGCCAAGGCCATGGTCTCCAGCTGGTCTGCGCTGGCCGACGGAACAGACGTAAGAGATAATTCAACAGCTACTTTCCCACGGGCGCGACAAACCTGCAGTGTAATTGTTCCCCCGTCTCAGAACCTGAAAGACTGAGAAGGGAGGCAAAACCGTTTTTTTTTTTTTTTTAAGGCTATGTCTCATGTTTTGGGAAATTCAGGAAAATGAGTGTCTCCCACTAGTGTCCCCTGGGTTTGGCTACATCACGGTGACAAGGTCTGCTGCCTTCCCAGGGCACCCCAAGGGTGAGGCAGTGATTTGCAAGACAAACAGGACAGAATCTTTTTTTTTTCTTTTTGGGGCCGCACCTGTGGACATTCCTAGGCTAGGGGCCCAGTCAGAGCTGCAGGTGCCAGCCTATGCCACAGCCACAGCAACACAGGATCTGTGCCACGTCTGTGACCTACGCCGCAGCTCATGGCAACGCTGGATCCTTAAGCCATGGAGAGAGGCCAGGGACGGAACCCTCATCCTCATGGATACTAGCCAGGCTCTTAACCTGCTGAGCCTCAACGGGGACTCTAAGACAGAATCTTGAAAGTGCGCCCCCCACCGCTTCCACCTGCCGAGGAGCACGGCACAAAACGGAGCCGCTCTCAGCGTATCTTGTCTTCAGAGGAAAACTGCAGAGCCAGGCGGCCAGCATGAGGGTGCAGTTGTGCAGACAGTTCCCTCTGCCAGCTCCCGTCGCAGAGCTCAGCCCAGCCCAACAAGCCTGAGCTCAGCTGCAGCTATAGCATTCAGATGCCGCGAGATAATGGCTCTCCCGAGCTCGAATGGGGTTTATCGGTTCAGAGGAGATGCAGCGCACAGATAAAGACAACTTCCTCTAACTGCTGATTAGGCAAGCGGGCGCGGCATCCGTCCTCAAAAGCTGCCCCCGCCAGCCCGGGTCCAGTCAGACCGAAGCCCCCCGGTTTCCATCATGACGGACTCTCCCCAGCACCTGCCTCCCCCCCGGCCCCCAGGCCTCGACCCCGCGGCACGCTCTCCGGGTCCGGCCCAGAACCTTAAAACAGAAGTGAGATCTGGCACCAGAATCACCAAATAAACATATCTGAGTCCTCTTAAAACTCGCACTCCAGGATTCATGCTCATGACTAAGTCCAGGAATTTTTATTTCAAGTGAATGGACCCGAAAAGAAAACTCATGTGTTTAGATACTTAACCGTTTTCCTGGATTCTGAGGACGGGGCTGGCGGCTGGGGGTGGGTGGGAAGAAACTCAGGTTTTTTCCTACTTCTTTTTTCTTTCCGTTTTTGCCAGGGGGAAACAAACCCTGGTGGAGCTGTTGGAAGGGAAGGCCCCAGAGTGAGCCGGGAATGCCAGCTCTTGTACAACTGGGTCACTATGCTGCAGAAATTGGCATAACATTGTAAATCAACCAGACTTTAATAAAAGACAATTTTTTAAACAAGATTCCTTTTTTTTTTTAAAAGAGAGAGAGCAAGAGAATGCCAGTTTGGAAGCGCACGGCCTGCTCTGAACACCTCGCTGGGGCAGGTGACCTGCAGGAATTCAGCCCTACAACAAAGTGCCACAGTGAAATGACGGCTGTCCCCTTCTCCTCTGGGAGTGGGGCACGCAAGTAAGCGGGGACAAAGGAAGCACATTCTAGAAGGTGACGGGGTGCATACAAATACACGTCACGGAGCCGTGCTCACAGGCACCCAACACCCACATCTCCCTCTACCCGGAGTGGCCACAAGGTCGCCCTCACTTGTCTAAGTGGCCAGGCCTCACGCAACCCCAGGCCGGCCTTGTCTCCGGCCTTCCGCTGCTGGGCCCCCTCCTCCGTGCTCTCGCTACTCCTGTTTCTCTTTCAGTCCCTGGGCACCGCCACGCTCCTTCCCTCAGTCCAAAGCCTAAACGTGCCCAGCATGTCGCCCGGGGTACCACCTGGTTCTCCGGCCTCTCTCTGTCCTTTGCTGCAGCCCCCCGAGCCGCCTCCCGCCGGCCACGGCCGCGTACCGTCAGGGGCAGGGGACTTCCTATGACATCCACAGCCTGACCTGGGTCTGGGCGCCCCTGCAGGCCCGTGGGCTCACTGACGGCGTCCAGAACTGGGAGACCCGCGCTCAGTTTTAGGACAGGAAAACCCACACAAGCCAAGGGAGACCAAGGCAGCAGTGGGCAGAAATTCATGCTTGAAGGAAAAAAGAAACCGAAAGGCTATAGAATAAAAGAAGTCACTTCAGTTTTCCGTTTCTTCATTCACTGTGCTTATCTGCTCCGTTAGATGCCACTCCTGGCATAATTCCTGCGTGAGACACTGTAATGGGCCCCCATCAGCAGTTGCAGGCACACATCTCGACCCATTTCCCTTCTCTGGAGCACCTGCCGTGGCTCACTGAGCACATCTGGGGCTGCCTGCCGAGGCCAGAGAGTACACCCTCTGCTCTGAGCAGTTTCACACGCAACCACTTCAGAGAGGTGAGATTCCTCTCATTTTTAAAGACACCACTTCAGAAGAACAAGCCACTATCTCATTAAATAGGCTGTCCTGATGACTCGGTCCCCCAGTGCCGGGAAGTTCTTTCCCGTGTCTAACTTGAATTCTTCATGCTGCACTTCAGATCCTTGCCTCCTCGAATTCAGACCTAGAAGAAAACGGAGCCCAACGACGGCCATAGCCTGGTCTGGCTCTGAAGCTGGCCGACTTTCTTCAAAACCCATAAAGGATGGTTTCTAAAGCCCAGGGTCCCGGCATGAAGAATAGGTGATTTCCTCTGACACCTTTTTACTTGTACCTTTTTTTTTTTTTTCAATCCGGGAGGACCACATCTCCACACAGTCCTCAGGAGTTCCTTCAGCATCGGGGCGTGCTCACTTTTCTCGTTCTGGGAATGACCGACGGGACCTACCCCCGCAAAGGGCTGATCTCTGCCACCTCCCAGCAAGGCGCTCACCCCGCCGGGCTGTTCTCCCGGCTGGATCAGACCCGTCTAGGCTGGTGACAGCGGCTCAGAGCTCTGCGAAGCGTTCCTCGGCGCTCCTAAAGCCGACACCCAGTGGTCTGTTAGCACCAGGTGCGTCCCACCTCCGGCTTCTCCCCATTTCTCTCGGTCCCCACCGGGACAGCGAGCACCCCCGACCTGAACTTGGGTCTGGTGGGTCTCCATCTCCCTTGGGGTCCTGCCCTCTGCGAACGGACCCCTCCCTGCTCGCCTTGGCTCTGTTTTCAGTTTGCTTGTCCCATGGCTCACGTTTTTAAAAATCAAGAACTCCCCCTTCCATTCCCAGCGTGCAAGTCTTGCCCTCTCTCCCTCTCTCAGGAAGTTACAACAGCTCCTTTACTCGGCTCAAAAGTCTTTAAAAGATCTTTTATTCTGCCGTTTACTGCCTCTTTCACTTTATGTCTTGGCTATTCTGTCTTCAGCAAAGCATGTTCGAGGGTTTTTTTTTGGCTGCGCCCAAAGCATGTGGAAGTTCCCTGGCCAGGGATCGAACCCGCATCACAGCAGTGACCGGAGTAGCTGCAGTGACAATGCCAGATCCCTCACCCGCTGCACCACCAGGGAACTCTGTGTTTGTACTTTTTCGGTGAACCCTGGAAACCCTTCTGTCAGCGGTGCTTCGATGCTGTGGCCACTTTGCAATGAGGACAGCGTCTGGCCGGGGGGGCGGGACTCGGGCCCTCTGCCTCCAGGTGCCTCTTCCTGGGCCGCCTCGCCCTCCCCGCCCCTGCACACGCCCTGCCACCCCCTTCCCCGGCTCTTCCTCTCTGGGCCGGCTGCTCCTCCGCAGGGAGGGGCCCGCTTCCTGTTGTCTGTCCCCTGGCCCAGCCTCCTCCTGCTCTTCGAGTGCTTCCCAGGGAGCTGATGAAATACGGCTTCAAGTGCGCTTCCTCTTCCATCCTTCTCCTAAATCCTCCATCGTTCCAAACTGTCTCCTAAGGCCAGTTCCTGCTCCATTTGTTTAGTGCTACGGACGACACATTCCTTTATTAAACAACCCATCACCACACTCTGAAGCTGGCCGACCTCCTTCAGAACCCATAAAGGATGGTTTCTGCAGCTCGTGGACCCGGAGCTTCAGAAATAAACGATTTCCCTCCGGCTGGTGTCTACTCTTTGGTCCTCCCGGGTTCTCTCCCTCGCTGACCTGTCTCCTCAACGCGCCCCCCGCCATGCCCCAGCCTCCATCCCCGCGACCCCCGCCCTGTCCTCTGTGCTTGTCCTTTCCCGTGTCCTTGCAGTGACCCCCTGCCACTCCTCGGCCACCCGCAGCCCTGCGGTCCCCACGGCCACGACAAACGCTACTTCCAAGCCAAGAGAAGAAGGTTCTCGGGGGTTCGAGTTTTACGACTCCGAGATTCAGTTTTTAGAAACTGTATGTGAATGAGAGTCACGCCACGGGTCAAGGATGCGCTGGGAGGCGCCCGCAGGTGCTCACGGACCACGCCCGCCCATCTCGGCGCCAGAACGCAGCCTGGGGACCAGGGGCTGGAGGCCCCCCCAGCAGCGCAGACCGCATCACGGACAACCTGAGGGCCTTTGTGGCGACATGCTGGGGCCGTGAGGGCATCTGTCACGCTGGCCGGTTTACCTACGCCGAGCGCACTGTTCACTCTCCAGGAATCGGCCCAGTTCTCATCTCCCTGAAGGATGGCAGGCTGCACAGTGCGGCTGTGGGGATTCGGGGGGGAGCGGGCTCCCCGGTTCCTCTGCAACGACCCCAGAGTCCGAACTCTGCTGTCTGGGCTCTCGGCTCCTTCACGTGGCTGGTGGACACGACCCACCTGACTTCTTTGGCTTTGGGTCCCCGAGGCCCCGCCCAGCTGAGGCAGGAGGCTCTGCTCGTTGACGTGTCAAGTACAGGGGACGCGGCCGTCTCGCTGGCTGCTTTAGGGACGAGACAAATGGGACCAGGCGGGGGTAACCCCACCGTGAGCTTTTCGGGGACCACCCCTGCACCTCTCTGCCGTGTGGCTGCCCCGCCGCCATCGCAGTGTTTTGATTTCAATCTGACTTTTTCATTGATGTAAATGTGCTCAAAAGGAAACCCCGCAGCTGCAGCGGGCGGGTGCGCGACGCCCCGGGATCTCCCGCACGAAGCGGAAGACGGCAAAGCGAGCTCTCCGGGGTCCCAGCTCGGGCAAAGGCCGCGCGCAGAACAGGGCGAGGCGCAGAGGCTGCCTCTCTCCCCGCCTGCCCCCGCGGGAGTGGCCACTTTGTAGCCGGAAAAGGAGGTCAGAAAAAGCACTTGTCTTCTGGCTCCTCCACCTCGAGGGACTGCAGCCACCGCCCTGGTCTGTCTGCACAGCTAACTGTAGGGCCGTATCAAAGAGAAGCAAAAGAACCCTCATACGCGAGGTCTGCCTGCTTTCTCAGACACGCGAGAACATACAGAATGGTTTCTTCGCTGATACACGAGCACGTCTCCCGGGGAAATAACTGGCGCCGACGACCATGGCCCCGGGAGCCTCACCCACGTGCCCCCCTTGGCTGTGGGTCTCTGGAGCCGATCCACACGACACCCACCCCACCTCAGCTGTACCCGTGTGCCCTTCATGACATGCTTTTGGGCAAATAAGCGACTGGATCTCAGAGCTTTTACTTTAAAACAGGAAAAAGGAAACAGGTTTTCCAAGGGACTGTTGGCGCGTGAGTGTGGGTGCAACGGAGCAAAAACCCTGAGTCAGAAGTCGAGCCCCCTTCTGACTCCGCTACATGACCCTGGCTAATTCATGGACCCTCTCTCGGCCTCTATTTTCTCCTAACAAAGAGGATGGAACAAGAGCTCTAAGCCTGAACTTCAGCCTGGGTAGGCTACCTGGGAAGGCACGGCGGGTACCTTCAGGCACTCTTCTACGCCAAAGGAGTGCACATGTCCGCTAACCGAGATTATTTAGATGTGTTTTCACATTAAAAAAGTTCTGTTTACCAAGTTTTCTACTTTGAGTTAAACTGGACAGTTCAAGAGCTAGCAATGAGGAGTTCCCACTGTGGCACCATGGGATTGGGGGCATCTCTGGAGCACTGGGACACAGGTTCAATCCCCAGCCCAGGACAGTGCGTTACAGGATCCAGCACGGCCGCAGCTGACGTGTGGGTTGCCACTGCGGTTCAGGTCTGACCCCTGGCCCGGGAACTCCATATGCCACGGGGTGGCCAAAAAGGAAAAAAAAAGACGATGAGAGGGTTAAGCTAAAATTGCCAGACTGGGCTCTGTCTAAATGAAAGCAACGAAAATAAATAGCCCGATGGTCAGAACACATAACACGGATAATTTTCACCAGCTACAATCTGTAAAACGGGACGTGCCTGCAGTGCACTGACGACAGAAGGTGGGGCCAGCTCTGTGCTCGCCGTGGGGTGGGGCTGCTGACGGACGCTGCCCCTTGGCTCCCCGGGCAGGGTTCAAGGCCGCAGCGAGCTGGGCCTCCCTCCTGCGTTTCGTGTTGCCTTAGCATGGGGGTGGAGGGGAAACCACAGACGGATGGACTGCAGGGACCACGGCCCGGCAGGCCGGGAGGGCGCGGGGGCTGCACACAGAACGGGGGCGGCCCACTCACCGGCTCCTCTCTCCCCCTTGCAGTTCTGCTGTCCTCCAGACGTGGTGGACAGGTCTTCGGGCACCGGCATGGGCTCATCGCCATCGTCCGCGGTGTCACTCACAGGAGGGCTCTCCTTCCCTGGGGAGACAAGGGCAGCTTGAGGGTCTGGGGACGTGGCCGTCACGGCGACGGGCTGGGGGGACGGGCCGGGCCTCCCCTTGGCTTGGCCAGAGCGACTGGGATGAGTTCACGGCCCCTGTGGGGTTGAGACCGGCCCCCCTTTTTACACCGGAATGGGAGAACGCAGCCTGAAGAACACACAGGCCACCTGCAGTCCTAGAGCTCACACTAGAAACCCGCGGCGTGGCGTGCATCCACGGACAGTCACGTGTGCCACGGAGCACGCGGTGACATATTTCCTTCATCGAAACGAACTGTAGTTTTTAGACACTCTCACCATCGGTGACTCTACTTCCAGAACTTTACTCCTGATGACTGTGTCATACTTCACCGCAAGGTCACACTAGGCTTTGTTTAAATCCTTTTCCTACTTTTGAACTTAGATTGTGATCAGTTTTTTTTTTTAATGATAAAACAACTGTGGCGAACCTGCCAACAGCCAGCCTTGGCCCGCCTTCCTAAGACCCAGCAGCTATCATCCTTGGAAGTTCTAGGTCTCGGTCAGAAAGCACCCACGTTCTGAAGGCGCCGTGTGTGCCAGGCGGAGGGTCCTACCTACAAGTCTGGTTGCTCTTCTCCCTCTTACAAGCCCGCTGACCACACCCTCCTTTTAGTTTGTTTTGAAGGTCCCCTGTCTGGGCAGCCTGGTCAGAGCCACGCACTCTGGGTCCGCCTGCTCTCTTTTCAAGAGCCAGGAATATATTTGCCAGCTGCCCGATTTGGTTACCGCGGTGGGGTCAGCCAGCTTGGAAGGAGGAAGCGCGGAGAATGCCAGCCTCCTAGGAACATAGTTCCGTCCTCGCCTGCACAGAAAGCCTGTCACCAGGAACTCTCGGGTTTTTTTTTCTCTCTCTTTTTTTAAGCTTATAGTTGATTTACAGTGTTGTGTCCATTTCTGCTGTACAGCACAGTGACCCAGCCATACATATATATGTGCCTACCCTTGAAACAAGAAAATAAAAAAGAATCTACATCACTCCCAAACTTGCTTCTCATCTACAAAGTGGCAGAGACCAAATGAACCAGGGTTCCACGGGACTCTTTATCTCTTTTGACCGAATTATGATAAACTTCACCAGAAGCTCCAGAAACGGGGAGTTCACTTCCAGGAACTGGACCCCGGGAAGCCAGGGCGGGGAGAAAATGCTCCTGTTGCTTTGAAACTGAAACCCCTGTATCTTCTAACGTAGGTGTGACCTCAAATTGAGTTAGGAGGCATAAACCACAGGCAAGGAAACGGCTGGTGAGCACCCCCGCCCCTGCCCTGGATGCAAACTGAGCTGGGGAGAAGGTGGAGACGAAGAGCCTAAAGGAAGGTTAGTGGGAAAGTGATGGGCTGGCATGCGTGTTGCTGGCTGGGCTGGCAGCC
Organism: Catagonus wagneri; assembly: GCA_004024745.2. Taxonomy (NCBI): domain Eukaryota; kingdom Metazoa; phylum Chordata; class Mammalia; order Artiodactyla; family Tayassuidae; genus Catagonus; species Catagonus wagneri. Next base: position 28,457,325 of record PVHT020000175.1, on the reverse strand, counting down.
GGGTTTTGCAGACAAAAGGCATTCCCACCCAGAAACGCAGACTCGTGGGAGAGTGTGCGGATGCTGAGAAAGTGTGCCTAGACCACAGGACGAGGCAGAGTGTGAGATGTTCTTGTTGGGTTGAATAAACCGTCTGCAGGGGCCACACAACCCTTCAGAAAACAGGCAGGACCAGCACAAGCGTCCTCAGCCGAAGCGATGACCCTTCCGGGAATAATTAAAACAGAAGCTGCAAAAGGCCCCAAGGTGCTGCTCTGGGGACCAGTACTGCATTCTCTAGGAAACAGACATGCCCCTTTAATGTTCTAGCTGATACGTAATTGCCTCAGTTGGCATAGTTTCAGAAAGAGCATTTTGGGTACATTTGGGTAGCCAGTACGAGATGAATAAAGATGGGACAGGATCATCAGAATTTCCCAAGGAAAAACCAAAGGCCAGAGAGAAATTGATCCACGTGTTCTGTTGCACCAAATGTGCCTTACCTTGCCGAGGTTTTCAGCACCCTAAATGGAAGGCTTTAAAAGTGGCCGAAGTCTCGGGGTTGCTTTTCACCTATTTCGTAAGTGGCGAGGGGCCCTGAACAGGAGCGGCAGGGAGCATGACAACCACCTGACAACTCTCGTCCTTGGGATTTCCTAGAGTAACGGACTCTCCCACTTTGAAGACTGCAGGGAGGGGTCAGAGGGCTCTTTTTTCCTTTTTTTTTTGGTAAGAATAACCTCAAAAATTACTGAAGTATAGCTGACTTAACGTGTTAGTTTCTGATGTACAGCAAAATGATTCAGATATACATGCATAACTTGTTGCTTATCTATTTTTATTTTTAGGGCCACACCCGTGGCATATGGAAGTTCCAGGCCAGGAACTGAATCTGAGCTGCAGCTGTGACCTACGCCGGGGCTGCAGTAGCGCCGGATCCTTTAACCCACTGCACCAGGTGGGGGTCAAACTCACGCCTCCACAGCGACCCAAGCCGCTGCATCTGGATTCTTAACCTCGCCACAGCGGGAACTCCGTTTATCTGTTTTATTTATAGTGGTGTGTTTATGTTAACCCCAAACTCGTAATTTACCCCTCCCCTCACGTGTCCCCTTAGTTTGTTTTCAAAGTCTGTGAGTCTATTTCTGTTTTTAAACACATTCATTTGTATCCCTTTTTTAGATTCCATGTATAAGCGATATCTTAACGATAGTTTTGTCTGACTTGCTTCACTTCACATGAAAATCTCTAGTCCTTGCAAAGAACTTCAATACACGAAGCCAGTCTCCCATGTAAAGTGGAGACACTGCCTGGTGGGGAGCCTGGAAGATGAGAGACCCGGGCCGCTCTCTTCCCTGAAGAACCCGAGGGGCCCCTACTGATCCTGGGATCCCTGGCCTAACAAGCCGACCCAGCGTTAACGGTGCAGAATGTGGGGTGTGCACGAGTGGCTTTTCGATGAACCAGCTGTCATCGCTATGGAGTGGAAGCAGGAGGCTGAGAAACTGAACTCTATTCATGTGTTTTTCACTTTAGAGAACCGGGGAACGGAGTTAGGTACCCGGGCACCGTGGAGCCAAGGGGGATCACTTCCACCCTGTGAAAGGGTGCTGTTTCTCTGCTCAGTTGGTGGGAAAATGCATCCAGGTCCCCTCTGTAAACATTTAGCTGGTCAGACCTAGGGCTGCCAAGGACGGGGAGGCGGTGGAGGGGGCACCGGGATTTGGGGCCGGCAGGTGCAAACGCTGCGCGTAGGCTGCGTGGACAACCAGGCCCTACTGCAGAGCACGGGAGCGACAGTCAATGTCCTGTGATAAACCGCCATGGAAAAGAACGTATATACACGTCCGACCGAGTCACTCTGCTGTAGAGACGGCTAACCCAACGCTGTAAGTCAACTTAATAAAATTCAAAGGAAACTCAGTCGACCCGTTTCTTCGGAACAAGACCGACTACAGCTCGTCGAGGCAGCAGGCGTGCTTGGTCTGCCTGGTCTCTGGCGCTGAGCTGAAGGCAGCCCTCCTGTGGCGTCACAGCACTTCCCCTGTTTCCTCCGTGAGGGGAAAAGGCGTCATGGAAACGGCGGTGACCGTGATTCTAACACTGGGTCAGATCGATCAGCAGCCCCCCCGCGCGGAAGGAGCCGCGGGGAGAAGGGGGCTAAAACACAGGCCAGGCGTGCGCAGTGGCATCTGGTAAACAGTCAGGCCTGGAAGCGAGCAAGCGGGACCCAGCCGCCGCCCCGCCCGCGCCCCGCTGGCATTCAGCCTCGCCTCGCCTCGCCTCTGCGCAGTGATGGTTTTTAAGAGATCGTCTGATTTGCCTAAAAGCCCCCAAGTTTGAGCGGCGGCTGCTGAGACATTACCCATCGGCTGGAGCCTTTGTCCTCGGCGACCCTGGGATTCTGTCACTGCGGGAGAGTGCCACGAGGGACATCTTACCGCTCGGTCGAAACCTTCATGAGGAGCAAACACCGTCTTGGGTGTTGATTTTAGGCAAATTAACCCTGTCCGGCACTTAAAATACAAAACCATAGAAAGACGGTAAGAGATGCAAAAATAAAGTTATTAACCAAGCCAGCACATGTCAGACCACAGCACACTGCGACTGGACATCAGCTCTGACTTGACCAAGTAAGATGACTGGGGACGTGGAGTAAGTCACCTCTTTAAGACCCTTTCCTCAAGAGGAAAACGATGCTAAAGAACACGGTTTTGGCTTGGGTCACAAGGTTGTTGTGAGGATAAAATAACAATAATGTGTGCGGATGGGATTATGCTAAATAAGCTTATGGTCTTATTTTGGCTTTAGTTTCTAAACTGAAGCTACTGTGTTACTACAATAATGTATTACAGTATATGTAATATCAATTACATTTTATGTTCTATCGATATATATTATATGATTTATTAAGCGTGTTATAGACACTATATTATAGAAATCTAAGGTATGGACGGCACCAAGTGCCGTTATCCTCCAAGTGCAAGTACGATGTCCCAGAGAATTGGAGGCAGCAAGAAATCAAGAATTTAAATGGAAGAATTTAAGATGTGCGATGTAATTTCACTTCTTCAGAAGAAGAAACTTCTTACTAATTTATATGTGACTTACCTACTGCCCACATTTCAACTAAAGTGTTACCTGTGACAAGTGTTTGGGGCCAAATAGATGAGAAAATTGTTTAATCAGCTTTTCAACAGCAAGCAAATAATTTCTCAAACAGTTCTGTGACTTCCCCGTCTTGCCATTGCATGAGCTTTTACTATAAGCAGTTACCCAGGTGAACATAATTCCTGGGGCTGAACGAAGGCGCAGAACACAGACTGTCACCCTACAGACGCTGCGCAAGCCTGCACCCGCTGCATGTCTGGCTCCCACGGGACCCTGATCAGTTAGTGAGACTTTGTGAGTCTCAGCTCCCTGGCCAGCTGAAGACGTTCCTATAGCTTCTTCGCTGGGGTCTTGTAAAGTTGAAATGACAAAAACGCTTAGGGTGGTGTCTGGTAAGTTCCACACATTCCGTCAGTGTGACTTGCTGTGATTCACATTTGTACTGACGCCCTAGGACAGAAATCACTTCTCCAGGCAGGTGCTGTCTGTCTCTAGGGCCTATTTCTTACTTCCCTGCTCCAACAAACATTACAAATGACCAGCGAGGAAGCATCCAAGGAGCTCTAGGGCCATGGGAGCCTGAGCATCCTCTAAGCTCAAGGGGCCCGGGTTCCCCGTCTGCAGAGAGCTCTGCAGGAGCCCAGGAGGCAAGGGAAACCGCTGGTCCCAGAGTCGCAGGCAGAGGTGAGACGCCGACACAGGCCTCACCATCCCCTGCCCCACGGCTGACTCTTCCCTGGGAAACCTAAATAAAAGCTGTGCACACACATAACCAGTTATCAGGAAAGAGTCCGAAGAAGAAAAAGAGAGAGAGAGAGAGAGAGAGAGAGAGAGAGAGAGAGAGAGGGAGAACTCACCAAAAGAATGAGGCTGTGCTCTAAACGGAAGGATGGCTTGCTTCAGGACAGACTCTCCTCCAAGCCTGCCCAGCAGCACTTCCCAACACGGGTGGAGGCAAGGGGGGAAATACCGACTGAGTGTCTGTTATCCGCAGTCTATTATCCCACCAGGGCTCAGCCCTCATTTAGGACACACCCCAGGGAAGAAAGAACCAGGCTGTCGCAAAAAACAGTCAGACACTAACTACTTCTCTGTTTTTCAAGTGAGTATGTCACATATGTTAGCTGAACCCTTATGAAACTGCTGATACTGAAACATATATGCATTTTTTTTTGGCCACACCCACGGCAGGCAGACGTTCCCAGGCCAGGGATTGAACCTGCGCCACAGCAGCCACCTGAGCCACAGCAGTGACAAATGCTGGGTCTTTAACCCACTGGAACAAGGGAACTCTGTGTAACATTTTTTAACCTATGATAGTGGCAATTGTATAAGGTTCAACTTGGGAAAAAGCCTATTTTTCTTTTCTGGGAACAGAACACAACACGGAATAATTTTACGGAAAGGGGGATAATTCAGAGCACAGTCCTCAGACTTCACACCAAGAATGTCAACTCCAGAGTTTCCGTCCTGGCGCAGCGGAAATGAATCCGATTGGGAACCATGAGGTTGCGGGTTCGATCCCTGGCCCCGCTCAGTGAGTTAAGGATCCGGCGTTGCTGTGAGCTGTGGGGTAGGTCACAGATGCGGCTCGGATCCCGCGTTGCTGTGGCTGTGGTGTAGGCCGACAGCTGTAGCTCCGATTTGACCCCTAGCCTGGGAACCTCCATAGGCCGCGGGTGCGGCCCTAAAAAAAAAAAAAAGACAAAAAAAAAGGGAATGTCAGCTTCTGCTTGACTAGATGCGCCTCATTATTCTACAACGAACTGCCCCTTCCCTCCGAATTAGAAACAAAAAGGGAAAAGTGACATGATTTACAGAAGCAGCAAGAAGCAGAAAAAGAATTCTTCGGAGTTCCCGCCATGGTGCAGTGGGTTAAGGATCTGACTGCAGCGGCTTGGGTGGCTGCAGAGGCTCAGGCTTGATCCCTGGCTCCGGGAAAGTAGGTCAAAGGGTCTGGTGTCACAGAAGTTTCAGCTCAGATGCAGTCCCGGGCCTGGGACCTTCCACAGGCTGCGGGTGCGGCCATTAGGCAAACAACAAAAAAGAATTCTTCAAATCTTGAGCAAAAGTGGCGCAAGTCTTCAAATGCTCTGATCGCTATTTAGAATATGCTGCAAGTTGAACACAAACCAAAGGATTCGTGGAAAGTACTTGAAGTGCCTTTCTCTCGCTAGGAGGACGTGAAACCACATTTCGGACCAAATCTTGAATCTTTTCTCACCAGAGTTGGCTTTCTCAGGCAATCCTGCGTCATAAGGCCTCCACGCTTGTCCCCAGCCCCCGACACTCTTTAAATAGCCACTGTCCAGACGGACTAAGTGTTGAGTATAACACTAAGGGCAAGACAATAAGGAGAAGAAAACGAAGCTTTTGGTACGTTTGCTACCAACCTAGGAGATCAGAATATCGACCCGCTGTTCCTACAGAACATTCTAGAGCTGCCCACCCGCTGTTCTACGGAACATTCTAGAGCTGCGGGCCTCGGCCTGGATTCTGGCTCTGCGTTTGGAATGGCCGCGTCCGCAGTGATCAAACGAGTCCCCTCTTCGGGGGCATCCTGTAAGATGCCAGCTGAGAAGCTCCCCGAGAAGAAAGTCGCAAGGGGAAGGCAGAGGGACGGAGACACAGAAGGGCTCGCTCCGTGCCTTTGGGGGTTTTGACCCCCGTGTCCCTGCCCCTCTCATCACTTCCAGCCGCTGTCTGCACCCTAGGACCTACCAGCAGCTACCAGGTCCTGGCCAAGCCCAAGGAGAGGCTTCAAAGAGCCAGCGTTTTTTTGTTTTCCTTAAATAGTTTTATTCTTGCTGTCGATGCTTCTGTTGAGGAAAGAAAGTATGCCCAGCGGGAGAGGGGAGGGAGGGGGACAGACGGGGAGGCTGGGGTTGGGAGTTACAAACTGTGACATGCAGAATGGACAAGAAACGAGGCCCTGCTGTGTAGCACAGGGGACTCTATCCAGTCTCGGGATAGAACATGATGGAAAAGAATATAAAAAAAGAATATATATATGCACATGTATATATGACTGAGTCACTTTGCTGTACAGCAGAAATTGGCACAGCTTTGTAGATCAGCTATAATAACTGTTTTTTAAAGAAACAAAGTATTGCTTAAGGGGAATACATTCAAATAATGTGGAAAGGTGGGAGACAGAGCCCAGAGTCCGCCTTGCCCCCCTCTACCACACCAGCCCTGCCCCCAGCCCAGTCTTCCAGGGAGGGGGGACAAACAATAAATACTGCTCCAGAATTTCCCTAAACGTATATACAGCCATGTGGAAAGTGTGTGTGTGATTTGTTTTTATTGTCACGAACAAGATCCACAGGAGTTCCCTGGTGGCTCAGTGGGTTAAGGACCTGATGTTGCTACTGCTATGGCTCTGGGAGCTGCTCAGGCACGGACTTGATCCCTGGCCTGGGAACTTCCGCATGCCATGGGTGTGGCCAAAAATTAAAAAAAAAACCAGGAATACGGATCCTGCTTTGCACGCGTCCTCATGAAGCCTGCGTCTCCCACCTTCTCATGCGTCCCGGATGTGTCCCCACGACTATATTCGCCGTCCCGATTGTTAAGAGCTGGGCGAACAGGCGTGTGGACGGACGCAGTGTTTTCCAGCGTCAGCGCCAATGCCGCAGTGAGCGCGGCTGGACCTCCCTGGCCCCGGGGCAGCATCTCAGGGGCTAATTCCCGCAGCGGGCCGTCCCCATCCAGGCGGCGGGCCCCGAGTCCCTCTGCCGCACACCTCCCCGGGGGCGGCCACGGGCAGGGCTGCAGCCGCATGCTCAGCTCTGGTTCCCATCACAAGACTGACCGAGACCCGGAGGCAGGGTTGAGTAACAAGCGGACCCCCGGGGTCCGGGCCAGCAGGGCGGCGGGCCCTCGGTGCCTCTGAACACGGAGCTGCCCAGGCTCTACCAGACCGGCTGCGGGTCCACCCTCCTGGGCGGCGTCCAGCGGGCCAGTGTGTCCTCCCACTAGGAGTGGCCGTGCCCTGGGTCTCTGGGGACCGGGGCGGGGGGAGAGCCGTATCCACCAGGTCCGGTCCAGGGGAGCAGCACCGTTTCCACAACTAACCAGCCTCCTGAACTGGGCCCCAAGCTCTCTTCCGTCTCCTTTCCTTTTACCTCCACCCGCCTCGTCCTCTGTCCTCTCGCTCTTCCTTCCCCTCCTCCTCCCTCTTTCTCTCTCTCTTTTCCGCATCTTCACTGGCACCTGTTTGGAGGCCAAGACAGACAATGGGTCCTCTTCCCTCCCCGGCACTGGCTCCATCAACTGGATCCTTCCCAACTGGCTCCTGTCCCTCGGAGATTTCTCTAGCCAGGTCGTCACACTGGGACCGTCGCTGAGAGGTGAACGGGACACTGATACCGACCGCGGCCGGGCCTTTCCTCTGGCCAAACCGCCCCCTGCGTCCCCCGTGGCCCAGCTGGCACCTTGGCTTCGAGAGCCAGCGGCCGCCTCTTCCTGACCTCCCCGTGCCCGCACAGACTCTCACCTGAAACTTGGGACATGTCTTGACTCTCATCAGCGTCCATTGTCCTCAGGTTATCTGAGAAAGAGAGGAAGGGATTTTAGCTTCAAGCAAATTACTCATGAGATTGGGGAGAGAGAAAGAGATAAAGAAGGCCCGTGCTCTCTAACAACAAGGCTATCTACCAACACAATGCGTTTTCCTCCTCACACACTTGCTGGAGTATCAGACTGGCACAGACCTTGATCCTTTTAAAAACAGCATTACAAAGATTTATAAAAATATCATTACAAGCACAGGAGGACCAAATTTGTTATTTATTGTTAATTTCCTACTGCATAATAACCCAAAATGCAAACTGACTGCAACAAAATTAAGCAGAAAATTAAATGGCCCTGGGTCATTGTAGGCACAGAATTCATTCTCTTGGCTGATCCATAGTTATGTTCTTTCTAATTTACTGAGCATGCATCGATGAACCTTGAGTCAGCTTGGTGACACGCGTACAATCAGCAATCAAAAAACGAAGCAATTTGCTGAAGAATGTCTCATTTACCCAGGCAGGGCTGCATATCTGAGCAGCCACCACGCTCCCTCCATCAATAATGAATACACCTCCAGCCTGGCAGATGGGCCATGCGTGCTGCTGGCTTTGTCCCCAACTCTTTCAGGGCCCTTGCCTCCGACTCTGCTAAGCTCTGACGCAGGGAGAAGGAAAGCCCACGGTGGCAGCAAAACCAGGGCCGGAGGGCGCCCAGACCTTCCCGTTTTGCTGACAGATGGCTGGCCCCTCAGATCAGGGTAGAGAGAGAAAGCGGCCTGGAGAAGCCTCTCTTGGGTGGCGATGGGGACAGCTGTGCGTGCTGCCGGCCGACCACCACCATCACCGGGGCAAGAGGGAGCGCTGGGCTGCCCTCAGCCCACGGGGGCCCGGTTGGCACCTCCCGGGTCGCAGGTGCCCCTGGCAAGTGACATCTGGCAGCTCCGTGGATAAGAAATCTGGGGCCCGGCAGCAGGTGACCTCAACCAGGGCTGCTCGTTTATGCTGGACGCCTTTCAGAAAAGCCTCGACCCGCCCACGAGGCTGTTTGCTCACTCGAATCAGGTCACCTCTTTCGGGGCAGGGGGTGGGGGAACCTCTGTCTCTCTGGCTCAGACGCGCGGGGCTGAGCTTGTAGTCCTGTGTTCAGCAGCTGCTTGGACAATGATGGAAAGTTCAGGGGACCTTAGCCCTGCAGTGAGGCTGAAAGCGGACAGAGGCCGGGTCTGTGTGAGTCTGTAACAGCCCTCACGGTGCGTCTGGGACTCCGATTTTCAGCTTCAGTCATGTCTGTGCTGGTCACGAAGAAGACTCGAATGACTTGCACTTTTTTCTGGGTGGGGAAGGGTCTGCACCTATTTCTGAAAGCCACTGCGCTGGTCTGAGTCAGGACAACCATTTCCAGGGCAAATGTGTGCCTTAGGGGTACAACCCATGACCCCAGAAGGGAAAAAGGCCCCACAGCCCACCTGTGTTTCAGCCCCAAGACCGGGGGCGGAGGCACACACCCACCAATCCAGACACACCAAGCCCAGAAGCAAACACAAAACCAGCACCGTGTCACCAAAAAGCAGTATGTCCAAAGTCTCACATCCTTTCAGTAAAAAAGGCAAAAAAAAAGCTATGATTCCCCTGAAACTGTCAAAACAATTATAAAGAAATGAGACAGATTCAAATGAGAAAAACCTTTGTATTCACTGTGCCCTATTAAGAGGAGACCCAGTTTTCTGAAGACGAATACAGCATTTTATGGTGAAACATCATAAACCATGCCTGTGACTGATGAGACGTTCAGGACACTCAAATCTGGCTGCAACAAATACCTCGCTAACCTCCAATTTTTATTCTGTTGACTTTGAACTTTTTTTTGTCATGCAGGTGATACATTTGTTTTAACTTTTTAAAAACAGAGGCAGGTTAAAACCCATAATTCCTACTACTTAGGCCTACTACAACAATTCTGCGTGTGTACACATGGAACTTTCTAGAAAGACAGGACACTAAACATATCCCAAATAAACTGCTGTAAAATATTTTTTTTTCATTTAATACTACACCTGTTCTTTTACGTGACAAATATGAATCGACACTGCGGTTTTAAGAACCAGGCACTACTCAGCGTCAGGGCTGATTTCATCAATGCCCCCTACTGTGTGTTCAAGTAATTTGCGATGAAAAAGAAAAAGTGCTTTCTCAGACCCAGCAGTGCTGAGCTCCCCCTCCTGCATCTGTCCATCCTGGCGGGGACACGAGAGAGCAGGTCACAAAGAAGCCCAGCGATGCTAGGCCGGTGGCCGAGGCCCAGGCCAGGCTCTCTGGGCACTCATCTCGCAGATGCAGGCACCCGTGTCTGGGTGTCCCCAGGGAGCAGGCGAGGGCTCCTTCCTGGGGCCACCGGTCTCGGCATGCGTCTGTGCTCTGGACAGGGCGTGTGTTAAGACATCAGCCGCGGCGAGCACGGTACCTGGCTCACTGGCCCATTTCCATAGTCACTGAGTGTCTGCAACGCCCCGCGGGTAACCAGCCTCCCTTAGACTTTCAGACACACTCTCCACCCTACACGGACCCACAGGGCGTGGGCCGGGGCCAGGAGAGTCACCGGGGCTGTGCTCAGGGGGTCCCCCAGCTTGGACTAACGCTAGTTGTCACCACCGTATAGAAATCGTAATAATGTGGGTGCTGCCCATGGCCGCGTGAGTTCACGGGTTGTCCCGCCTCACAGCCCACGGTGGAGCCCCCGGGGGCAGCCCTGATGGGTCCTGAAGGAGGCAGTGAAAAAGTCCCATCCCCAGGAACACGGCAACGACCCGGGTTCTGCACTTCTATTTTTTTTTTTTTTCATTATTTTTGGCCACCCCACTGGCACATGGCTTTCCAGGCCAGGGGTCAGATCTGAAGCTGCAGGTGTGACCTACACCTCAGCTATGGCAATGCAGGACCCTTCACTCCACTGCTGGGCCAGGGCTCCAACCCGCGCCCAGGGCTGCATAGACGCTGCCCATCCTATTGACTCATGGTGGGAACTCCTGTACTTCCTTTTTTTAAAAAAAATTTTTTAAACTTGCGCATGGTTGATAATCGAGGTTGTGTTAGCTTCAGGTGTACAGCAAAGCAATTCAGTTATACACACACAGATATTTTTTCTTAGATTCTTTTCCGTTAGAGGTTATTCTAAGACAGTGGGTAGAGGGAGTTTCCACTGTGGCTCAGCTGGTTAAGAACCTGACTAGTATCCATGAGGACATGGGTTCCATCCCTGGCCCCACTCGGTGGGTTAAGGATCCGGGGTTGCCATGAGCTATGGTGTAGGCAGCAAGCGTGACTCGGATCCTGCATTGCTGTGGCTGTGGTGTAGGCCGGCAGCTGCAGCTCCTAGCCTGGGAACTTCCATACGCCATGGGTGCGGCCCTAAAAAGGGGGAAGAAAAAGATACTGAGTAGAGTTCCTTTGCTCAGCAGCAGGACCCTGCTGGTCCTCCGTTCTATGTACGGTAGTTAAACTATGCTTGCTGAGCCCTCCCCTCCCGCATGAAGCAACGCCCAGGTTCAAGAGGAAAATGAGATTCAGGGTTGATCTGCTCTCTGGATAAAGGAGTTTGCGGTCAGTGGAAGCTCATCACCAACATGACTTAACAACTTACTTTCCCAAACCTTCCCCGGGCCGACGCCGAGGACAGAGGCCTGCACAGGGAGACCCCGGAGGGAAGAGCTGGTTCACAGAGGCACTGCACTTTTCTCCCCTGCCTGTGGGGAACCAGTGCAGGTTGTGAAGCCAGTGCCAACACAACGCGGGGAGAAGACACAGCACTACCAGTAACTAACTGCCACCGGGCACTGCTTATAGACATGAATGCTTTTTATTGTCTCTCCAGAGCGAGCAGTCCCGAATCTTGCACAAGGGGAAACAGATGCAGAGATAAGGGACGGCCAGCGTGACAGAGGCTGTTGGTGGCTCCTGCCCTGAACGTGCCCCTGAGCCCGGCCTGCGTCTCTTCCTCCCCAGCGCCCTCCTGTCTCCTTCTCGCTCTCCGGAGTCGGCACCTGCATGAGTTTAGGGAACGGGGGACAGATGAAGCCCAAGACCCAAGCAGGCCCGCAGCACACCCACCCCTGTCTCCCCGGTGGCCGGGCCGGGAGACCTGGAGCTTCCCTGGGGACAGCGGGACCTTCTGGAAGCGGGGCCTCGCCTTCCTTTCCTCCTCCCACACCCACAGGGGCTGGAACCTGGATGTCTCTGGGGGGGAGGCAGCCAGTAGCCCTGGCGGGAGTCCAGGCATGTGTCCAGGACGAGTGTCCCCGATCCTCCCCGCCAGGGAGCAGAACAGCCGGGCAGGGCGGGGAGCCGCGAGGCCCCTGCTGGGTGGCAAGGGCTGGGGCGGGGGTCTTCAGACCTCCACAGCGCCCTCTGCTCCAGGAGGCAAAGCTTCCCTCCCAGCACCTGCAGGGCTTTCCCATCGTTCGAGAAGGTGAGTCTGGAAGAATGAAGTCACCGTGAAGAGAGCCACATGTCACCAGGCACCACGCTTGACTGCTTTTCCCCCAAAGTAATGGTGACTAAAGAATTCGGTACAGAGCACACGCCAGACGTGCTGCGGCGAACAGCACACTGTCGCCCAGAATCAGCCCATTCGAGGCGAGCACACAGTTCTCCTACAGGCTTTTTTTTTTTTTTTTTTTGCCTTTTTGTCATTTTATGGCCGCGGGTTTTATGGCCGCACCCGCGGCATGTGGAGGTTCCCAGGCTAGGGGTCTAATCGGAGCTGTGGCCACCGGCCTGCACCGCAGCCACAGCAACGCAGGATCCGAGCCGCGTCTGCAACCTACACCACAGCTCACGGCAACGCCGGATCGTTAACCCACTGAGCAAGGGCAGGGATCAAACCCGCAACCTCATGGTTCCTAGTCGGATTCGTTAACCACTGCGCCATGACGGGAACTCCCTCCTACAGGCTTTTTAAAAGTTCGTTCTGGGAGGGTTCAACAGCACACGCTATCTTTTTTTTTTAAACAAATGCGTTTCCCCTCCCCAATACCGCAGAGATCAAGTTCTGTCCAGGAGTATTTCACAGTCTGTCCTGAGTGCCTGCCATGTGCCAGAAAAAGAGGGTAAAGCAAAGGATGCTGGGGTTAGTTGCTTTCTCGAAGCAACTACGATGTGCCTGGCCTTTAATGGCTGAGGCCCACAGGCATAAACAGTGCCCAGCCTGCCCACTGCTTTACCCCAGCGCCTGGCACAGCGTCCAGTGCTGATCTAGAAGCCAATCCCCATGTGCTAAACGTGCATCTTTAATCCTTACCATTAAACCATACCACCCGTCTAAGCAGACGACAGAGCTGAGATCTGAACCCATGACCACTTGGCGGTACCATTCCTGTGCCAGAACCTCAGCGCCCAGGGGCAGCGGCCCCAAATCTTAAATGTATAAACGGACCAGGAATGGGTGTTACCTGCATCTTAATAGAAAATAAGCATGCCCTTTGTAATACTCTGTAAATAAGGCAAATTTCACCACAAAGCTTCTACAATACAGTGAAATTCTGGTTTTTTGGTCACGTGTGAACTATGGATGATTTTCCTCCCTGATGAGCGAGCTACCTGTGGGGTTATTTCCTCATACACTCTATGACACTTATTTTGAAGGGGGGGACACGGGCCAAGCCGCTAATCTATTTAAAATGCCTTAGGTCACAGACCTCTTTAATCAAACGCATTATTCCTGCAGCGAGCAAGTCTTTTCATCCTCAGACCGGTAGATTTTATTGTTGCCAGTCTCCCGTATCAGTGTGGACTACACTGTATCTTAAAAAAGAAAATGTTCCAAAGAGAAAGCCAAGGTAAGAATCAGGGTCTTTGTGTCGGGCTGGGGGACCCACACAGGTTTTCCTAACAACTTGACAAAACAGGACGGGAGAACATCAAAACTTCGGCGCCCTCTCACTTCATTTCTGATGCTATTCATTTTTCACAAATTAGCTGCCAATCTGCACATTTTCACGATTATTCCACAGAGGTTACTGCGGGCGCAAATTACAACGAAAACCAAGATTTAAACAGAATGGCAGGGAATCCAATGGGCTTTCACCGCCCCCTCGGATTTAACTGAACCCCCCCCCCATCTAACTGAGCTTCAGAGAACTCCCCTTGAGTGGTTTGTTCTACTGCGAACCTGCTTTTTTGAGGGCAAATTAGGTCAGATGTGCAATTCTGCCCCCACATTTTTTTTCCTAGGGGCAGGAACTGATATGCAAAAGAGGAAGGGTCAGGGGGAACCCAGGAAGGCTTTTCAAAATGTAGCTAAAACCTTGCTGTCTGAAAACCCTCTTGGTGGGGAGGTAGTGAATCCTGAAGGAGAAGAACCAGGAGACTATTTTTAAAAGCCGTAGGGGAGCCACCTGTCTGGAAGCGAGGTAGGAAAAAAAGAGATGAGACATTAGAAATGAGAAAACACTACAGAGAACGGAGCTGCAGACAGCTGCCTGGCCTTTCACAAGGGGCCCGGGGATGGATTTCAAGTGGCCCAGGAAGGGCCCCTCAGCGAGCATCCACTGTGTGTCTGGAACCGCCCATGTGGGCGCTTCGGAAAAACCTCCGGCACTGCCGTCCGCTGGCTGGCAAGCTACTAACAGGAACTGCCGTTTATTCCGCGACCCTGGGACTGGCAGACACACTCAGAATTTACATACGCCTTTATAGGACTTTTCCTGATTCTGGCCATCATCACAGGCCACTTCCTAAGCACCTTCCTCAAATATAAATGGCTTTTTACACTTCATCACTTAGGTAAAAAAAAAAAAAATCTAAGTTTAGAATCAATTTCTTCCACCCTCTTCCCGAGTTCAGAAGACTTCACGCATGGCCAGCAATCGTGCAGCAGAAGCAACACCTCCGTCTTTTTAAAAATGTAGAAACTGCCCCGCAGTAACTTCCCAAAGTACTGACCTTTTATTATTATAAAGTGAAGACACGGAGAAGCCCAGAAATCATTTTTGTCTCCCGATTATTTTCCAAGATTTGTTTCATTAGAAAAGAACAGATGAATACAAAGTTATAATATGAACTAGGTTTTGTTTTTTTTTTCTCTCAGCAGGGCAAGCTGTCACAAAGAACACAGTATCTCTTCTTGCTTTCTTAGCAGTGAAGTTACCTTCCCATACCAGTATCGTTTTATGTGGACATGTAATAACTCAAAATTAAAACTGTACGTGGTAGGAGAATCCGCTTGTATAACCATAATGCTCCAAAGAGTGTGCCTGTCACACCGAGGTTTCTACAAGGGCCCTTGCACTTATTTTAAAAGCTATACGGTATTCAGACCCAAGGAATTAAAAATTCCGCTAATCCTCGCAGAAATACCCAGTGTTAGTAATCTGTGCATATCAACTTATCAACAAGAACTGAAAAGTTATTGTTGTTGATTTTCCCACCGAGGACTCGTCCCAGGGACTGTACCATGTTTTTTTTTTTTTTTTTTTCTGCATCTGCAGCATATGGAAGTTCCCGGGCCAGGAATTGAACCTGAGCCACAGCTGCAACCTACGCCACAGCTGCCACAGTATGGATCCTTTAGCCCACTGTGCCTGGCTGGGGATTGTCGCCTCGCCTCCGCAGCGACCTGAGCTGCTGTAGTCAGATTCTTAACCCACTGCGCCACGGCGGGAACTCCCCATTGTTGTTTTATTTAGAAAAGCCTCTCCTGCCTACCTGGTGGGGAGACAAAAGAGCTCCAACTCTAGATGCAAAGAGAGCGAAAACTGTGTGCTAGAGCCGCACATATTCACTGATAGCCAAATATCTCCTCTGTCCTGGTTTCAGGGAGGCTGACTGTCCATGTTAAAGCCACGTGGCTTCCAGGCTGATGGGAAATTCTCCCTGAAGAACTAACATCCTGAGCTCAGTTCTGCGCACGACACCCCCAAATTATCAACCACCATGAACTGCAATGCCCTAGATTCTCCTACAGATTATTTTAAAAAAATCTTCTCTGTTCACGTTTCACGTCTAGGTTCAGGGGAACAACAGAATGTAAATTCAAAGCTCAGTTTCCTTGAATCGTAGCTCCATTTCTTAGTAGCTTCAGCACTTTGGGAATTGACCCTGTCCACCCCAACTTCAAACGGTTCAGCCAAAGCCAAGTCAGGGTGTCTGAGAAAGGCACAGGAAATATAAATGCAGCCATGACTGGTCGCAATGATTTGCCACGGGCAGTAACTGCGGTCATCACAGAAAAGAACGCCACACAACACTCTGCATGGGCTCTTCAGTTGGACCAAATTACTGAGAAAAGCTCTAGATTTCCATTTCATTCAGTGACGGTCAAAGCACACAACTGTCCTGTAACCCAGCCTCACAGGATCCCAAACACAGAAACATCCAGCACCACAGAAGTACGACGGCCGCCGAAGCCGCCGCTGCTGTGGGGTGAAGGACAGAGCGCGGGGTGAGAGGGCGATTGAAGGCAGTTACATACATCATTACTTCCCGTGACGTGCGGTGAAAATGTGTTTGTTGTAACACAGTTGAGGCTTGAGTAGCATTGATCACAGCTACGAAATCAACCTGCAGCAAATTTTTATAATTTTGAATCCCTGCAAACATGGACTTTCTGATATGACCCCAAATTTAAATGTGAAAGGAAGTTCACGGAACATCAGATTATCAGTAAACTGGAAGAAACAAATCATACACATTTTGTAGGTGGTAAACTACCCTCCCCAAAGTGGAAATTACATAAAAATTAAGTGAAATCACTCTTAATCATTTTTTTGGTCTTTTTCAACGCTCCTAATCATTTATAGTCCCATCTTTCTCTTGGAAGAGCTCAAAACCAGGTCTCTAAAAAACCAGCTTCATACGTGGAAGAAATGTGTAACGACGTCCACATGGAGATGATTTTCAAGTGGGTATGAGGCCGAACCAGGACTTCTTGGTGCCCATTGTGCAGTCTACAACCTTTAGCCCACAGTGTCCCCATGCAAACCCAGGGGTAGGTGGGCGTTGTCAGCAGAACCTCACAACTTCCTCCTTCGCGGGCCTCCCCAAATCCGCACATCTTTATTTATAATCGAACAGAAAACGTTCATGTCCATCGGGGAGCAAAATACAGGAAAACCTTTGACACGCTACAGTCAGGTTTTTCTTCAGCCTTTAAATAAGAGTAAGTGACTTATTTTCAATGTTTTACTCTGCGTTTCTCTTTTTTGGCAAATTACATTTCTTTTACAAAAGCCTGTCTGCTCTAAATTAAACTGAAGATGCTTGAAATTCAGGTTAAACATGTACAACTCCAGACAGAGGCGAGAAAACACACGCAGAAATGCGCTAGAAATTTCCAAACCATTTTTTAAATGGTAATTAATTGCCTTATCTCTAACAACGTGAGATAATTAGCAGTATGATTCTAATTTAATGAAGCAGGATGCACAATTTATCAATGTGTTTTCATTCTGGATCTCTTTGAATATCACTTTAATTTTCTGCCCTACACAAAACTCAGCACAAAGGAGGAGAAAAAGATCACTTTTTCAGGCTAAAAGTGGGGCTCGCATCAGGGGGTCCCTGGCTCTTTCTAGTTTCCATTAAAAGCACTGGAGGACATTTCAGAGTGCCTCCGAGAAGTCAGCTTATCGAGATCAATTCCTCATTTTCATTTCTCCTAAAGATTCCAGATTAAGCATTTTTTCCCCACTCGGTCTACGGAGCTGCCTTCCGTGCTGTTTCACTCGCTCCGAGTTTGCCGGTGAGAACCCCACGTAACAACGAGAGTGGGACCCCAAACCGATGAATCAGTGTTCACGGCGGACGTCCTGGCTTTAGAAAGGACTCCAATCCAGGCCACATGGTTCCATTTCAGACAGTTTCAAACCACCAGAGAAAAGCCCGGGAGCGTCAGTGTTCACATGTGAACCCCAAAATGGAGCATAAAAGTCTAGGCTGGTGAGCGTAAAGTCATCTGCCAGCTCCCCACGCGGTCTGAGCTGTCTCAGAAGTCCCCGCGAGACCCCACACGTGCGAGAGAGGAAGGGAGAGAGGGAGATGGAGGCAGCGGCAGAGACAGAGGGGAAGGAAGGAAAAGGAAGGGGCTGAGGAGCAGTGCCGGGACCCCTGCCGGCTGCACCTGCTCTGCTCCCCCCCCAGAAGCTCTGCACCCACTGCCCGTCCATTAGAGCCAACTTTTGGCGCGAAGAAGGCAGGAAGAGAATCAGATTTCCTTTAGCAGTGAGCTGATTGCTGAAGACAAATGAATCATTGCACGGCAGGATGAGAAACCCCGAAGAAGGCTCTTTTCCCCTAATTAGGGACCATTTTCAGCAATTCGTTAGGCCGTGGCCCTGCTGCACGAGCCATCAGGGCGTGGAGCGGGGGACCCCGAAAGCAGACAGAGCAAAGGGGCGGTAATGAGGCTCTCCATCACCCGCGACAGTCAGCGGGAGGGGCGCTGGGCAGGGGCCGTCGGGGTGCAGGCCGCCCCAGGGAGGGCGGAGAGGACCCACGGGGAGCCTTCCGTCTACACAAGCACAGCAAAGAAACCGGTGGCACCCCCCCACCCCGGGAGCTGTGGCCCCTGGACACCCGTGGGGGGTGGCAGGCGGCTTCCCCATCAAATCCTACCTTGGAGGCCTGGGGCCTTCGGACCCGGGCTGCGCAGTCCTGGGACGCAGCCACCTGGAGGGGACCCTGCTGGCTCCCTCGCCAGCGCCCTCGCACTCCACTGGGGCGGAGAGGAAGGTGGGACCATTTGCCAAATATGCAAAAAAGGAGGGAAGACAGTTTTCTCTCAGGACAACAGCGGCAGGAAGGCAGCGGGTGCTTCCTGTCCCGACCAAAACGGGTTCAGAGATTAGGAGGACGTGGCAGGGGGAGAGGCAGCTCTTGACTCAACAGGCCTCTGGAGGTCCCCAAAGGCAGAAACTGGCGGCCTCGGAGGAAGGGACACGGGGCCAGGCCCGCAACAAGGAGGACAAGGGGTCCCGGGCCTGGGGCTGTGGCTCTTCACCATTTTTCACAGCGGGTCACGGGCAGGCGCCCACCTGCTAGAGGAGCGAGAGGGGCAGGCAAAGGAATCGACTGCAAGGATGAGGCCATGTCTCATCGGCGAGGCCTCAGCTGCCGTCTGCGCAGGCCCTTCTCAGGAGTGACCCCCCACTCCCACCGCACACGCCAGAAAAAGCAGGGGGCCCAGCCCACCTTTAGTCTGGAACTTTCCGCACAGCTTCTTTTGTTGGCTCTGTCTCACTTGTAATAAGGCAGCTTCCATTTCCCTCTAAAAACATTTGTGAGACTGTCGCCGAATGTCCCACAACTACGTCAAACATGAAAATGGAAGGCTGTGACCACATATCACAGGCGATGCAGAGACAACCTGTGCTGTGGCGCCGTTTAGGCAACGGCAAGGAACAGCGGCGGGCCCGGGGCTCTGTGGGGAAAGCAGTGCGGCTGCCTCGTCTGGGGTCCGGGGCTGGGGGTGCCCTCCGCCCTGATGGGTCTCATTCCCAGCTCCCCCTGGTCTGGACTTTAAGTGTGTGTGTGTGTGTGTGTGTGTGTGTGTGTGTGATGCGAACGCTCTGAAACAGCCTGCCCGAGGCTAGATCACTCTGCCTGAGGCTGGATCACTCTGCCTGAGGCTGGATCACTCGTGTGCACGTGCCTGTCCTGAGCAAAAGCAGAGTGACCTGTCCCGAGGTGTCCCCCTTGTCAGTCTCCAAGGATGGGGCACTTGCTGCTTTTATGTCACGTTTTCTCCCGTGAAAGGACCGGATATCTGGAAATACAAATGCACTGACACCAGACAAGGACCAGGGCGGGGGGAGGGGACAGAGTATCACAGCCACTAGCAGGAGTCCCAGCACCCAGCCACGCATGTTGCAAGAGCAAGGGCCGCCAGCGGATGTGCGCCTCCGTTCACAGGAGGCAAGAGAAGCACTACCTGCTTCGTGGCGAAATGATTTCACATGAGTCACAAAGATTAGAGGAGGGAAAAGCGAACACAGATGCCACTAAACACTGCTGCCCTGCATGGACTCTGGGCTAACTGCAAGTCCATGAGGCAGACCCCCAGAGTACTAACGTCATTTGTGCTTAGACTCGCTACTGCAAGTAGGAAAATCTGTCTTGTTTGAGTGAAAGGTAAAAAACCAACCAGCCAACCCACCCTCAAAGGGGAGGCTTTATCACTCAGGTCAGGTGTGTCGGTGTCAAAACCCTCCCCCCCCCGCCCCTGTCTCCCCTCACACTGCATGTGCTTGCTCTGTGTGTGTGTGTGCATGCGTGTGTGCGCGCACATGGTCACATAATGCCTTTATTTCCTGTGTCTATTAATACACATGCAACCTTAAAGAATCGGCATAACAGGCCTATGGGCGGGGTGGCGGTGCTTCACGGCGTGGCACGTAGAAGACTGTATACACATCAGGAGCCTTCGAACCCAAACGTCTGACATTTTCACTGACAATGTGCTACTACAGTGACCAAGCGGGAAACGCACAAAATGCAAGTCAAGGGGGGCAGAGATCCCCAGACCAAATAACCTCTCTTCTCTGTCTCCCAGGAGGAAGAAGCCAGGCTCCCAGCAGACTGGCGGCAGGCCTCTTGGCCAGGAAATTGGCTGCGATCTTCATTCTCAAAGGGGAAATGGCTGCAAGGACACCACGGGCACCTTCGCTCGGGAGACTTCAAACTTCTCAAAAGACCAAACATAACACACACACACACACACACACACACACACACACACACAGAGTTATTTACAGACCTGTGGGCTCGCCCCCTCCGATCACCATTAGGTGCTACTATTACTAAGATGCTGTGTAGTTTTCCAAGATGCAGCATTTTAATTAAAACACTGATGAATTAAAGAAGCCCAGTGGAGTTTCTAAAACTGCCTTCAACTATCTTCATGAAACAGGAGGGGCAGAAAGCCTGACCATTTAGCACAGTTATGATTTTGGTCTTCGGCTCTGGTGGACTTTGAGACCAGAAAGCACATCTTTTTTAATTGTAAAAAAGGCATAAACCTTTATGTTCATGGTAAGTTTTGAAATCAGAGACATATCATCAATCCCAAATTGTAGAGGATTTTTTGAAACGTGACATCATTATTTGTATCTGTGCCTACAAATTATTTGTAACGTATTTTATATATCCCAGAGAGCAAGTGACCTTCCTGTCACAGGTATTTGTGATAGTTTAAATAGGAAGCCACATATTGAATATTCTAATTTGTCATGGAAACAATTCAACACATCTAATATAATAATACTTGAACTGTTACTATAAAAAAAATCCCATATAAAATGAGTCCAAAGAACCTCACTCAACAAACACCTTCAAACAAAGAAATGAATCCAAGAGGCTCAGACTGTTTCCTGCAGGTTTCACTCTCCCCATAACTCATAACCAAAGTGAACCCATCCTTAAAATCATTTAAATTTCCACCAGAGTTTAAATATTATGTATATTAAATATTTTCCATTTCTATTTTTTTTTTTTTTTTTACTTTGAACAGAAGTTGGTCTAACTGGTCAGGAGATGCTTCTTCAATACCAGTTTAAACCTCTCTCTCCGGATTTAGAACAAAGTGCCTCAAAGCTGGAGTAGGCGGTGGGTGGGGGTTTAAGGTGGGGAATTTTGAGCCCAGAGCTCAGGGATGCACATGGCTTTGAAATTCTCTCCCCAGGGCTACGGTCCAGAGAGAATGGAAACTGCATGTGAAAGCTGTGCGCCATGAGACTGCTCACCGTGACCCTTTCTGCTCCCCAGATGCCACACTGCACATTCAAGGAAAAACAATCACAACCTTGAAGAGAGTTCTCGGGAATCACCAAAGACCCTCCACCGATTTTTTTAAACGCATTTCAAATATAGTCACAAGTAACCTGACCCCTTTTCACCGAGGGGTTTCGTAAACTGAGAGCCAAAACTGCAGTCAGCAAAAGTCCTACCGGCTTCTCAAATCGGGATCATTCCTATTTTGCAGAAAGCAAGTTCAGACGCGATCTAATTATTTTCCAGTATAAGCAAAAGCTCTCACGTCAAAAATAAGAAAAGCAAGCTCTGTAGGTATGACTATAACGGCTGACTTCCGTGATCTCACTATATAAGCGCATATCGATTTAAACAGGACCAACAGCTACAACGTCCTCTGCACAGCGGCAGCCGGACGACTCAGAAGGACGACTCAGAAGGGCCCCACTGCCGGCCTGGTCCCGCACCTGTGGGCGCAGCGCGAAATGGCCAAGGCTTTGACAAGTCAACGCTCTCACTGTCCTCAGAAAGGAGAGGCCGATCCGAGAGCAATCAGGAGTTACAAATCGGACCGTCCCGTCTTTTGCTTTCTTTCCCCTTCTCTCTCGCTTTCTTTGAATCCAACTTTTCCAATGGAAATTCAATTTGAAAACACTCACGTGGACTTGTGCCTCGCACTTTGCGGGGGGTCCAAGATTGATCCTCGGGCGCGAAGAGCAACCTCTGAGCCGGGCTTGCCCGGTCGGCCGCCTTGCCGCGGCCAAACGTCCCGCCCGGGCTCGGCTGCGCTCCGCCGGGACCCAGGGACCTTCGCCGCAGTGGCCGCCCTGGGCGCGGGCCGCGCAGGCACTTGTTAGAGCGCCCGGCTAACTCGGCCGCCCAGCTCTTCCCAGCTTTCTTTCACAATGACTTCCTGAAGTTGCTCACTCGCATTGTTCCCCATTTCTCCGTCGCGCTCCCCAGCCCCCGCCCGCTGCGCCCAGCCGGCGCTTTCGCACTCGCAGCCGGCGGCCGTCCCGCGCGCACAGCGCCGCCCACGGGCCGCGCACCTGGGTCCCCGCGCCGCGCCCCCGCGGGCCAGCGCTCCGCCACCTGCGGCCGCCCGCCCCGAGCGCCGGGGACCCGAGCGCGCGCCCGCTGCCCGCGCTGCGCAAAGTTTGGGGCTGCGCGCCACGCGGGTCCCGGTGCCACCTGCTCCGCCGCTGCCTCGCCCGGTGCGCACGCTCCAGCCCTCGTCGGGCTCGCCGCTCCCAGCGCCGGGCGGGACCGGAGCGGGCTCGGAGGGGAACTGGGACCGGGCGCGGGACGCGGAGCGGGGCTTGGAGAGGGACACGGAGCGAGGCGCGCCGCCCCCGCCGCCGGTCTCCCGCTCGCGCCGCGGCGTCCCGACCGCAACTCCGGGGCCGCGCGCGCAAACTTTGCCGCCACGCGGGGGCTGGACCCCGGCTCCCGCGGGCCCCCGAGGCGGCGGCGGGCGCGGGCCGTACCTGCTGGCGCCGCTGCCGGCTGCAGCCCGCTCGCCCGCGCCGGGCCCGCAGGGCGCGCCGCCGCCACCCCCGCGCGCAGCGCGCCCCGGCCCTCCCCTCCCCGCCGCGCTTCCTCATTCCAGCGCCGCATCGCGCCGCGGCTCCGCGCGGCCACTGGTGGCCGGCGCTCGGGCGTCCCGGGCCGGGCGGTGGATCTGCCACCGCACCGCGGGACCTGCGCTTAACCCTTGGGGGCCCGGCGCGGACCACGCTTGCGAGGCCTCCGGAGCGGGGGCGCACTCCCGGGGACCCGCAACCCTGTGCCCCGGGCCGTTCGACGGGGGACCCGTCGGGCCGATTCAGGATCCCGTGAAGCACTGTCCCCAACGTTTAGGGACGTCCGCCGCCTGCCGGGCTTCGCTTCCTTCGAACTGGGGCCACCCGGCTCCCAGGTGCTGGCTGCGACCCAGGTTTCGAGTGCCCACCCAAGAGGGGTGGGAAAGCGATCCTCCGCACGTGAGGGAAGGTGCAGTTCACTTCCCAGACAACCAATGGAATACCTCCCGTCTCTTCCCTCCCACCTGCTCCAGGCTGAAGTTAGGATCGCGCCTTCCATCTCGGCCTGGGCGCACATGCGGTGGGAACGGGCGGCGGCGGAGGCGGCGGCACGCGGGGCAAACCTGCAGCCCGGCTCCAGGCTCTTTGCGCCTCAGCCTCTCCCTCCGTGAGCCGCGAGGCGCGAGTGGAAGGCGCTGTGGATCAATTCAAAGGGCAATGCGGGCTCTGACGGCGCAGCTCTTTGCCCGCCGCCCGGCATCCATCACTGTGATTAGGCGGGCCCCACCCGAGCAGGTGCCGGCGGTAGTGTTCGACAGGAGCAGAGGAGGAGAGTCAGGAATTCCACAGGTTTATTCTGGGTCCTCGCAGGCGACAGAGGAGGGACCGAGCTGAGCGAGGCAAAGGCCCTGCTCTTCAAGTCTTGCGCCGGGCGCCACTGGGGCGCAGATGTATGTCGCCGCGCCCCTGTGAGCAGGACAGAGCCAGTTGTTTTGGGGCGAGCGGGGAAGGGCGCTGGGAGCCTGGAAGGGGGAGGCCGTGCAGGCCTTGCTTCGGAGCGGAGAGAAGTGCAGGCTGGAGAGAAGGGCACAGACAGCTGGGTGTGGCAGGAAAGGCTGAGGCCTAAGGAGGCTGCTGGTGGCGGGGACAGTGCCCTGTTCACAGGCTTCTCCTCTGCCATCCCTGGGAAACGTCTCTTTCTTCTCCGCTCCGTGAGCTACCCATGGCACCTGCCAAATCCTTCCTGGGCTACTTAAGCCAGGCTACTACAATGCCTCCCGAAATTCTGCGGGTGCCAGTTAACGCCCTGCTGCTTAGAGCCCAGAGGAGGTGGGTCTGGAAAAAGGATCACTGACTTCATTCTGAGTCTTTCCCTTACCTGGGTGACTTAGGCCAAGTTATTGAACCTCTCTGAGCCTCAGCATCTTTATCTGCGAAAGAAATAAGTGCTACTTCACCCTAAAGATTGTCAAGATAAAATGAGGCAATAAACACAGGGCGCAAGGCCCAGAGGGAGGCTGATGAGGCGGCCGAGGGCCGCGGCGCACCTTGAGTGCCTGGAGGAACGCAGCGCCCTCGGCTGCAGAGGCCCTGCCCTTTAAATGCGGTCCATGGGCCCCAGCAGTGTGAGTCCAGGACTCGGACCTACGCGTCCGGCCAAGGCAAAGCGTCCTCAGGCAGAAGAGCGTGAGGCTAGGAGCCCAAACCATTGGGGCTGTGTGGTCTCGACCGCCGAGGTTCTTAGCCTCTGTGTCCCTCAGGTTGCGCATCTGTGGACTGAAGGCGATAACATAACCCGCCTCCCGGGGCTGCTGGTGAGTAAAGCAGAGCGCGCGGCCGCTCTGGCCGTATGCCTCGCAGAGGGGAGGCCCGGTGAACAGTAATTGTTATTTATTATTAATCATACGGTTATTAGCCCAGCCTTTTTTTGAGACTGGGCGCAAGCTGAGCAGAAGCGGTCTCATGTCCTGCTCCAAATGGATGGGGCCGAAGGAACTCCTTTTGTAACCTGGGTCTGGGGACAGACTCTCTGGGGCCAGAGGGGACACTTCCATCAGAAGTTAAAGCTACTTAAGTTCCTGCTGTGGCCCCATGAAGGGAGACTCTGGCTGCAGAGACTCAGGTCGCTGCGGAGATGAGGGTTCCAGCCCTGGTCTGGTGCAGGGGCGTAAAGGATCCGGTGCTGCCGAAGCTGCGTGGGCCACCGCTGAGGCCCAGATTCCTTCTGGGGACTCCCATGTGCCATGGGTGCAGCCATGAAAAAAAAAAAAGCAAAGGAAGTTGAAGCCACTAGAAACAACAATAAATGCACATTGGAGGATCTATCCAGGGCTAGGGGATAACAAAAAAAGGGGAGGTTATTATGAGACTATATGAAATCATGTCTATGGAACTTTTTGAAAATCGTGGGGTATTGTGGAATTTAAAGAATCACTCAATGCAAAGTAAGTTTAAGATGATCAACTTTTTTTTTTTAAAGAGCACATTGGAGGAAAACACATACCTGTGGAAACTGAAACAGGTGTGCTCCTTAAAAAAATAGTAGGTGTCAAGTCATTCTGTTTCTTTAGAAGTGTATGTATATAGCTGATTCTG
Organism: Catagonus wagneri; assembly: GCA_004024745.2. Lineage (NCBI taxonomy): Eukaryota > Metazoa > Chordata > Mammalia > Artiodactyla > Tayassuidae > Catagonus > Catagonus wagneri. Next base: position 28,431,863 of record PVHT020000175.1, on the reverse strand, counting down.
TAGTTTTCGGGTGTTAACGATAGCTTAGTGTCTTCTGAAGATCATTGCTAAATTTCAATCTTCTTTTTTCTTTTGGGATAATCATATCAAAAGAATAAAGAACACCTATAGAATTAATCAAAATCTACTTATTCAGAGCTTACTGTACTAAGGGAGTCAGCTACCGGCACTTTCATCCTGGCAGAGATTGGAAGGGGTTTTAAAGGAGAGTGGGTTTTGTTGAGTAAAACGATGGCTGAGGTGATACAATAGGTTAAGTGTTTTGTTTCTTACCAGCTGTGTGAGTCTTGGCAAGTTGCTTAACCTCTCTGAGCTTCAGTTTGTCTTCTGTGGAGCATACCTGCCTTCCAGTGGTGTTGCTAGAATTCAGTGAAATGAAGTGAGGTCATTTAGGTGAGTGGTTATTATGATGGTGATATTTTTTTCTTTAATTGAAGAAACGCTGTTAAGTAGCAAGGACATGAGTATCCTTTTTCCTCCAGCAGTTGGGAAACTGCAAGTATGTTGTTAAACAACAGGAAAAGTTTTTGTAAAAAAAACCCTGATATTCTATTATCTTCCTGCAGTGTGACCTGGACACAGAACGCTTGTGGCTGTGCCTGAAAAGGGTCCCCAGCTTGAGGAGAAAGGCCAAGGATGTGGATGAAACTTCTGCCACAAGAACTCTGCTGCTTTGGTTTCTTTTCCCCAGCTTTTATGATCTCCAGCTTCTGCTTCTTCTGTTTTTGAAAAACGAAAGGTTTCCAGCCTGGAGCAAGGTCCTTGGCCTTTTTTCTTGGGTCTCACTTCTTGATTTGGGCAGGTTTGGCTTTTTCTAGGCACCAACCACTGTCTGACACCTGCTTCTAGAAGCGAAGGACCAGGATGCTGGGGCCAGCGCAGGGCAGGGACTTCCTACAGAGCCAGGGCCGTGCAGCTGGCCGAGCCTGGCTGGGAAATGCCTTCGGACCCGGAAGGAGGCCCCTCAGGGGCCACTGTGTCCTCTGCAGAGATTCGGTGGCTCCTGGCTTTGAAGCCCACAGCAATTCAGTGCCATGGCTGATCACCTGCACCCCTGGCTCTGGGTTTTGAATCACGAATGTGATAGAGCTGACTCTCACAGCCTTCCCACTTTATTCCCTTTGGTGTTTGTGAGAAGAGCACACTTAGATTCTCAAAAACAGTGACTTTCAGTCAACATCATCGGGTTAGAAGAAACTGAAAAGCAAACTGAGTCAGATGCAGCGACTTGGAGAAGAGAGTCACAAAAAGCTTTCTGATGAAAGGGTTTTGAAACTGTTTTGTGTGTGTGTGTGTGTGTGTGTGTGTGTGAAAGAAAAGGAGATATTGATCTGACCTGAACAGATCAGAATAAAGAAAACCAAAGAGGCGGGCGTCACCTCAGTGGATTATACGGTGTAGCACTGAGGCCGGAAGACTATTTCTGGAGGTGTCAGAAATCCAGTGGCCTGCATTTCTTCATTTCTTCATTTCTTCAAAGAGCGTGTGTGTCCACTAAGCGCCTGCCTTTACAGGTGACAGTTGAGAGATGGGCAGTCCCAAGAAAGCGTGAGATGTGAACTCACCCTGCAGGGCCTTCCACTACTAATTCGGAAAAGTCGAAACAACTGCATCTCGATGTGAAACATGTCGTGGCAAACGGAGATGCAAAGCCTGTGGCATACGGAGGGCAGAGCCACTACGCGGTGTGGGGACTGGAGAAAGCTGGGTGCTTAACCCAGAGCAGAGGGGAGTGTGGGAAACGCTGGTCTTTTCCACCTGCAGGGACTTTTGTAGAGCTTTCATAGGTGTATACGTGCGACTGAACCGCTTTGTTGTACAGCAGAAATTAACACAGCATTGTAAATCAACAATACTTTCATGCATTTCTTTTTTAAAAAAGAGCTTTCTTGAAAGAGACCATTAACCAAAGACCCACAGTCGTATTCTAATAACACCCCTCCCGAGCCCAGCTCCGTGGAGGACATTTGCAGACGTTATTTCCCCTCGAACGATGGACGTGAAAGTTCAGAGAGGGTGGCTTCCCTGGGGTTGTAGGCTAAGGGCCAGACTCTGGAGCCGAAGCGTTTGCATTTGGGAGCTTGGCAAGTGTCCAGACCTCCCCGCACCGCAGTGCCCTCCTCTGTAAAATGGGAATATTAACCACCAGGAGTCACGCCTTCCTCGGGAGCGTTCGCGGTCTGAAGGAGGTAGTGCCTGCTAGGCGTAGGCTCGGGTGGACGCTGAGAGGAGTAAGTGTTTGGCATTTGGAAGTGTTCAGTTTCTAAGCGGCTGGGCTGGGATGCAAATCTTGGTCACTGCTTTCCCCTGCGCCCTCTGCCCAGGCACCTGTTCTCTCTTTCCCAGCAGAGAGCAGAGGCTCCCTGCAAACACTCGCTAGTGGCCTTTAGGACCACCTTCTCCAACTGGTAGAAAGCGTTTCTTTCCAGTTGCCTGTCAATGTCTTATTTCCCCCAAGGCCAAATCGCCGGTCTTGGCAGCACCCGAATCGGTAAGAGGATCCGATCCACACGTCTAGGAAAGATCCACGTCTGTGAAAGGGCTTTTCCAGTCTGTAAAGTACAGAGAAATTCAGTCTAGTTAGTTTTGTATTGTTAAAACAGCTTTCTCTTTTCGGCGTGAATAAGTCATCGGTCTCTCCTATGCCAGCCTTAGAGGAAGTGGGGTGGTTTGGAGAGCGGGGCTGAGCGCTGGGACTCGGCGGCAGAAACTGTCCTGAAGAGCGTGGTGACTCCCCCAGCCCCACATCAGGCACATTCGCATCTGTACCAACAATAGGAGAAGTCATAGCCTGTGTCATGGGGTTGGCTTGAAGGTCGAATGAGAACCTGGATATAAGTCTTCAATCCCGATGCTCGGTGATCCGTGTGAGTCCCTCGTCCTCCCGTTCCCCTGGTTAAAGGGGTCTGTGAAGATTCCTGGCAGGTGACATCCAGCAGAAAGCAGGTGAGGAAGAAGGCCAGGCGCCGGAAAGGGGCGTGCAGGTTTGCGGTGGACCCTCACCTTGATCGAGGTGCAAAGCGATTGTCTCTTTCCTTGAGAAGCGCTGGGAAGCATTAATTCCGTTTGGCTGGGGCAGAGTCAGGCTGGTTCCGGGAGCAGTAGGGGAGCATGGATTTAAAGTTTACCCAAACCACCCGTGAACATTTCTTCTGAGCCTCATGTTCATGAGGCCACATCTGCCACGCTTTGCCCTGTGTCACGGGCTGATCAGTCTCCCTCCTGAGAAGCCTGAGCTCCCCAGACAAGGCCTGGACAGAGCGTCCAATGTCATGTCTATCCTGACGTCTGTGTCCCGGACCTCCCCTCCGGAAGCAGGATTCACGCGTCCTGTTTGGAGGTGTCATTGGCGTCTCATATTTACCCATCCGAACGCACGCACAGCGTTTCACCTCCACTCATCTAGTGCTTTCTTAGCAAGGGTGAGACTTTAGCGCAGAAGTTCCACATTTCTTTCCTTCTTGGATCTATAGATAATTCGACAATTTAGTTCACACTACCCTCGTACATACATTATTCTGTTCCTTTTCAGGCTGCTTTGCCAAAAAGGAGGCAAAGAATAGCTTAAAAATGCAACACTTCAGGTTCATAAGGAACCTTTCCTAATCCTCTTCTGGTTGTATGGTGTGATTATCCTTTTTATTTCTATAGGATAAGGGCACAGATTATAATTTGCTAAGGCCAGGAGTCAGTATTTCTCTAAGTTGGTGATTTAGAAATTATTTAAATATACAATGTATTCTGCAGCTACTCACAGCCCGGTGGCTATGTATTCTTTTTGTATTTACTCATAATATTCTTATAACTTGCAGATATGCGCTTCCGATGAAGAAAAAGAACTCATTTTCTATGATATGCATCTCAGAAACTGGCAACTTTATTTCCATTTCAGAGCTCAAATACACAATTTCCTTTAGCTTAAACAGTGTTTTACAATTAAACCGAGGGGTTGACTTTTCATTACAACATCCCTTTATTTTCTATGATTATATTTCATAAACATACTGTGCCAAGCAGCATGCTTCCAATAGAGTGTGGCAAATGACCTCAAGTTTTGGGAGAAGACCAAAGCAGCAAAGGCTACTGTTAAAAAGAGGATATGCAGGTTGAAGCTCCCATCCGTGGGTACCAGCTGCGTTGGGAGATTCGAATACGTTTGTAAGGGGATTGACCGCAGTTGGGGGCACACTCCACAGTCAACAAAAGAGGGACTCACCTGGGGGTACAACCAAAGTTTTTGGCCCCACTGGCTAAGCTGCAGTGGGCCCTCACTGATCGTTCAGTCAGTATTATAGATCAACAGAACCCGCGTGTTGGTTTAATTCCTTTATTATTAGATTATTTGTGAAAAAAAAAAAGTCCAGTGCACCTCATTCTTACTCCTCCAGCCTGTGAGCAGCCCTTTGTTAACTTCCAAGGGCAGCTTTTGGCCCTTTGGATTCCAATGCCATTAAGAGCGTGAGACACAGAGTGTTGTACCGAGTGATTGATGCCCTTTGAGCTGGATGGCCTGATGGAGCAGAGTCCTCAGAGCAGGTCCAGGTTCAGCGGTCGATACCCATACACTTAGAGCTGCCTCCCCCGGCCCCCGCACCACTACAGCGGTGCTTCAGTCATCATCACCAGTGTACGCTGGGCCCGGCTTTCCCAGCACATATTTCTTGTCCGTTCCTGGAGCTCCCGTTGACTTCAGAGAGAGCTCCAGGCGCCCAGGGCAGCAGGAAGGCAGTGCGTGCAGTCCTCAATGATTTATACGTGCCTGGCTTTTGAGCTAGTCAGCAAAAAGCATTCATCCATCTTCTCCTCTCCAGGAAATTGGAGCACATTATTACTCTTGTTGTGTGGATGAGGAAACTGAGATAAAACAGCCTCCCAAAGTGAGGAGATTGAAAAAAAGAAAGAATGCTCCTTCTCGATGATCGAAAAGCAGTGTTGGACATCAGATCTTCTAACAGGTGGTATTGAGTGTTTTGATGAGTCGGCAGAAGTGGCGCTTTATGGAGACGCTCACCCCAGCAGGAAACACTGCCGGTGATCTTACTTTACTCTCTGAGTCTATTTTTTAGCTAAGGCTCGGCAAGCTAGAACGGCCGGTGGGACCCATTCCTTGCTTGGCTTCCCCTTGAGCTAGTTAGACAGAGAAGCGCCCATGGTTACTGCCCACGGAGTTGCCAAGACTCAGCGTCCATAGGCTTGTAGTCATAAGCGGCAGTGCACGTGGAAGCGTGTACCTCCTGCTTTGCTTCTTCGCTTCCTCCAGGATAGGCTGGCACTGGAATTATTTCCTAGATATAATAAATTTAGGAGCCTCCCACAGTGGAACTGACAGCAAAGGCAGAAACTGTCAACCCACCTCCCCCCATGATGGAAAACTTCTCAAGGTTTTCCCAGCAGTGCATTAGGCAGTTCTGTAAGAACCCACGGTTTGCGCGTTTTGAGACTTCGCGTCTTCCATTAACCAGTTCTAAGACAGAAGACCAGTGTCTTTATTTCCCATGTTGTTGAAGCACTTTACATAGACTCTAACCCAGTTGCTAAATTGCTTGAATTTGTTAAAGGTACAAAAGAGCCTCCTCCCCGCTGATGGAGTAAAAGTAGGCGTTTGATTAAGTAGATGGCTGGGGGTGCCTTTTTCCTTCCCATCTGGGTGTGTTAAGGGGGGGGTTGGAACTTAGCACTCAGTTCATGCCTTTCATACGGGGAGGGAAGAGTGTATTTAACAAGGTTAATGATGACAGAAAGAGGAATTGACACCACAAAAGAAAAAGAATCATTCTAGCATTTCATGACAGTTCACAGACAGATGTCGTTGGCTAAGTGAGAATCTCGTAGCCATGGGGGGAATATACACCTTACATGCATATGGATTAGTGAAAGCAGACTGTCAAGGCGGCGAGGGGGAGACTGTCAAATACGAGACATTGCCGCAGAAAACCCGGAGAACTACTGACTATTGATTTCTTCTCTTAGAGACCCAATCCTGTTGTCTTCTCACAGACAAAAGACCGGGTATTTTAAGGACCTAGGCAGCTCAGGGCTGGGAGGGCACTGGAACGTTGGACTGGGGCCTCTGGAGGACACGAGGGTTGGCAGTCTGCTCTCTTTTGAAGTGAGTTTTCATCTTAGGCCGACCATTCCCCCTCGTTCCAGTAGACCATAGCTTACTCAGCAGGCCTGTATCTGATTCCGTCTTCCTGATGTCCATGATGGGGGCTGCTAGAATCGCAACCAACAAGACCCCAGACTGAGCAAGTTATTTTGAAGGACCTTGGGATTAGTTTGACCAAGGCAGTCAGCCCCGCTGAGATGATTTTAGGCTCTGGACAAGAGGAGATGATTTACAGAACCATCCCTGGCCTTCTGAGTTTTTGTCGGGTTGGGGAGATGGAGGAGGTGGCTTGTAGGAGTCAAGAGACCTGGTTCTGGTCACGGTTCCCCTTCCAGCCTTGGGCAAGTCATTCAGTTCTCTTCCTATGCTTCTATTTCTTCATTCAGAAGACTGGAGTGGTTGACGAGATGTGTTCTTCCTGAGCTGATATTCCATGACTTGATTTTGGCTTTGGTACTGCTCTTCTGTGGGCTCGCATGGACCTGGGAGTAGCCTTGGGGAAAGCTGCAAGTCTCCTGGCCCATCATCCCCAAGTCTACCCTACCTCTGTCTCTTTGGTGTCTTCCCAGGAGTCTCTGAGCACTTGAGGACTAACTCTGCTAAAACAGTCAGAACTTGCACAAGCAGAACCACTAACTCCTTCACATACTAAGCTATATCGACTAAGCCCCTTTGGCCAAATCTGGAGAGTTTGACTTAAGAACTGAGTGCGTAGGAGTGAAGAAGTGGAGAATTCTCCTCTCCTGAAGCATAAATAAAGCAGACGTGTGCTGGAGATAAAGATCCACCTGCCTTTGATGTGGGCAGTGCCCTCCCAGAGAAGCTTGATGTTTCTTGCTTGCAGCAGGATTTTCATGGGAAAGTCCTCCTGAGTAAAAGAAGAAAGACACCTGGTGAAGAGCAGAGCTCGTGGGAAAGGCTGCTCGCTGCATAAGCAAGGGGGGATTTAAGGAAGATGAGTTAATATTAGACTAAATTAAGTGTATTGACCTGGGGGAAATTCTGAACTCTGCTGTGAGTTGGGCAATAAGTAGGAAATGCTTTGGGGAAAACCCATAACTTCCCCAAATGCCCATGTAAGTGCCTACAACGTGGAAAATTAACAGGGAGACCCTGAGATCTCGGCACACGCTGTCACTTCAACTGGAAATGTTGAGCTGAAACTGAAGAGAGGCAATGAAAAATAAGACTCATGATGGCCTGTAGGTTCAAAGGCCAACGATCATCCGATGCTCAGAAAAGAGAATGCGATGAACACATAGAGGACCTCTGCGTGGAGTAAGATCCTTCGTAGGAAAAGAGGCTCTGGTAAGATGCACAGAAACATGTAGAAGAAACTGTGAAGTAAACAGATGAAATTGTCGCTGGTTTAGTAGGCAGACAGCCTAAGGACGATGAACTGGGAGCAGAGCTGGTGGTTTGAAGTTGGGTAGAAATCATCCAAAAAGTTTTCCCCGGTGGGTGAAATTGTCTCAGTTTTAAAGGTGGACTTGCTGGGAAGGTGGATTGTGGTTACGTGTCAAATGTCCTCATCAATCAGAGATGCCTACTGATGGATGTATCTAGGGGTAAAACCAGTTGTAGTTTAAAATACTCCAGCAAAACAGCAATTGTAAGTAAAATAAGCAGTTGAGGGATGGAGCCAGGTTGGTAATATCTGTAGTAAAATCCTCGATGAGAGTGCTGATGCTGTGGAGATTCATGATGTGCTCATCTGCTCTGTGCGTGTCTGAAAATCCCTGCACGGTATTTATTAAAGAAGAAAGGAAAAGAAGGTAAGAAGACCACAATTTAAAGGCAAATGATATTTTGAGGTAATATTTACCATGCATATAAAATAAGGGTTATATATACACATACTGCTCAGATACAAAGAGCTCTTACAAGTTAACGAAAAAGGAAAAGAAATAACTCAATAAACGAAGGACAAATCGCTTAATTATACGACTGACACAAAATGGCCACTGGATACCAGAAAAAGATGTCGCTTTAGCAGAGGTTAAAAGCTGAAAATTAAAATAAATTGTGAGCTAGGACTTTTTATTTATCGCACCTCAAATATTGTTAGGAGGGTGGAGAGTTTGGGGCTCATTGGTGGCATTCCTAGGGTGGTTTAGAGGACGGTTTAGCATTACGTGTCTGTATGAATCAAAATGTAAGATGTAGGAGTTCCCGTCATGGCTCAGTGGTTAACGAATCCGACTAGGAACCATGAGGTTGCGTGTTCAATCCCTGGCCTCGCTCAGTGGGTTAAGGATCCGGCGTTGCCATGAGCTGTGGTGTAGGTTGCAGATGTGGCTTGGATCCCGTGTTACTGTGGCTGTGGCCAAGGCCGGCGGCTACAGCTCCTGTTAGACCCCTAGCCTGGGAACCTCCATATGCTGCAAGTGTGGCCCTAGTAAAGGCAAAAAGACAAAAAAACAAAAACAAAAAAACAAAACAAAATGTAAGATGTATAAGTTTACTTTGTAACTTCAAGGAATGCATGCTTAAGAAATAGAGGTGTGTGTGTGTGTGTGTGTGTGTGTGTGTGTGTAATGCTCTTTGTTAGAATGAGGTTTTTAGAACCTTAAATTGGAAACAAACTACACATTGTCACAATAAAATAAAAATAAATAAAATTTGATATGTTCCTATAAATGAGTATTTTGGAGCTGTAAAAGTAGACTATGTCGAAGATTTTTTCTGAGATGAAAAGGTATCCTCTATGCATAGCTGAGTGAAAATTCAGTTTGCAGGATGCTTCCAAGCATCTCATAGGTATTTCACGTCTGTATCTACAAGGCTTTCACTAAAACATTAGCATTTCCTGTGGGTAAAAGGTTATTGATGACTTGTACTTTCTTCTTGATAGTTTTCGATGTCATTGTTATTCACTCAGTACTTAATATTCTCAAAAGGTATGTACATGCAAAAAATTGTGTTTATGACACCTTGTTTGGTTTCCTTCTTAGAGTTAAACAAAGTGTTAACTAGAACATGTCGGGTTGACCATGCTGGAAACTGACTGTTGTGAAAATTAACTGGAATCTAAGACATCCATGAGTTCAAGATATTAGACTCAGATATCTTGATAGCTTAATTATCAACTTTATCAGAAAAGTGAAAGACAGTTGATTGCACCCTGGTAAATAAGGCCCGGAACCACAGACTTTAGAAAGGCACATGACCACGTCTTCAGCAGCATCTATGATGACCTTGGCACACATCTTGAACCCCAAGATTGAACACACGCTTGTGGAGGCCAAAATAACTAAAACATAAGTAGACATGCTTTTTAAACCACTGAAACAAATAGAATGTTCCTTTGAAACCTGAGACGAAGATGAGAAACGTGCAACGCTCCCACGCAGAAGCAGCTTAAAACGCAGAAATGTTCCGTTTTCACACATGGAAGCACTAGTTTATGAAGGAAAACTGACTAATGAAAAATTTAGGTTCTACCCTTGAAACATCTGCCTTTTCTATCGTGGTAAAGCACACGTAACACAAAATTTACGTTGTAACCAGTTGAAAGTGTACAGTTCACTGGCATGAAGTACATTTACTAACGTCATGTCACCACAGTCACTGTTTCTGGAACCTTTTCCTCACCCCAGGGAGACCCCATACCCATTGAGCAGTTCTCATCATTTGCCCCTCTCCCACCGCAGGCAAGGATTAACCTGCTTTCTGTCTCCATTGCTTTGTCTACTACGACTATTTTCTATAAATGGAATCATACAACATGCCGCCTTTTATGTCTGGTTTCTTTCATGCAGCACAGTGTTGTTGAGAATAACATTATTCGTGCCATAGCATGGATCTATATTTCACTCCCTTTTATAGCTTAAACAGCATTCCGCTGTGTGGACATTTTTGTTTGTCTGTGCATCTATTGATGAACATCTGGGTTATTTGTACATTTTGGCTAATGTGAACAGAGTTGCTATGAACATTTGTGTATAAGATTTTTTTTGAACACCTGTTTTGAATTCTTTTGGATGTATACTGAGGAGTGGAATTGCTGGGTTATATGGTGATTCTATGTTTACCTTATTGAGGAACTGCTGAACCATTTTCTGTAGCAACTGCACCAGTTTAAATTCCCACCAGCAATGTGTAAGTGTTCCAATTTCCTCATATCCTCATTGGCAGTCATTAATTTCCACTTTTTGGTTATATCTATTTCAGTGTTTGGGAAGTGATATGTCATTGTGGTTTTAATTTGCATTTCCCTGATGGCTAATGACATTGAGTACTTATCCTATGTTTGGTGGCCATTTGGAGAAGGTCTGTTCAAGTCATTTATTCGTTTTTTAATTGGAGTATATGCTGTTTTGTTGTTGAGCTGTTAAGTGATCTTCATATATTCTGAATACTTTATCTGTCTGGGTAAATACTATAATTTATGTATTCTAGTATCCAGAAGCATATCCGATACACAACCTGCAAATATTTTGGCCCATTCTGTGGGTTGTTCTCTTACTCTCTGGAAAATGTTCTTGATTTACCGATGCACAAAACTTTTAAATTTTGATGTAGTCCAAGTAATCTTTTTTCTTTCATTGATTGTACTTTTGTGCCATATCTTAGTGTCATTTTCATTGCATTTTGAGGTATTCAAAATTATCCATAGGAAGAATCCTGATGTGTTTTATAATCCGTGGTTATTTACTTACATGTGTTTTCTTTCCCTGAAACAATTTTACATTAAAATGCCTGTTTCTGTTTTGCTATTGCTGTTGTTTAAAAAGCCCATGCTCTTCATCTGCTTGGTGGAGGTAAAGATTTAGTGTAAAATTAAGAAGTTGGGAGCTATTCAGGGGTTTTATTTGCTTTCTTAAAAACAAAACAAAACAAAACAAAACAAAACAGTGACCAAAACGCTAAAGTCTTCTTTGTTACAAAGATGACACTGTCTGCTATAATTGGAAAGAAAGCAACTAAAAATACTTTCGAAAGTAAGAGAAGGTTTTGATCAGTGCAGTTGGATCAAATGGCTTGTATTTTCTGAGGCTTAAAAATTAGAAGTCATGGAGTTCCCGTCATGGCGCAGCGGAAACGAATCCGACTAGGAGCCATGAGGTTGCAGGTTCGATCCCTGGCATTGCCCAGTGGGTTAAGGATCTGGCATTTTTGTGAGCTGTAGTGTAGGTCACAGACGCGACTTGAATCTCGCCTTGCTGTGGCTGTGGTGTGTAGGCCGGCAGCTGTAGCTCTGATTCAGCCCCTAGCCTGGGAACCTCCATATGCCACGGGTTGGCTATAAAAGGAAAAAAGACAAAAAAAAAAAAAAAAAAGGAATGAAATTTTAGTTTTAGAGGAAATTGATCCCAAATAAAACCTAACAAGGAAGTATTACAAAAATTCCATGCGGAAACATCCTTGCAGAGTTTGCTGTCTGAAATCTCATTAGAATAAAAAGCAAGGAAGTAAGACATTACAAAAGAGTATGCACAGATGGCAAATAAACATGTGAAAAGAGAATTAGGGAATTGCAAATGGCAACTACAATAAGAACCCCCTACAGGCCTATTAAATGACCAAAATCTTGGAGTTCCCATCGTGACTCAGAGGAAACGAATCTGACTAGGAACCATGAGGTTGCGGATTCGATCCCTGGCCTTGCTCAGTGGGTTAAGGATCCGGTGTTGCCATGAGCTGTGGTGTAGGTTGCAGACATGGCTCAGACCCCACATTGCTGTGGCTGTGGCGCAGGCCGGCAGTTGTAGCTCTGATTAGACCCCTGCCTGGGAACTTCCACATGCTGGCGGTTGTGGCCCTAAAATGACAAAAGACAAAAAAAAAAAAATAAAAGACTGACTGAAATCTTGAAAACTGACGTCAAATGCTGATGAGAACGTGGAGCGACAGGAACTCTCATTCATCACTGGCGGGAAAGCAAAATGGTGCTGCTACGCTGGCAAACAGTTTGACAGTTTCCTACAGAATTTCCTGCAACGTACTCTTGCCCTGTGGTCCAGCAGCTGTGCTCCTTGATGTTTACCCAAAGGAGGTGAAAAGCTAGGCCCACACAAAATCCTACACGTGGTATGTACAGAAGTTTTATTCCTATTTGGCAAAACTTGGAAGCGATAAAACCGTCCTTCAGTCGGTGAGCGTTTAAATAAACTGTGGTACATCCAGACACAGACGTTACTCAGCCCTAAGAAGTGAGTTATCGAGCCCTGTAAAGACATGGAGGAATCATAAATGTATGTTCCTCCTACATGAATAGAACCGGTCTGAAAAGGTGACATACTATAGGCTTCCTGCTATAACACATTGTGGAAAAGGCGAAAATATGGAAAGAGTAGGAAAAAAAAGGACTACCAAGTGTTGGGGGCAGGGAGAGACGTATAGAGCTCAGAGGATTTTAGGGCAGTGAAACTACTCTGTATGATAATACTGATGGATACGTACCATAATACATTTGTCAAAATCCACAGACCACGCAAGACCAAGAGTGAACTCTGATAGTGGTCTTTGGGTGACAGTCATGTGTCGTGTAGGTTCATGGGCTGTAAACAAATGCACCATGCTCACGGTGGTATCGATGGAGGGGGCTGTGACCCTGTGGGGCCAGGAGGACGGGAAGGGAAGCTGCCACCTCCGCTCAGTTTCTGTGAACCTGAAACTACTTTGGAAAACCGTTGGTAGGAATGTACACGGTGCGGCCTCTATGGAAAACAATGAGATTCCTCAAAAACTAAAAATAGAACTATCATATGCTCCTGTAATCCCACTCCTGGGCATCTATCCAGGCAAAACTGTGATTCAAAAAGATGCATGGACCCCCAGTGTTCACTGCAGCACTATTTGCAATAGCCAAGACATGAAGCAACCTAAATGTCCAGCAACAGAAGAACTGATAAAGAGGATGTGGGACATCTATATAACGGAATATTACTCAGTCATAAAAAATGAATGAAATGATGCCATTTGCAGCAACATGGATGGACCTGGAAACTATCATAGTAAGTGAAGTTAGACAGTGGAAGACAAACATCATGTGACATCACCTATATGTGGGATCTTAAAAAACGGATACAGATGAATTTATTTGCAGAACAGAAACAGACTCACAGACTTTGAAAAACTTATGGTTACAGGTCGGGGGAGGGATAGCCTGGGGGTTTGGCATCGGCATAGGCACAGTGACATGCATAGAACTGCTCAACAGGGACCTAGGGTGCAGCACAGAGAACTCTACCCAGTGTTCTGTGACAATCTATGTGGGAAAAGAATATGAGAGAGAACAGGTGTGTGCCTATGTATGGCTGGGTCACTTTGTTGTACCTCAGAAATTATCAGCGCCTCATAAGTTAACTATATTTCAATAAAACTTAAAAAAAAAAAAGGTCTGGGATGGAGGGAGAGATAAATTAGGAGTTTGGGACTAACAGACACACACTATTATACATAAAATATATAACCAACTATGACCTACTGTATAGCACAGGGAGCTTTATTCAATATCTTGTAACAACGTACAATGGAAAAGAATCTGAAAAAAAAAAGTATGAGAATATATACAACTGAATCACTTTGCTGTACACATAAAACTAACACAATATTGTAAATTTACTTCGATTACAAAATAGGGTCTATTTAAAAAAAGCATCTAAGTGGCAGGTTTATTTAGAATACCACAGATAGATCATTCTAGAAGGTTAGGCCTTGAGACTTACAGGGCTGGAAGTCCCAGGGAAGGTGGAAAAGTGGCATATCAACAGTCTTGGTTCCCGACCCTTAAATTAAACCTATGATGGTATTTGGTGGTGGAGCTTTTGGGAGCTAAGAAGGTAGACAAGGTCACGTGTGTGGGGCCCTCAGCATGAGATTAGCGCCCTGAAGAGAAAAGCAAGAGGGACTGGAGCTGTCTCTGCCTCCCCTGCGTACACACCCAGGATAGCCGGGAATCGAGGAGCCGGGTGAGGGGCCCCATATCACTTGCGGCCTCTCCCAGGCACCAGGAAGACTAAAAAGGCTTCCATTTCTGCCCCTGAAGTCTGATTCGGGTCAAAGAATCATCTTTCTCCCTGTCTGGTTATTGGTGCCCGATAACCCTCTAAACAAGGTACCCTTCCCGTTAGAGAGAAGTTGAAAATTGAAAACAATACGGAGCCCAATAATTATGGAGCCCAGTGGCCGCTGACCACAGAACTCCCGTCTGGGAGCCGTGGAATCTGCCTGCAACGTGTCTGGGTGTGTGCATTTGACGGGTGGTGGAGGGACATTTGCCTGAGGAGGGGGTTCGTAGCTTTCGCTGGGGTGTCAGGTAGGCCTATGATGCACCAACCAGCTGCCCCCATCGCACCCACGAAGGTGAGGAACCACTGGGCTACAACCTCTGAAGCACATTTGCACTGCAGTGTGGTCCCTCACGAGAACAAATGATTAGCAGCTGTGTCCTCCCCACGTGAAGCGTCACGGGCATGGTGCCCGAGGCAAGGGGGACACCGGAGGGGCAGGGCACTCCCGCAAACAGCATGACACTGGGACCTTTAGCCTTGGTCAACCGTGTAGGCCTTGGTGAAGCCAGACAGCTCTGCGTCGATGCTTTGTTGGGCCAGGAGGTCGCTCACACCTGCTTGCAGAGCTGAACCGCAGGATGTAAGCGAGGCTGTGTTCGCTCCGGAACGCCCTCGCTCCACCTCTTCCTCCTTCACGTCCTTCTTTCTCTTCTTCCTTCCTTCTTTTCAGCCTTCAGGTCCTAAATTTTTTTCCTCCATCCGTCATTTTTTCATCTATCAGTTGTTGACTGTTTACTGCTACTGCCAGGTCTTGAACTGGAACCCGGGCCTAGGAGATGGTAGAAATCGATGCTGCAAAGAGGAGATAACGATACCGAAAGCCCTGAGGAAGTGAGGGGCTATGTTCTGAGTGCTTGTGTCCCCTCCCCAATTCACCCGTGACTTCCTAACGCCCAACACGGCGGGGCTCTGGGGAGCTGGAACCCCGGGGAAGGGATCGGTCCCTTATGAAAGAAGGTCCAGAGGGACCCTGAGTCCCTCTCGCCGTGTGAGAGCACAGCGAGGAAACTGAAACCAGGAGGGAGGCCCTCCCCCAGCCTGCTGCCACCCGGATCTCAGACTTCCAGCCTACATCCCTGTGAGAAATAAACTTCTGGCATTTGTTCGCTACCAGGTCAATGCCGTCTTGGAACAGCCTCAAAAGACAGAGACAATGCGCTTCGTGATTTAAGATGCTATTGACATTTGAACATAATTACGGCTGCTATTCTGTTGCTCATCCATCTTCTATGTACTAATGCACTTTTCTTTTATTTTTACAGTTGCACCCATGACATATGGAAGTTCCTGGGCCAGGGGTCACATGGGAGCTGCAGATGCAGGCCTGCACCACAGCCATGGCAACACCAGATCCTTCGGGGATTGAACCTGCACCCTCAAGGACACTACGTTGGGTTCTCAGCCCTCTGAGCCACCACAGGAACCCCCTAACGCACTTCTTAATTTCATCTTTTCAAAAAAAGGTGATACAGAGTACTTGGGCTCTGCAATTTTCTTCCAAGTGACACGTGTGGGGGGCCGTCTTCCTCACACACACGTTCTTGTGGTCAGCAGCACCTTCTGGGCATGGGTTTGATATTGAGGACAAGCCTGTGACAAGGGACCACGTTACTAGTAGCTGAGTCATCAGTGACCTAATCCACGGTCTGCTACCACTTCTCCTGCCCGCTGCTGGCCGTGGGCTACTACTGGTCCTATACCCATAAGACCCAACATTTTCTCCCCGTTGAGGTATCATCATAACAAAGCAGAGACTGTCTGGGAAGGATGCAAGCATGTCTCCCCTCCAAGGCTTCCTAGTGGCCATTTTCTTGCACACAGTGTCCTGGATGAAGTGGATTAATTGCTTTAAGTCTATGGAAGTTTAGGCTCCATAGCAAAAGTAGGTGTCGGTAGCCACGTGGTGGCTCGTATCCTTATTCCAACCATAAGTCCCTTCTCTTCTTGGCATAATTTATTGGACTAGCGTTTGTCTCCTAACCCAAGATGCGCCGGTTTGATTTTCATCCCCAGGAATTTGGAATTGTCATCTGACATGCCGAGCGATAGCCAAGAAAGCCTGGGAGGCTGAGGTTTGGGTAGTTAGAGCCGGTTGTTTATGTAGATGCCTCAAGAGGGAAATGCAATTTGCAGAGTCTTAGCAATGAGAGGCACTCAGGGCAGAAGATGGGAGATGAAGACGCCCTGAGACTTGGTTGGCGGGAAGAGTCGTGGCGGTCCCAGCTGGGCTCAGCCTGGCTTCCCTGCTCCCGGTTGTAACTTGTGATCAGCCCCGGGCTGGGGGGACCGCTCTGTCCTCGGCTACGGCAAGTCACCCCTTACTCCTTGTTAGGAAAGAAACAAAGAAAGAAAAGAAGATGAAAACAAGCTTTTACTTAAGGCAGCTTGAATGTCTCCGTTACTTGCAACCGAAGGAACTTGACTTATCGTCCTGAGAGCATCTCCTCCGAGTGCAAGTGTGTTATTCTCATGATTGCCGGCCTTGGGCGGTTCAATTTCTTTAAAAGGAGATTATTACGACCATAATGACAGATAAAGGGAATCATCAAGTCCATCGACTTGATTCTATGACCCTAGATAGTAGTAGGAGCAACTGGAGAGAAGGAGGAACTGGCTGAAAACAGGCTGGATCACCCCAAGGGAAATGAACTAAGTGTCAGGCAGAGAGGAACCAGCTGCCAGTGGGCTGGGGGTGGGGGGTGGGGGGGAGCAAGGATGTCTCCATCCTGGAGATTTCCAGAAATAAGAAAGCCAGTTGCTTGTCTGGGACAGCTGGAAGCATCCGGTGATGAGGTGACCCTGGGTGGTTCCTCCTTGTGGCCTCGAGTCTCCCCTGCAGGCTTGTTTCGTGGGCATATTTTATGCCGAGGGGTGAGGTCCTGTATTACAGGAATCGGTCCGGCCAGCGGTGTGGATGTGTGGTCCACTTCCGGATCCATCATTGGCACAGCTTTGGAGCGGACCTTCGGAAACGCCCTGCGCTGCCGTCCCCTGGGTTCCGGCGTCCTGGCTGGCTCATCAGAGGCCGTGAGGGCGGTGGGAGAAATGAGTGACTCAGAGGAGAACAACGAAACCCAATAGGAAGTTGGAAAAAGTGAAATTTACTACGCATTTTCTTGCCCTTCACTTGTCTCTCTTTTTCTGGCCAGGATTCATCCTGAAAGGCTATTTTTACTCTGTTCCTGACCCAGCGAAACCTCGAGGTTCTGCAAATCTTACCAGATTTAGATTCCATTTGTGTTTTCTCCGTAACCTCTTATTTCTGGGAAGGAGCGCCGAGCTGGAGGCACAGACTTTCCTCACCGCGTTGGCTCCGGTCTCTTTCAGGGGGATGGCGGGGAGGGCCTCGCGTTGTCCCACAGGAAAAGAACCTGGGGAGACGGACGTCTTTCCAGAGGACTCAGAATGGAGGACAGCCCACCACTGTGTCCCCGTCCTCTGAGGCCCTGACTTCAGGATTTCAGAGCTGATGAGAGGCAAGACAAAAGTGTGCCCTCTCACTGCGGTTTTCTAAAGCGGTCTTGACACCGTGTCAGAGCTGCCCCTCAGGCGGACACAGACGCCTGCTGGTGTCCTCTGGAGGAAAGGCTCGCAGTGGCACACTGCCCCAGTGTTCGAGAAAGAAGTCTCCCACGCAGAATTTTCCCACACTTGGCACACAGGGCAAGGAGCGACCAAGAGGCACGGCCTGAGCTCCCCGGAAGTCACAAGACGTGGTCTGCAGCTGTGGGGAGGGCGGCTGGAGCTCTCACCGTGTGGGGTTTCTCTGGCTAGAACACTCCTCATAGTAAAACCAGTTAGCAGAGGATTTTCAGAAGGGCCCGAGAGGATGGAGAGAAGGAAGACTTGATTCTGCTTCACAAATATGGTGTCTGCTGGCTCACTCTCTCCCTCCCCCACCCCTCCCTCCATCAAAGCAGAACAGCTCTGTCTGCCTTGTCTGAACTGAGTGAGACCTGAGGTCTATTTCTGGTTCTGCCAACTGACTCCTGGGTGACCTCAGTCACTTCCTCTCAGAGCCCGAGTTCCCCTCTCTGAAAAGGACTTTAGAATTTCCTCACAGCTAGATAGAGACCCTAAACCTCAAAGATGCTTAGAGACACAGCCTCCGATGGGTATACTCTGAGCCCAGGTGGACTGGATTTAGCTGGGGGCAGGTGAGGTACAAGGAAAATATTCTCTAGTCGTTTTCCTCCTAGAACAAAGGTACGTCCAAGTGGAGCCGTTTCCTCCCATCAATTTCTCTAGTTTCACAAAAGCCTGTGCATAACTTTTCTGATTCCATCCAAAGCTGGTGATGGAAAATCTTGGGAGAACAGAAGTGGGACTGAGGAAAACACTGGAAATGACCTTCAGCTTCAGGAAAAAATCTGCCCAGATGAATTCTAAGGCATTGGCCCCCAGGCTTTTTTGGGCTACAGCTACAAAAATAGCGTGTCAGCCAGAAGGAAGAGGACTGGAATTGAGGTGTGTTTTCACGTCATAACACTTTCTGAATTGAGGCAAAGGTATCTATTAACTTTATGTGTTAAGTGTGCATATTAAAACTTCTATGGTGATTACTTAAAAAATAAGACTGAGTTATGTAACTTTCAAACTATCATTACGAGAAAAAACCACTAAATTCAACAGAAATTGGGAAAATAGTTTTTAAAAAGCAGAATACACTGAAAATGCAAAAATGGTAGAAATAAATCAGAAAATGTCATTACTTAAAATAAATTCCAATAGACTAAATTCTCTAGTTGAGATTAAACTAGATTTTGAAGGAGGATTTTAAAAATAAACCAAGCTATACATTCTTGATAATGGACATAAGACAGAAAGTTTCAGAAGGCTTGAAAATGAAACTGTGGGAAAAGATACAGTAGCCAAATAGAGACTCAAACAAACACACAAACAAATGAAGCTATATTCCAATCAAACAAAAAAGACTCTAAAGTAAAGGGAATTATGAGAGACTATGAGGGTTACTACATTTTTGTCAGAAAAATATAATAATTCTAAACTTGTAAACTAAGAAATAACCTCATAATGTAGAAACACAAATGCACATGCAGGACTAAAATAGATACACAGATAAATTTACCATCATAGTTTTAAATAAACATGTACCATGTTCATGGATTGAATCACTCAATATTTTAAAGATCTCAATATTCCAGATTGACTGAGGAGTTCAGTGCAATCCCAATCAGAGATCTACTTTTTAGAGAATTCAAAATGATGATTCCAAGGTTTATGTAGAAGAGACACAAGAGTTAAGAGTAGCTAAGAAAATCCTGAATCAAAATATGGACACATATAGGCTAACAAGAATTATTATTAATAACCAAGAGTGACTAAGATGGGCTGGTCTTAGTACAGAAACAGACAAGCAGATCAAAGGGATAGAACACGGAGCCTAGAAGCAGACTCATACATATGTGAAAACAATTTATGATGGAGTTAAAACTGCAAATGATAGAGAAGGAAAGATTTTTTCGATAAGTCGTAACCGAGAACAATTTGTTATCTACAGAAGGAAAAAATGAATGTTAACCCTCTCCTCAGCCCATTCCTTTAAAATCAAGCCATTAAAGACCAAATTGTGAAGTAGTCATCTTTTGTTTCAGAAGAAAATACAGAATAATCACATAATGATCTCAAGGCAAGGGGAGTTTCGACACAAAAAGCACATTTAAAAGAAAAAAATATTAAAAATGTGCATATAGAGAGTGAAAAGACAAGCTTCAAACTTGGGGATTTCCTCCCAAATATATATCACACTCATTTCCAGAATATATAAAGAATGTATACCACTCATTTTCAGCATATATTAATAACTACTAAAAACAGATTTTCTTTTTCTTTTTTCTTTTTTTGCTTTTTTAGAGTTGCACTCACAGCATATGGAGGTTCCCAGGCTAGGGGTCGAATTGGAGCTGCAGCTTCAGGCCTACGTCACAGCCACAGCAACGTGGGAGCCAAGTTGTGTCTGCGACCTATACCACAGCTCATGGCAACACTGGATCCCCGACCCACTGAGCAAGGCCAGGGGTCAGACCTGCATCCTCATGGATACTAGTTGGATCTGTCTCCACTGCACCACAACAGGAACTCCCCAAAATCAGATTTCTAAAGTAGATAATAAGGCAATGGCAAAATGGCAAAAGACTGGATAGGCACTTACAAAAGAGAACATAAGTGACTACACATGTTGAAAAGATGCTCAACCTAGCTAGTAATTAGGCAAATGCAAATTTAAAGCATAATATCATATCACCCAGATTGGAAAGACTAAAGTATTCAAGAATATAAAGGATAGTAACACTCTGTAAAAACAAAGCTGTTAAGAAGCCAGAAGATCCACTGGCAAGTGAATGTTTTAAACACTGTGGTATGGGAATTCCCTGGTGGTGCAGCGGGTGACGGATCTGGCACTGTCACTGCTGTGGCTCTGATACTGCTGTGGTGTGGGTTCCAGCCCTGGCCCAGGAACTTCTGTATGCTGCGGGCGCAGCCAAAAATGAATGAATGAATGAATGAATGAATAATAAATAACATAAAAACTGTGGTGTATACTTATGAGATACTACCTAGCAATTAAAATGAACTAACTCCACGTTACCCATCAATATGGATGAGTGTCCTGAACTCATTCCTTTTTTTTCACGCTTTTTCTTTCTTTCCGTTACAGCTGGTTTACCGTGTTCTATCAGTTCTGACCTTATTCTTGAAGGGGAACACTGAATCACCAAGAATATAAAAGCTATACTTCTATCCCTGTGAGGTTCAAAGACACAGACACCAAATATATTATTTACAGACGTTGAGAAATGAGAAGAATTTTCTAAACAACATAAGGGCAGAAGGAGATGAGATTAGAAAGGGGGCCCTCAAAGGGTAGACGACCCTTGGTTTTGCTAACGAGCCAAATGAGTTCATGTTGCTAGTTGGCTGTTACTTATACTTTACATACATTTATATTGTCTATTAAATACTTAAGAAAAATTGAAAATGCGATGAACAATTTTCCCGCTTCAAATATCGAGTTCTACTTCATTCTTTTTAAAAATGCGCAATGGACCATAATGTGGCTACGTCGTTTTTGACTAATTCATTTCCCTATCGATGTAATTTTAAGGATTTTATGTTTCAAGTTTTGACTTCGTTCATATAACGGAATCTAAAAAGGGATTTTAAAAATTGATACCTTTTTTTTTTCTCCAGAAAAGGAAGTGCCTTTGTTTAACAAAACAAACACACCCATGCTTTCTGACTCCTCTATGTAGAAGATTTGATGCCTTGGACCTTGGAGAAGAAGCGAGAGAGATTGTGGGGGGACGGAGGAGAAGGGACTGAGTCAGCCTCTGTGGCTGGGGTGACCCCGGCTGCGAGGCTGAATCATGCTCGTAATCCCGGTCTATTCTCAAAACTCCGAAGAGTTTCTGCCTGCCTTTTAGTCCACAGCAGTGGGCTGGACCCCTGCTTTTACTACAACTGTTCACTCCTTTGCCATCCAAACGCAAGTTTCTTTTACATGGAATTCTCTTATCTGCAGATTTTGTATTTCTTTTTCTCTGAAAACTTTAGGAATTGCCTTTTCAGTATGAGTATTGGAGATAATTAGAAAATGCAGGAACCAGGAGCTGGGTCTACAAAGAAGTGAAGAGGAGAAGGTTTGGGGTGTAAAATTCTCTTTCAGTCTGTCTTTGCAAGGAAGCCCGGGGCCAGTCAATCCTAGGCACGCTATGGCCTTCCTGCCTCTGTGATGCTTCGGGAAACTTTGTTGATTATTTAATTTGTTGACCATCTAAAAGAGAAAGAAGAGGGAGTTCCTGTCGTGGCTCAGTGGTTAACGAATCTGACTAGTGTCCATGAGGATGCGGGTTCAATCCCTGGCCTCGCTCAGTGGGTTAAGGATCTGGCATTGCCTTGAGCTGTGGTGTAGGTCGCAGACGCGGCTCGGATCCCCCGCTGCTGTGGCTGTAGTGTAGGCTGGTGGCTACAGCTCTGATTCAACCGCTAGCCTGGGAACCTCCATAGAAAATAAAAGAGAAAAATAAAAGAGAAGAATTTTTTCAATTTAGAACTGTTAATAAATGAGGTACTTTATTATAGATAACTCAGTTATTTTTTTAATAGGTTGTTGAAAAGATGGCCCGAGATGCCATTTAAGTGAAGATGCTACAGTATGTAATGAGTCACAGAAACCAAGAACACAATATCCAAGTAATTAAAGAACAGTTAGGAATAAGATTTCCATTAGACATGCCTGGAATTGGAGCGCATGCCGCTTTACTGCTTTCTATCAAGAAGAGCTCTAAACTCCCAATTTAAAACGGATACATTTCAAGCTTGTGAATTAGAGTGGATATCTGAGTGTGAGAATAAATTGGGCCAGAGACTTACCATTGTGCTCCTGTGCAAACCTGATTGCTCCAGCGAGGTTATTAAAAATTCTGGGCTAATGTTCTGGAAAGAATGAATTTGCTATTATAGCAATCTTCCTGCATCATGGTACCTCTGCAGTTAAATCGCCATCTCTGAATTTAGCGGGAGGCTCTAGGAAGGAGATTAATTGAATTAAGTATTTATTAGAGAAGAAATAAATAGCTTTTGCCAATTAATGAGATCAATCGGCCCAGCCATCACAACGGATTAGGGAGGTCCGCTGGAGGTATTGGGTTTTAAGATAGAGGGGCCGGTGCAATATTCCAGGGCAGGTGGGCCCCTTTCTGGGCTGTATACAATTAGAGGCATGGAGTAAATGAAGTGTGAAAGGGAGTAATTGAGCCATTGTAAAATCAGATTAGAAAAATGTATCACCTTCGCCTCACCCTCCCTTTCTCTTCCTTTCCTCCCCTCTTCCGAACGTCTCACTTACATAATCCTCTGTATTGACTGCTAAGGCGTTTATATACAATGGCAAGGAGCCGCTCAGCATTGCCATTTGATGCTGTTTGTCGCTATTTGGACATTGGCAATGTACAGAGAGGCATTTCCTAGTTTTCTGCTTCGAGAGGAAAGAATAGATTCCATTTGGGATATCTGAAAATGTGTCCAATCTTCTTAATTAAGGGAAATTTCAAATAAACAAAGAAGATTCCTCTTTCTCTCCAACGTCACTATCACTTTTTTCCAGAAGTGTTGTTTCTGAACTTGTCATTTATTTCTGTTTCTTGGCTGCCCCCGGGTGCATGGAGAAGTTCCCAGGCAGGGGACTGAACCTGCGATGCAGCAGTGACTCAGCCACAGCAGTGACAATGCTGGATCCTTAACACAGTGAACCACCAGGGAACTCCCGAATTGTTAGAACTGAGGAGTAACCGATCTACTTGTATTTAAATATGTGTATATCACATGCAACATAATCGTTTCCTGATAGTATGTTGTATATCAGGAAAAGAACATTTGCCCAGTGAGAGTCTTCACTTCATTTCCTGGCACAAATGTATTTCTCTTCCACAAGGACTGATCAGTCTGTTGGCATGCCCATCACGTTGGTAATCTTGACAGCCAGAATGCCAGGTGTTTGAACCGGAAGAGGTCCGGGGGTCACCTGGTCACAGCACTGCGGTCTGGATGGCCTGTATGTTGGTGTTCTCCTGAGAACCCATTAGAGCGTCTCTGCAGGCACCGCAGACACCCTGGAAGCACATTAGGAAGGAGCAGCGCCCGTCCTGTTCCACAGCCAATCTTCCTTTGTGAAGGAAGGACCGGGGTTATGAAAAATGATTAGCATCTTCTGCTCACCACCTGTCCAGACACTGTGTGAACACTGAATTCCCGCCAAACTTCTAGGAGCTCTAGGAGGCAGACGTTACTATCCCCATTTTGCAGATGAGTAAAACCGAGGCTTAGTCTAGCCGTTAGGACTCAAGCTGTCTTGTATGGACTTTTCCTTTCTTCACTCTCTTCTCACCTCGCCCCTGCAGCCACACAGGAGGTGCTACAGTGGTCTCCCCGCTGTGTATTGGAGAACGGGGACAGGCTCTCATTGAAGTGACACACCCCAGCTCTGCCTCCTCCTGCCTCGGTGCCTGACACTGGCTGCTTCCGTCCAGGATGAGGCTCCAGGGTTAAGAGCGTGGATTCCTCAGTGAGACTGCTTGAATTCCAATCCTGGCTCTTCTACTTGTTTTCCGTGTGTCCCTGAGCAAAATGCTTAACCTCTCTGTGTCTCAGTTTCCTCATCTGTAAAACGGCGATTCTCATATTATACCTCCAAGTGTTCACTGCTTAGAGGAGTGAACAAATGAGTATTTGTAAAGCACTTATAAGCCTGCCTGGCATACTGCCTGGCCTCAGTCAGTGTGGTCGTGATGATTAAACAGGCATGGGAAGGGATTAGGAGGGTGCCTGGCACATGGCAGGTGCTTAATTAAACATGTTATTCTATAATGCATTCATTTCTGCACAGCTGTTCCTGTGTTTTCTCCCTCTTCAGAGACGAGTGTTTAAACTTTGCTCCACTTCTGATCACTGATCATTAACTTCTTTCCCAATGGATAAATCTTTCTGGAAAAAGACAAATTATAATAAGAAAGTTGCTTGAGGAGTTCCTGTTGCAACTCAGCGGTAAAAAACCTGACTAGCATCCATGAGGACGCAGGTTCAATCCCTGGCCTCGCTCAGTAGGTTAAGGATCCATTGTTGCCGTGAGCTAAGGTGTAGGTTGCAAATGCAGCTTGGATCTGATGTTGCTGTGGCTGTGGTGCAGGCCAGCAGCTGCAGCTCCAATTCGATCCCTAGCTTGGGAACTCCCATATACTGCTCGTGTGGCCCTAAAAAAGACAAAAAAAAAAAAAAAAGAGTGACTTGATAAGCATGAAAACAAAGGAAGGAGCATCGAGTGATTTCAGTAACTGTGTCATCAACATGCAATAGGTAATAATGATAATGATAGTAAAAGTCACCAACATTGAGATTTTACTATTAGAGACATTGGTCTAATCTACACAGATTTACATCTGAATATGACGAAACTAGTATACAGCAGAGGATATGCAGATCAGAGAGGTCAGGTAATTTCATAAGATCACACAGCTGGTAAGTAGTCAAGTCAGTTTTGATCAGTGTTATGTCAGGAGTTTTCAAGGACAAGATCTTGAGACTTTCTTATATACATGCAGGTGCTCAGTAAATGTCTACTGGGTGAATAAGGAAAGGCTGGGTCCTTCATTCAAAAAGGCGGCTCGGTCCAGTCCTGGAGATGGCAGAGGCTGACCCCTGGACTCCCTCACGGCTGTGTTGGTAGGAAGGCCCAGTCAGGCGGTTGCCATCCTCAGGGCCTGGCAACGTATGTGCCTGAGGAGAACTGGTGCTGTACTTCAGAGAAAATGCCCGGTGGGTGACAGCCTAACCTCCCTCCTGCCTCCTCCTCAGCATGCAGCACAGCCTGCACTTCAGAACAGCCAGTCTCTACTCTAACTGAGGGGGGCAGCCGCTCAGGAGACAGGAAGCCCCCTGGTGCCTACCTAAGGCGGAAGGGCTGTGCCACAAAGCATACTGGGCTCAGACAGATGGCCAAAAAGCACAGACAAAGATGCTCAACATCACTAATTATTAGAAAAACGGCAATCGAAACTACACTGAGGTAGCACCTCACACCAGTCAGAATGGCCATCATGAAAATGTTTACAAACAGTAGGTGCTGGAGAGGGTGTGGCGAAAAGGGAACCCTCCTACACTGGCGGTGGGAATGTAAACTGGTACAACCACTATGGAGATTCCTTAAAAAACTAAAAGTAGAAATACCACATGATCCAGCAATCCCACTCCTGGGCATCCATCCAGAGAAAACAATAATTTGAAAACATATGTGCACCCCAAAATTCATGGCACCGTTATTCACAATAGGCAAGACATGGAAACAACCTAAATGTCCGTCAACAGAGAAATGGTTAAAGAGGTTGTGGTACATGCATACAATGGAATATTACTCAGCCATAAAAAAGAATGAAATAATGGCATCTGCAGTAACACGGATGATCTACAGAAGTTCACACTAAGTGAAGGCAGTCAGACAGAGAAAGACAAATAGAAGAGGTCACTAATATGTGGAATCAAATAAAAATGATAAACAAGAACTCAGAAAACAGGAACAGACGCGAAGATTTCAAAACCAAAGGGGAAACGCATGAGAGGGAGGGATAAATCAGGAGCATGGGATTAGCGTAAACAGAGAACTGTATGTACAATAGATAAGTGACAAAGACCTACTGTACAGCACAGGAACTCCACCCCATACTCTGTCATGAGCTGTATGGGAAAAGAATCTCAAGAAAGAATGGATATGCATATAAGCAAAACTGATTCACTTTGCTATGCACTTGGAGCTGAAACAACACTGTAAGTCGACTACGTGCCAATAAAATTTGAAAAAAAAAAAGAATGCTGACCTCCCTACTTCTGTGAAAATGAGTTTTCTCCAATATTCACGACGTGCCTTGAAAGCTGCCGTTAAGTACTGCAGTGTGACGTCCCGTGTGTAGTGATTTCTGGCTGGGGCTACCCCGCTGGACTGGGTGTCGCTGCCAACCCTGCAGGCGGCTGCTGATCGCATGGCTGCAGAACTGTGGCTGATGTGCAGAGTGTCTGATGCCAGCCTCCACTCCCACCTGGTAGAGGTTTGGGGGCGCTCTTGGCTGGGAGCAGTGTGTGCCCAGGTCCTGTGTTTTGCCAGATTTGAATCACCAGGCCCGCTTCATGCGTGGGTGCCCCTCTGGGGCTTCCTGCTTCGGCCCCTCTCCTTCCTCATGAGGGCATCTTCCTGGGGCGGCTTGTTTCACCCTAACAGAAAAGGGCGCTCACTTTCTCTGTGTGCAAAGGATGATGCTGGCCTCTTAAGCACAGCCTCCCGGTCCTGTGTTTCAGTAGCTTCGGTTGTTGTTAAATCTAAGGGAGAGTCTTTCCCCCTTTCGGTTTGTAGAATGTTCTGGCAGCTTTTTCGTTCCTTGGGCGCAGGGCCTCTCCCTTCTCCCCCTCACCTTCAGAGTGAACTGTGAACGCACATGGCCTCCTCTGGCTGGAGTGTGAGAGCAGACCTCCCCGCCGTGGCTGGGGGTCACCCTCCCTCACCACTTGCGTCTGGTCACCCCCCTTGCCCACAGCCCCTTGAGCTTTGACCGCTAATCCTTCCACCCCCACAAGCGGCTCAGGCCATGAAGTCAGACACTGCTGAGTTCGCACAGAGCCCCCTCCCACGGCGCAGGGTCTGGAACGTGGCAAGGATGGCTCCTGATCAGAATAACTGAGTGAGAAGCAGGCTTCTGAACCGAGCCAGGGTTTGCGGGCAGGAGGCCCGCAGTCTCCACGCAAGCCATGCTCCTTCTGAGAACTGGGGTCTGAACTGGCCCCTGGCTCAGCAAGGTTCCCAGAGAGCAGAGGCAGCATAATGGCAACGCTTCTCTTACTTAACTCGGAGTTCATTTTTAGCACACGCAGGGCGGCTCAGCTCGTTACACATTTATTAGCCCGTAATGCGCTTGGCAGCTCACACGAGATGCCCATAGCTGTCCATAACAGGGCGCTCACGCCCTTTCAACCAGATCTCCCTCGGCCCCTCAACAGCCGCATTAAGGCAAAGAGTAAATTATTAATAGTGCTGACTGAAATCAAAGCCCCAAATGATGCAAATGAAGGTAACCAGCATGTGCTGGAAAGACAGAGGTTTTCACTTTGTAGAGAAAAGCTTCCTCCTCCCAAAAATGTGGCTGAAGCAGAGTTCCCCAGGGACACAGCAGGTTAAGGATCTGGCTTTGTCACTGCTGTGGTGCAGGTTCAGTCCCTGGTCCAGGAACTTCCAAATGCTGTGAGCACAGCCAGTAAGGTAATACAAGATAAAATAAAATAAAGTAAGTGACTTAAAAACTGTGGCTTAAAACTTATCATTAAGTAGTGCAATGCAACACCCCGAGATGCTGGGGACTGGCTTGTTCAGGAATTAGGAATCCTAGACAATTTGTGTGCTAAACAGTATAAACAGACAATGCTAGTCAGGCAACGTTCTGTAAAGAATGGTCTCCCTACTCTTGATAAAAATAGGAAAGAGCTTGATCCTTAAACTTCTGGATTTGGTCAAATAAAACCTGTACTCAGCCCATTTACCAAGTCCAGATTTGGGGACCCAGCCCTCTTTCCAGGAATAAAAGGCAATGTGGGAATTCTCTAGAAGGCAGGGCCTGGTGACCTTCTCTCCCTTTGTGGCAGGTGACCCCGGTTGTTCAGGGGAGCGTGTGGGATGCGGCCGGGGGCCCTCGTGAAGCTCCCGTGCAGTGATGGAACCCCTGTGCTTTCAGCTTTAGGTCGGTCTGTGGCCTGGTTCCCGCGTAGGAGGCTTTGAATACAAAGTCTTCTCGGGGAGTTCCCACTGTGGCTCAGTGGGTTAAGGGTCTGGCACTGCCGCGAGCTGAGGTGTAGTTTGCACACACGGCTTGGATCTGGCATGACTGTGGCTGTGGTGTAGGTCTGCAGCTACAGCTCCAACTTGATCCCTAACCTGGGAACGTCCATATGCTACAGGTGCAGCCCTAAAAAGAAAAAAAATAATAATAAAGTCTTCTCAATATCGAGTCAAAAAATCTTAAAATTTTTTTTAAAAGTATAGTTGATTTCAATGTTTTGTCAATTTTTGCTGTATGGCATAATGACCCAGATATATATATATATATATATATATATATATATATATATATATATGCATTCTTTTTCCCATATTATCTTCCATTATGCTCTATAACAAGAGATTGGATATAGCTCCCTATGCTGTACAGTAGAAAGGAAACTTCTTCTTGAGGCAAGACTCACCAGTCATAGTTAGATTCTGTGAGTTGGGATAACACGTGTCCAAACCGGGTCACTTGGGCCTTCCCTGGACTTTCCTGGCCGCTGCTGGTCCGGAGTCACTCTGCGCCCTGGGTGATGAGCCATAAATGTCTAGTCCAGGTCCCACGGCCTTCTCAGCACAGAGAAAAGTCTGCCACTGGGGAAACGCACAAACAAACAAACAAGCAAGCAAACAAACACCAAGATCCAGGAGTTAGGAGAAGAAGGGGGAGATGGGAGGAGGCAGCATGAAGCTCTCTGCCCCAGGCTTCTGCACGTGTTCTGTCCAATTTGTCCATCGGAGCCATCAAGCATCTTTTCATTGCTTTACTTAGTTCTTTATTTTTCAAGTATTTCTTAAATAGGATGGAGAGGTTGCCCAACCACTTCAAATTAGGTTTCTGTAACTGGCAACTGAGAGACTCCTGAAAAAAAAAGGAAGAAAAAATACAATTAAAAAAGCACAAAAGAAAAATGAATAAGTCAATCGAAGTTAGTTGGGAGAAACTAATGACACAGAAAAATCCCAGAAATGCATACGGAGGTAAAGTATGCCTCACAAAGTTTTCATCATTTTGAAAATTTGAGAGCCTATGAGAAATCATGAAGAAAGCAAATAACAGATATGGAATATAAAAATAGGAAATTTCTATCAATCAAATACACAAAAGAACTGAACTGGAAAGGAAAACAAATGTACATATTTTCAATAAACATACCAGAGATTTAACATGGATTCTTATAAAAATTGGTGAGAAAAAAATTGTCTCCAACAGAAAGTTGGGAAAATTTAATGAACAGTCAGTGAGCACATGGTGATTATACATACCCCATTTGAAAGTGGAAAAAAAAAACCCAGAGATACAAATTAATACCAAGTTGTCATCATGTAACATAAAAGGATCAATAATGATAAAACTATGCTGATGTTACCATTTTTATCCAAAATAAAATGCTCTTTGATGACACCATATGTTGACACACTCTTTTAAGAAATAATTAAAAATTCTTCACTTTTGATGGAACATGATGGAGGATAATGTGAGAAAAAAAGTATGTGTGTGTGTGTGTGTGTGTGTGTGTGTGTGTGTGTGTGTGACTGGGTCACTTTGCTGTACAGTAGAAAACCGACAAAACGCTGTAAACCAACTATAATGGAAAAAATAAAAATCATTAAAAATAAAAATAAATAAATGTATTGAGACTATATATAAAAGAATAAATAAATAAAAATTCTCATCAAGTTTTCTAAAGATGTTAAAATGCCTTGTCCCCTTGGGCCTGTTCCTTGAAGCGTAACAGAATATGAGAAGTGGAAAGAACTCAAGGCTATCACAGAAGAGGCTGCTCACCAATCACAAAAATCCAGCTTTAATCCACCAAAGCTGATACAGGACTCTTATTTTCCCAGGTAGCTGTGACGTCCAGGGTGCAGACAGCTCTGTAGCCCCTGGATGGAAGCTTTGAGAGAGGGTCCTTGGGTCTGGTTACTGTGTCTCTTTTCTACTGCTGGATAACCAGTGACCAGACAATTTGAGTCGGAAAACCATTGCATCTTTTAGCACCTGGTTTTGTGGGACTGGGTCCTCTGCTAAACGCCTTCTGAGGCTGCAGTCGAGGTGCCAGCTGGACGGAGTTCTCATCTTGGGTCTCTGAGAAGGAGATGCCAGGTTACCGGCCGATTCACTGTTCATGTTTGGAAGACTGAGGTCCCCGCTGCCACCTGGCTGCCAGCAGGTGACCGCTATCAATACCTTTCTGCCACTGTGGCCCCTGTCACCTGGTCCCCTTCCTCTTCAGAGCCCACGATGGAGACTTTCCCGTATGTCAAATCTTTCTGGTGCTCCAGGGCGCTCACTTCCTGTCTCCGGCCTCCACGGTCAGGCTGAGAGGGAGCATGTCCAACCAGAAACATTTTCCCGATTAACTCAAAGCCTACTGATAATTCACTAACATCTGCCAAGCCCCCTTCGGCCATAAAATGTGGCATAATTATGAGAATGGACAGTCCATCATGTACAAGTTGCACCCACGCTCAAGGGAAGGGAGTTATATAAAGGAATGGGTCTTTGGGGGTCATCAGGGAATTTCGCCTCCCTCGCCCTCCATCTCCCACTCGGCCCCAAGGTTTGGATTGAATGTCTACCCAGGGTTTGGGTACAATGCAGGGGCCAGGCTCACCTTCTCTCCGGCATGCAACCACACTCAAGACAGGGTCTTCTCAGAGTTCCCGTCGTGGCGCAGTGGTTAACGAATCCGACTAGGAACCATGAGGTTGTAGGTTCGATCCCTGGCGTTGCTCAGTGGGTTAAGGATCCAGCGTTGCCGTGAGCTGTGGTGTAGGTTGCAGACGCAGCTCAGATCCCGCGTTGCAGTGGCTGTGGTGTAGGTCGGTGGCTACAGCTCCTGTTAGACCCCTAGCCTGGGAACCTCCATATGCCATGGGTGCGGCTCTAGATAAAAGGCAAAAAGACAAAAAAAAAAAAAAAAGACAGGGTCTTCTCTTCCCAGGGAGGGTGCATCCGTCCCGTGGTCCACAGACTTAACGCAGGTAAGGATATCAGGATGCTCGCCTTCGTCATGGGATCAAGAGGAGATAAAAATGCAGTTGTCCTCATGACTTCATCACGGGAGGAAGGACATAAAACTAAGAGTTAACCTCATGGTTTCATCAAAATGTAAGTCGAATGACACTGTGATATAATTTAAGACCTATGAAGTCAACAACATTTTTAAAATTAAAAAAGGAAACCCCGAAACTCATCGACCACATGGGGATGTATCAGCTCAAATAAAGAGTCAACAGGTGATACAGCAGCCAGCGCCTCGCACCCCGCCCCGGTTCTCCATCCACGTCCCAGGAGCGGAGACCCACTGCCCCCGGAGCTCTTACAAACAGCAAAGCTCTCCTTCCCAGGAAACGTCCCTGGCTCTGTCGGGATCACATCCCCGTCCGGTAACTGAGCCCTGGTTCGAGTGGTGTCAGCCACTCGGGGCCCCTTCCGACAGCTGACCTGGAACAAGTCCCACCCCTGTGGCAGCTCAGAGGAGGCCGCCGCGAGAACCCGGCACCGTCTGCGAAACCAGCACAACCTCGGGACAGAGAGGCCATTCTCCCAATGACTCAGGGCCTAAGAGAGCCCCGGGAGACCTCGAGAAGCTTCCATATGGGGACAGCGGCAAGTGACAGCAGTGAGGACCCTCGGAGGGCGCGGGCCGAGGCTGCCAGTCCCCGCACGGGCAGGGGCCTCCCGCAGCCCAGCCCGACGCTGGCCTCGCCCCCAGTCCCACTTCCCTGTGGGGTCAGGGCTCCTTCACAGGTCTCAGAGGAGGACGCGGAGGCCGGTCCCATCTTGCCGAGCAGGACCCGACGGCCGCGGCCCGTCGCAGCTCCCGGGCCTCCTCTGCACGTGTGGGGCTCCGTCTGCACAGCTCGAAGCCGCGCTTTCCTCACCCGGCGGCCGGCGCAACCGTCTTTCCAGTAGGTGGGAATTTCACTTCCTTATTTCCAGGCATCAGCAATTGCAGATGCAGAATTGCAGCCTTATTTTAGCCACAAGCGTTGAGAGAATGCAGCTCTTAAACACTCGGCCGTGCCTTTCATCTTTGAGTAGGAGGTGGCCCGACCCCAGCTGGCTGGCCGCTGAGGCCCTTGGCTACAAGCGACGGGGGGTCTGTCTCCTCCAAGCCCACCCTGTCCCTTAAGGAGAAATATCGGCTAAAACCCCAGCCCGCGTGGGGTCCCTAAGAGGCCGCAACCCATCCAGACCCTGCACCTGCATGGCTTAGGCATCCTGGTTCCTGCCTGGGGGGCGGAGTAGCTAATGAGCTGTGTGGCCCCCATGTGCAGACTGAAAACACGGGCCCTTGTCCAAGAGAGGAAAGACACATTTTCTTTCACGGTCTCGCTCTTAACCTGTCAGGGTGTTTTTTATTTGCTGTGTGATGGCCTCTCCCTGCGGGGTAACTGCAGACGCCCCAGCCCCCAGGACCCGCCCCACAACGCGTGTGCCGGACCATTCCCGGAGCCCCACCCCCCGAGTCCCCATGTCCCCGCACCCAGGGCCCCGTCCCAGCTCAGGCCGGAGGGCGCAGCGGTTGCTGGGCGGGGTGCCGAGGCAGGTGGCAGAGAGCCTGCGGGGTGGGTGGGGAGGCAGCTGGGAGGGCGGCCTGCGGTGAGAGCCAGGCTCCCCTGGGGACCGCTCCACCGCCCCTCCCACCCAACTTCGCATACAAAACACAAAGTCAAGGGCAAATGACTAACAGTTCAAGACCACAGCCGGGGAGCAGTAATGGTGGGCCTTCTGCGCCCAGGCCCCGAGCACCCGCACGGTCTGCAGGCCTGGGGAGCAGGCCCAGCTGCCAGGCTTTGAGGGCGGGTAGGGAAACAAAAAAACAAGCAAGCGAACTGGATTTCTTGTTGTGGATGGCTTCGGCTCTCTCTGATCTTCCTGGGTCTGAGCCCTTCCGAGAGTGGGGTGACATTTCCGGGCTTCACTCCCCCTTCTGCTCATCGCTGCCGGTCCCAGGGCCCTGGGGATGGAAGGGTCGTTAAGGGAGGAGGCCCTGGAAACTGCCGGGTGCCCCCTCTGGGGGACTATCCTTCAGAAACGACTGGCTCTGGGAGTTGCAGTGGCCCTAGGGGGCCTGGCCTCCCCCGGTCCCGGGCTCGGAAAGCTGGGTGATCCATGGAGGGGCCCCCTGTGGCCTCAGGCTGCCCTGGCGAGGCAGCTGTGATGTCCACTTCTGGCTCCCATGGCTGCCTTAATGTGGAAAATTGCAGCTGTGACTGCCCCCCCCCCCCCCGGCTCCCCTCCTTGCTTCAGAGGCCGAGAACCATGCGGCTCCTTCTTCCTCCAGGCCCTCGGAGCCCCCGGGGCCAGAGCACCAGCAGGAGGCGGCTCGGGGCAGCACTCGGGTCTTCAAAAACCTGTGACGCAGGCAGGTCCTGGGCTGAGCCCCTAACGCCCAGCAGGTGAAATCGGCAGGTGAAAGTGGGAAGAGGGGGCGCCCTGAGCAAAAGTGGGGAGAGGCAGCTCTCAGTCCGGAGGCCGCCCTCCTCATGCCACGGAGGCACACCCCTGCTTCCAAAGTGACAGGTGGCAGCTGAAAACACGTCCCTGTTGGCTTAGCGCCTCTCGCCATGTGGTCAGGGGTGCAATTCCATCACAGGAAGCAGGCCCTGCTTCCTGCAGACCAAAGGCGAGAGGGTTCTGGGCTGAAGCGGGGGTGGGGGTGGCGGGCGTTTCTCCCAAGCGGCCGTGGCGGACGGAGGGAGTCCTTGTCGCCTGCGTGGGAAGAGGAGGCTGGAGCCCGAGCCGTGAGGGTCTCAGAGCAAACTTTCCTCCCCAAGTCCCAGCTCAGACATGCGAAGGAAGGCGACCCGCAAGGCTGCAAATGATGTGCACGGTGGAAAGAGCACATGAAACGGGGGCTCTCGGCGCCCACAGGAGCTTGTGGTTTCTGAAACCGGGTGGGTGGCTTCCTGCAGTTGCAAGGCATGCCGGGGAGGAGACGCGATAGTTCTGGGCCCCACCTCGCCCTGTGCTCTCCGGGCGGTTTGGCTCCGCGGGCCGGCCTGCCGCTCGGGCCCAGAGCGGACGGATCCAGCCGCTTACCAGGAAAGCCAGGAATGGACGGATCCAGTAAATCGCCGGGGCTCAAAACGTGCAAGCGAGGCAGAAGTCTGCCTCAGGCAGGCTCCCCTGGGCGAGCCGGGCAGAGAGTCATTTTAGTTTGTGCACGGAGACAGTGATTTTCATGTTATGTAAATGCAGCTGGCGATTCCCAGTCCCTCCTGAAATGTAGGTGTCAGGGCGCCGGCGGAGCGCAGGTTCCCGGTGATAGAAACAGGCTGCGATGTTGTACAGGAAAGGCTTGTGATTATCCGCTTCTGAAGTTTTTTGTTTTTTTTTTTTTTTTTCATTACAAATTGAAACAGGACAAGCTGAGGCAGTGGAGACAGGGGAGCATGACAGCAAGTCTGGGGAGAAGCGCTTGACAAGTGCCCCCGGCCCGGGTAGGGGAGGCAGGCAGGTGCAGGGGCGGCCTCTCCCGCTCGGCGGCTGCGGCGGGGGCTCGGAACACGTGCTCCTGATGGGAGACGGAAGGTGAAATCCAGGGGGTCAGAAGCAGGTGTCCCGACGGCTGTGCTGGGGACACCAGGAGGACGGGCAGAGGCGTCCAGTTCTCTAGGAAGACGCTCTGATGGGCTTCCTTGCAGAAAGACTGGGCAGCCAGATGGTGGCCGCTCTGCCCTTGACAGAGGAGCCGAAGCTGACAAGACCTCCACAGCGCGGGGCTGGGTGGGTCATAGTGGGTGCAACTGGGAGAGACGTGGGGTCCATTGGAGGGGGAGATGCCAGGAGCCCAGGCAGGCGGTGCAGCCCCTCCACCGCCCCCACCCTCCGCAGAGCTGGTCAGCAGAGTGTATGTCCCTTCTCTAGGGCAGCCGGTGACCTGCTGAGTGTGACCCCCCCGTCAGAGGCAGCGGGAGACCAGAGGCAGTCGTGCCTGGTTGCTCCGGGTTCCTCAAGGCCATCCAGTCTTTATCCCGGTGCTAAGCCAGGAGCGGCCCCGAAAACCCCACAAGACTCCAGTGTGGCTGGGTGGTTCCTTCTCTCCCAAGCGTAGGTAAACGGAACAGCCACTAGGAGCAACTGACTTTTGGCACATTTTTAATCAGCGATGTTAGAAATAACTTTGCTCCTTGGGCAAAGACCACCTTTGACGGTCAAGGCCAAGGAAGGTCATTTTCCTGGATATAGCTGCAGGAATGATTGTGAGCAGACAGTGGCAATCCTGCAGTTTTCCTTCTTGATCCTGACTCTGATGAGATGAGGAAGCTTGGAGTGAAATGTGCTCCGTTCCCGCGTTCCTGTGCCGCTTATCTCTCACCCGAGAGTTCTCAAGAGGGGTCGCTTTCCCCAAACCTTCCACCAACTTTGTGCCTTTCTAGTTCCTGCTTGCGAATTCCACTCTTCCTCTATCTGCTAGCTTTGTTTCTTTGTTAATCTGGGGTCAACTTTAAAACAATGTTGAAATGAGGAAAGCGAACTCCGTGATGGAAACCTGGCGCCTAGTGAAGTGTGTTCCGATGGGGACGTGCCGAGTGCCACCCCTTTGGCGTCCTTGCCAACCTCACGCTCAGACGTGGTCCGTCAAGGCAGGCGTGACCATCTTTCTCAAGGCACCTGGCTCAGCTCATCGGTTCTGTGGCATCGTCAGCAATCCCAGCTTCGGAAATTCCACAACGGTAAGAGAGAAAATAGTTTTGCCCTTAAAAGAAAGAGGCCTCAAGCCACATATGAGTCACAGGCTACCTCTGCCTCCTACCAGGCTTCTTCTCAAAGCCTGAGACTTCCTCTTTCCTCCAGACGGAAGTACTCACCTCCCAACCCAGCAGAGTCCCGACTCTGAATCGGCCTGGGACCCCGTCCCAGCCCCGGGAGCACAGCCAGCCTCCTCCAGGGTCTCGTCCTTCCCGTTTCCGCCCCAGCGTCTGGCCCGATCCCTCTGGCCGCACCTCAGTCCTCCCTGGACCCTCTGGACACTGGCCTCTCCCTGCCTCCCCCCACAGGCCCTCACGCAACGCTGCTTGTCATCCACTCAGAGGTCATGTCGCCCAGGGAGGCCTTCCCTGTCCACGCCACTCACCCTTGTCACCAGCCCTCCACCTGCCCCACCACCCTGTTTATTCTTCAGGATGCTTTCCACCTGCTGGGCTTATTTCTTCCGTGTTAGTTGTCCATCTCTTCCACTAGAGCGCAGGTGCCTTTAGACAAAAATCATGTCGGCCTTGTTCCTTTGCTGTGTTTCTAGCGCCCAGAAGATGGTCTTGAGGGATACTTAAGAGAACGAATGAATGAATGATGACGTAGCAAGGCTTCAGCATCATTCCTCCGAGCTCTTTCAACGGTTCCCATCCCCTGTCTCCCGAGTCTCCCCTTTTCGTTTATCTTGTATGAGAGCCTTCCTAATATGCCTACAACACCGATTCTCCTTTTAACGTCACTTAAAAGTTCCCTATCTAAGCCCAGCACGAGGTCCAGTCTGCAGAGCTCGCTTGGGGAGGCTACCTTTATCGGGCGCACCGTGAGGCCAGCCTTGTCCTCCTGGAAGCAAACGCTGCCCCGTGCTAGTCTCAGCGCCCGTGTCCCAGCCACGCCCTTTCTCCTGCCGTCCTCCCGCCACTTAATCCCTTCCTCCCCTCTGCCTAGGGCACGCCTTGTGGAACAGGAGTCAAAGTCAAGTCGTCTTGGGGGCGGGGCAGAGATTTGGGTTAAAACCGTGCCTTTGCTGTTTTCATTCGGCCTCTTTTTTTCTCTGTGATTGAATGTTACTGAATGACAGGAACATGCCAACATGTTGGTCTTCTTACTACATCTTGCACTTTGTACAGTCCTTCCCGCGAGGGCTGTTCCAGTCTTAGCATCCTCCAAAGGCCTTCACAGCCCTCTGCCATCATGCCTTCGGTGTATTTTCTCCAGTATCTGCTACCCGCACACTTGGTCTGGAGCATGAACTTACCTGACACTGTTCTCTGCATCCTCCATTTTCAGCTAAATCTCATATCCCCACGAAGGGCAGGGAACTTATCTTATGTTTATTTTCTTCTCGGGAAGGTCCCCAATAAATGTTTAAGGCATCTGTCCGTTCATTTCCTCATTCAGTAGTTACTGAGCACTTGCTGTGTGGAAGGTAAGATGCTAAGTTCTGTAGTAGAGATAAGTAGGCAGAAAGAGAAAGATTCATTCTTAGGGCACATATGTCCATGGGGCTTCAATCCAAATTAAAAACAGCATCATAGGAGCTCCCGTTGTGGTTTAGCAGTAATGAACCCAACTAGTATCCATGAGGATGCAGGTTCGATCCCTGGCCTTGCTCGGTGGGTCGGTGATCCAGCATTGCCATGGGCTGTGGTGTAGGTCGCAGATGTGGCTCGGATCCCTCGTTGCTGTGGCTGTGGTGTAGGCCGGCAGCTGTAGCTCTGATTCGACCCCTAGCCGAGGAACCTCCATATGCCATGGGTGTGAACCTAAAAAGACAAAAGAAAATAAATAAATAAGTAAAATTAAAGTAGCATTGTAGTGCTCACGCTGGCAGCACACACACTAGAACTGGAAGGGTACAGAGAAGATTAGCCTCTGCACAAGGATGACATGCAAAACAAATTCGTGAAACCTTCCATATTTCTGTGGGATGGAATGGGAGTGTGGGGTTAATAGATACAAACAATTAATTTAGACTGGATAAACAACAAGGTCCTATATCCAATATCTTAGGCTAGCCCATGATGGAAAATTTTCTATATACATACACACACACACACATATGTAAGAATGTATGTATGTGTATGGCTGAGTTATACATGTATATTCACTTCTGTACAGCAGAAATTGGCACAACATTGTAAATCAACTATACTTTAATTAAACATTTTGAATCAGCATTCTGTAATCACTCTGTGCTGCCTACGCACTGGGACGCAGCCGTGCTGCTCCTGCGGTGGTGACAAGATGTACACGGCTTATGTCAAATGTACCGATACACAGATGACAGGAGAGAAATGGCACCGAGTGGAAATCAACTCTAATTTTATGGGCACTTAGAGTAAGAAGAAACGAAAAGGATAAAGATGATGATAGTAAGAAAGCGTTACCTACTGAATTTTCCTGTGAAAAAGATCGGGTGAGTTGTTCTGAACCAGCTGAACGAGCAGTCCCGTGGTGTCTATCACACACCGCGTGGGCCGAGAGCCCTCTGCCATCTCCCAGCGACCGCACACCTCCCCCGGTTCCGTCCCTGCAGGTCCAGCTTTGGGCCGGTTCGCAGCTACGAAATGGGAGTCAGCAAACAGGTGTCTCGCTGGCTCCTGCTCTCATCCGGGGAAAGCCGGCAGCCGCACAGAACCCTCCCCTCCGTCCGCGTTGAAGCATTTGAAGCGTTGCCTGCAGCCAGCCACAATCGCAATTATTCTTAGAAATGCCCGGATGAAAAAGCTGATTGATTGACCCGGAAGCAAAGTGGGTGGAGCGGTCCTGCAGCCCTCTTTGAAGGCTAGGGGCCTGTTTCTCAGAGAAGCGGCCTTGCGGTGCCCACCCTTCCCCCGCCTCCTCGCCCCTTCAATCCCACCCCCTCTGGGATGCAGCTTCCCTGTGGAGGTCCCTGGGGTGCAGGGGGCGTGGATACGCAGAGGATTTTGTAGCCACTAACATTAACGTGGGCATTTACCGTACGAGAACAAGTCCCCCCGTGGGAAAGTGATGGGAAAAGAGGACAAATACGGGTATGTCCAGGGTCGGAGAGGAGCCAGGAACTGGACGTTGGTTTACTGATCATTCCCACGACGTCCTGGTCCCCTGAGGTGGGCATCTCAGGTCCTGTTCCCAGAGGAG
The DNA here is from genome assembly GCA_004024745.2 of Catagonus wagneri. Lineage (NCBI taxonomy): Eukaryota > Metazoa > Chordata > Mammalia > Artiodactyla > Tayassuidae > Catagonus > Catagonus wagneri. The sequence goes on along the minus strand of PVHT020000175.1, from coordinate 28,392,528 downwards.
GAATTTGAGGCTCAAAGGGAGCCTGGTCCGGGCTGCGCGCTCCACTAGCCTCCCTCCCAAGGGAGGTGTAACCACCAAGTCGAATAAAAACCAGAAAACCCGATTACCAGCGGCTCGGAATCCGACTTCTTTTGTTCAGAGTCTGGCCAGGGACAAGGCAGCTGTGAGGGAGGCTTTGTCCGGGGGTCAAAGGAGACGTGGGCCTTGAACTCTCCCTCCAGCTCTCTCCATTTCACTCCCGGTCAGAAGCAGCCGCACCCCACCGTGGCTTTTCTTTTTCCTTTTTTCAAAGAATTTCTAGCCTACTCAAAAATCAGGAAGTTCTGGAAATCAGGCAGCAAAACTTAATCTCATGAGATTTCCTACCCAAATAGGCACTGAAAGTTCAAAGTTTCCAGATAAGCGTGCAGCTTCTTGATGCTTATCTCACCTAAAAGCTGAAGCCTTCTGAGGTTGGCCCGGCTTCCCAACCAGGGAGTCACAGTGTCTCCGCTCAGTGGGATTCAGTCCTTAACCTCCTCGCAGGCTACGATTTGGGCGGAGGGTGGCGAGGACCTGGTTTTTAGACTCGGTTTTCCAGGAAAAAATATTGTCCTGAAGAAGCTACTGGGGGTGGAGGGCTCTCAAATCCAGTCAGTAAAAGGCTGACTTATCGGCAGAACAGAGCGTCCTAGACATGCGAGCGCCGCTGATGGAGACCTCTCCCCCACGAGGCCTGCCCAGAAGCCGGGGCCCCTGAAGTCAAGCAGCCCGTGGAGAAAGGCTTTGCACACGCTTGCCAAACACAGAGACTGATTCACGAAGGTGTGTCCATTTCTGGTAAAAAAAAATAATAATAAGGCCAAAGCCAGCTAAGGATGCTCGAAAGCCCCGCTGTCGGTTTTGCGTGACGTCTGCTCCTTTTCAGAGCAGTTTTGTTCACATTATCTTCCTCTATCTTCCTAACCACCCACGGAGCTGGGCAGAAGTGTCATGGCCATTACGCTGCTGGGAACCTCGGAGGCTCAAACAGGTTGAGGGACAGCTAAGAGGAGCTGCAGGCAGGGGCACAGACAGAGCTGTTGTCTAGGATCCAGGTCACGGTCCCCTCAGAGGAGACCGTGACCTCACCTGTTAAAACCGAAAGAGAAGTCCTAGGAACAGGGGTGGTGGACACAGCCGAGCCAGGGATCCAGGCCAGCAAGGCAAGTAAGTCTGGTTCCATGAAGAAAAAAAAAAAAAGGTTGAGCAAATCATTTCCATTTCTGTTGTGGCCTCTTTCTAGTTTTGGACTCTTGGGCAGGTGACCTAACTTCTCTGGACCTCAGCTTCAGTATTTGTGAAATGAAGGGGCCAGTGACGATGAAATAAAATACTGTACATAGATTATTCAGATTGCAGCTTCAGTTCTTTTCCTCTAGGATAACTAAATAATCACACTTCTAGAAACTGTTGCTGCCAGATAAGCCGCCCGCTTCTCCTTTTTCATCCCAGGGAGCCTTCAAGACGCCACACTTCTCCTAAACTCTGTTATCTCGTGTTTTCACTGATGGGGACACAGAACTGAGAAGACGCAGTCCCTTCCTCCGTGGGGCTCAAGGCTTACGGCGCATTTCTTGCCTTTGATGCTATCTGTCATCTATAGAGAGATGTGCAAACTGTGGCCATGGACCATATTCGGCCCACTCTCTATTTGCATTCTATTCTAAGCTAAGAAGCGTTTTGCATTTTTACGATAGCTGTCCATGGCTGTTTTCACGCCACCACTGAGAGCTGAGTAGCTTTTCCAGAGATCACAAAGCTCGAAAACCGTAGGCTATTTACTCTCTGGCCCTTTGCAGAAAGAATGTCCTGATCCCTGCCCTGTAGCCTGCCCTGGATGGCATGAGATTGCTCGAAGCCCAGGGTAGTGTTAGCTTGTGCTCTGCCAGCTGCTTGCTTGAGGTTTGGTTTGGTCTTCTTTTTCTAGTTTCTTAAGCTGGAAGCTTTATGTGTTGATCTGAAACATTCTTTTTCTGTCATATAGATGTTAATGATTATAAGCATCTATCTGACATGGTTTATTCTTTCCACGTGTACTGGAAAAGAGTATGTACTTTGTAGCCCATGGGAGGGGTGTTAGGTAGGCTTGGTGGAGAGTGAGTCCAAATCTCCTATTCAAATAAATTTTCTGACTAATTGTCTTATCAATTATCGAAAGAGATTTATTAAAATTTCCAGGTACTGTTGTTGAATTTCTCCTTTCAATTCTTCCAGTTTTGCTTCTTTAAAAAAATTAACCAAGGTGAGTCTAGGTGTGAATCTCTTAGTGTTTACCCAGCGGGGGTTACTGAACTTCTTGGATCTGTAGATCAATATATATATATATATATATATATATATATATATATATATATACACACACACACACACACACACACACACACATATATATATATACATATACATATATATATATATATATATATATATATATATACTTTTTGCCAAATTTTGAAGGTTTTCAGCCATTATTTTTTCAAATGTTTGACGTCCCCGTCTCTGGTTCTCCTAGGGGTCTCCTCAGCCATGATGCACTTGATATTGTCCCATGGGGCTTTGGGTCTTTGTTCAGGTTTTTCAATCTTTGTTTTCATATAGAATAATTTTTATTACTCTATCTTGAAGGTTACTGAATCTTTCCTCTGCCATCTCAAACCTGCTGTTGCAGAAAGGAAAAAAATATTTAAGTTGTTATTAATTTCAGATAGCAATTCCAATCAGAATTTCATTTTGGTCCTTTTAAAAGGTAATTTATATCTTTTTACATATATTTTTACCCCCATCTTGAAGACAGGATTTACGCCTTATTGAATTATATATTCAATTAAATTCACACTTTCTAAACTTTGTTTACATGACTAAAGGACAGGTCTCAGTTGAAAATTGATTCAGTATGTGAAGTGAAAACTGAGAAATTCTACTGTCCTTCTGAGGTTGGGGGAATGAGATGAAAAAGATGGAAGAGAAGATGGGAGTTATGAAGGACACAGAAAGCTGACCAAGTGTTGCTGTTCTAGAGCAAGAAAACAAAGCAGTTCAACTAGAAGTAATAAAGTGAAAACATTAAAATTCTACTGAACGAATACAGGCAAAAACCAATAAAAAAAAATCTGTCGGAACTACCTGGGCCGTATTTTTGAACTACAAAGATAATAGTAAAAACACACATTCTTGTAAGCATCAAGAAAGAAAGAAAAAAGTTGAAGAGATTGAGTATCCACAAATATTAAAGTAATATATTTATCTCCTAGCTTTCCTCGGAAACAGTATTATGAGAAAACAAGGCAGAAGCGGTATCTACAGTATTTTTAGTGCAGAAGATATAACTAAAGACCATGATGTGCCACTGAATTTTATTAACTGTGAAAGCCGTAAAAAGACATTTCCAAATAATCAAAGAAAATATACCATTTGTAAATCTTCTTTAAATAATAATGTTGAACTTTGTTTCAGTCAACCAAGAAACGAATCTAAAATAATCAAGAATGAGAGTGTTGGAATATCCTGGTGGCTCAGCTGGTTAGGAATCTGGCATTGTCACTGCTTGGCGTGGGTTCAGTCCCTGGCCCAGGAACTTCCACATGCCATGGGCAGGGCCAAAAAGAAAGAAAGAAAGAAAGAAAGAAAGAAAGAAAGAAAGAAAGAAAGAAAAAGTAGAGATATTAGAGGACCACGGAAGAAATTTAAATTTAATTATTATAAAATTAATTTAAAATGGAATCCAAATGTTCATGTCATTTATGAAACATAAAATAATTTAATATGTCATCTAAGTGACAAACATTATTACATTATTACAGGGATAGCACAACTTTTATCTTATACGTCAATTCTGACCTGTTTCTGCAGATGCCTAGAACACCATATTGTAAAAGATTCTGAAGGCACATCTTGACTCAAAGAGAAAGAGTTCTGTGATTAATTAGAGTATTTTTTTACATTCAATCTGTGATGTCTGCCTTGGGTGCCCAGGTGGGGGTGAAGTCTCATGTACCCTCACATTTCAGTATCATTCATAATCTTGACTAAAACTAATATCAAAAGTTTATAAAGAGTTAAAACAAGAGTGACGCGGTGGGTCCGTGGTCCAGCCTGTCTGTGGCATTGCCGGTTGGATGTGGCCCGCCCTGAGGAGTGCGGTTAAGGATCTGGCACTGCAGGGCTGTGGCGTCGGTTGCAGGTGCACTCAGATTTGATCCCTGGCCCAGGGACATACATATGCTGTGAGCGCGGTGGAAAAAAGAAAAAAAAATTAGTTAAAATATAAGACAACAGAATAAACATAAGTACACAATTATATATTAAATATATAATAAATTTTCACAGCGGGGATTTCATTTGCTAATGATTTAAACCAGGACTATAAATCGCTTTAGTGAAAAGGTCTATTGAAACATTTTCTGAAGTGTCCATAGACTACGAGTTAAATGAGATAGTAATCTCAATCGGTATATTAAAAATAAAGGTTTTCCAGAACAAACAACTGTGGGAAAACTGCACGTTGAATGAACATCATGGATTAGTGATTAAGATTAGAAAATTATCGTCTTTAAAAAATTCCACACTGGAGTTCCCATTGTGGCTCAGTGGTTAATGAACCTGACTAGGATCCATGAGGATGCAGGTTCGCTCCTTGGCCTTGCTCAGTGGGTTAAGGATCCAGCGTTGCAGTGAGCTGTGGTGTACGTTGCAGACACGGCTCGGATCTGGAGTAGCTGTGGCTGTGGTGTAGGCCAGCAGCTATAGTGCCAATTCGACCCCTAGCCTGGGAACCTCCATATGCCACGGGTGCGGCCCTAAAAAGACAAAAAAAAGACCAAAAAAAAAAAAATTCTGCACTGAAATCATTTCGTAACAAGTAACTATGATGCTTAACCCAACTTACCAAATTTAAAGCAGATAATAGGCTTGGTTGCCAGAAATAACTAGTTAAAATAATTAAAAATAAATATGTATTATTAAAGATAAATTATATCTTAAATATATATAAAGAGAAATAATAAATATTATGCTCTATTTGTAGAGTACAATACAAATAAAGTAGCTATCAATGATCTTAAAATATATGTGCAGTTCATATAAGAGAAATATTATTGAGAGGTATAATAGAAAAGTTTAATAGTAAGTTATGCCATGTTTCTGAGTGGAAAAACTAAATATAGTAAACATATCAGTTCTTGACAAATCTCAGCCCAAAGCTGTATGAAATTACTCTAGTAAACTGAAATAATTACACCAAAGTATATGTGATAGCATTCGTAGGTAAATCTGCCTACAAAATTTAACAAAAACAGCCAAGATTGTATAAAATATTATTGCAATCAGGTCTTAAAATGTATGGTTAACAGAGAAATTTTTTCAAATAATGGAAAACGAAAACTATAATGTAGACACCTGGTGCTCCAGACGAAGGTCATTAAAAGCGTGGACAGTGAAGGACGGGACTGGAAGTGGTTCCCACACTCCACTCAACGTGGGGACCAGTGACGGGTGTGGCCTTGCAGGGGACGTAGGCCCCACGCGAGTACCGCCACACCCAGAGCTGCCGCCACGAAGAACACCGTGCAAAGAAGTGCACTTGAAACCCGTAGAGCTGAATCAGCATGACGGAATTATGAAAACGGAGATTTCCATTTCGTCGGGGGTGGGAGTGGGTGAGGGGCAGCGGGACAGGGTGGGAGGTGTTCGGAAAGTGGGGGAGCTTGCGATGATGGGACTCTTCTCGGTCTTGACTGTTGTAGTCGATTCCTGAACCCACACGAGTGAGAGAACTAGACACACACACACACACACACCCCGTAAATAAAGCGGGGGCGCTGAGTAAGATGAACGCATGGCATCAAGGTCCATAAATGGTTGTGCTGCATAGACGTGCAAGACTTTGCCACGAGGAGAAACAAGGGCCCGAGTACACGGATCTCTCTGTATTATTTCTTGCCTCTGCACGTGAATCTACACTTATACCTCAAAATTAAAAAATTTAGTGACTCCCCTCCCCCACCGACGTGTAAACAATAGGCCAAAGGCAGGAAGGGAACACCAGCATTGCTTAGGAAGTGGTAAGCTACTCATAAATAAGCCAAGGAAGCGTGTTGTAATATCTAGAGTAACTGTTGAAAGAACAAGAAAAGACTGTAAAACTATCAAGTCAATAGAGAAAGAAATGAGCCTTACAAACTATTTAATTAGGCTGAAATATAGACCGAAGGGAGAAAAATGAAGCACAAAACAGGTGCAACAGGTGCAGAGTAAACCGTAAACTGTTTGACTTAAGCTGAAATATGAAATAGTTGTGAAAGTAAAAACTGAAAATGTTCCAAATAAGAAGACTAAGATTGTCAGACTGAAATTAAAAATGATTTAAAAAGAAAACATAAGATTTGTACCGTACATATAAGGAAACAGAGAGCTAGAAGGTTACTCCTTTGAAAAAACCAATCAAATTGGTAAATCCCTGGCCAGAAAGATAAAAGAATAATGAGAAAGGGCATACATAGCCACTATTAACGATTCAAAAGGAGAAATTACTACAGAAACTATGGACATTTAAAAGCTAATATATGAATTTTATTAAAAGTTTTATGCTAATAAAGTTGACAATTCAGATACAGTGGGAAATTGCTAGAAAAATACAGCTTTTCAAAACTGACACAATGAGAAACGAAATGTTTGAATAATCCTATGAGTGAAATGAAGAAATTGAATCTGGTATAAAATCCTTTCAACAAAGAAAACTCACCCAATTGTTTCATTGGTAATTTCTTCCAGACAGTAGAAAACTAAGAACCTTTTGATTCATTTTTACAATGCTCGCGTAGTTTGATATAAAAATCTGAAAAGATCATAATAAAGGAAAGTGAGCAGACAAATACTTCTCATGAGTACAGATGTAAAACTCCTCATCAAAATGTTAACTGAGTCCAGCAACATAATAAAAAAAAAAAAACAATTCATCACGACAATATTGGCTTTGCTTCAGAGAGTCAAATTTTGTTTAGCGTTTGAACATTAAGCAGTATAATTCGCCCCATTTCCAGATTAAGGGGTAACATGATAACCTCAGCAAAGGAAGGGAAAGCATGTGATAAAACTGAATACTCTTTCGTGAGAAGAACTCTTTGGAAATTGACAATAGAAGGATCCTTTCAGTCTCATAAAGAGACCCAGCAGGAATTCCCTGGTGGCCCAGCGTGTTAAGGGTCCGGCACTGTCACGGCTGTGGTGGGGTTTGATCTCTGGCCAGGGAACTTCGGCAAGCCACGGCCATGGCCAAATAAAAATTAAAAATTTGAAGAGCGATATAAGGATATGTTTTTAAAGTTTTATTGGCGGATAGTGGATTTACGAGGTTGCGATCATTACAGCAAAGTGAGCCAGTCACACGTGTACACACATCCTCTCTCTTTCCCGTTCTCTTCCCACATAGATGATCACAGAGTACTGGGCAGAGTTCCCTGTGCTGCACGGCAGGTCCCGTGGGCCAGGCTTTCCTTGCACCCCAGCGTGCGCGTACGCCAGTGCCAGCCCCCTAATCTGCTTCTCCCACACCCCACCGGTCCCCTTTGGTAACCGTAAGTTTTTCCAAGCCTGTGAGTCTGTTTCTGTTCTGCAAATAAGTTCATTTGTAAGGGATATATATATATATATATATATATATATATATATATATATATATATATATATATATTTTTTTTTTAAAAGGAGGGAACCAACAAATACAAAGCTGAACAGAACAAGACAACTAAAACTGAGCAGCGAGCGTCTGAGCCCATTTGGGATTAGGGAGGCACCAGTGCGGGGGAAGGGCAAGGGCGACTGGAAATGGGTTACTTCCAGGGAGATTAATCACTTAAACATAACGAGCCAAGTTCTTACTGTTGGACAAGGAGGCTGTCTGGATGGAGAGAGCGAACTACACTGTGCTCTGCACAGAAATTGGAATTACCTGTGGTTTTATTGATAATTACAGATATGCGCACATATCATCTGTGCGGATTTAGATGTACACAGATATTCCACTGCTTGGTCCACTGAGAAGAGCTGGAAACGGCAACACTTAACAGCAGGGAGCAGACCTGACCGAGCTGGCTTCCAATACCATTTCTCAGCCAGTGGGGACGGGGCTCCTTGAAGCGGAGGATGACGTCAGGGCTCCTTGAAGCGGAGGATGACGTCAGGGCTCCTTGAAACAGAGGATGATGTCAGGGCTCCTTGAAGCGGAGGCTGACGTCAGGGCTGGGTGGAGGAGAGATGAACCTGCAACATTTTGTTGGTTAGACCCTGCTGAAGAAACTCCCTTGAAGGGAACCTGTCCGAAGGGTAGAGAAGGTGAGCTGGAAAGGCTTGCTCTGTTCAAGCCTGGAAGAAAGTGTGCATCGAAATAAATAAGGGTAGTGACGGACTAGAGTCCGTTGAATGAAATAAGAAAACAGGAGTCTATATAGATATATGTAATAAATAAATTAATAAATGATAACTTTACATAGTTTCAAAGTAGGTAACCTAAAGTGTTTGTTGGTTTGAAAGGGGAAAACAATAATCTGCCAGTGGAGAAACTAGCAGGTGCCACCTTCATCAAACAATCGAAGCTAACGTTGCCAGTTATGGGACCAAAAAAAAAAATTACACTCTGCACAATAGAATGTCCACAGCACACAGATCACGAGGAGATACCTGGCAACTTTTCCAGGTTGAAAAAAGCAGCTGAAGAGAAATGAGAAAGAAAAGCAGTAATTATGAACTTGATCTGTTGGCTCTAAAGGGTGTTTTGGGACCAGTTCTGAACGTTTGAATAGAGTGTGTGGATTGAATGATACTAGTATATCAATGCTAATTTCTCATGTTTGATGAGCTTATAGAAGATTTACAGGATAATTTCTTCATCTTTAGAAAACGTATTCTAAAATATTAGGAGGTTGATTGAACAGCACATCAACAAGCTAGTTTCAAGTGATGCTGAAGGGGAGAAAAGCTTGTTATTAGTATACTTGAGTCTGGTCTCTAAATTGAAGACTTTTTCCCCAAAACAACTTTTTAAATTTCTTTCTTTCTCTCTCTCCCTTTCCTTTCTTCCTCCCTTCCCTCCTTCCACCTTTCCCTCCTTCCTTCCTTTTCTTTTTCTTTTTTCTCCTTCCTTCCTTCCTTCATTTCTTTCTTTTTCTTTCTCTCTCTCTCTCTCTTTCTTTCTTTCTTTCTTTTGTCTTTTCTTTCTTTCCCTTCCTTTCCCTCCCTCCCTCTCTCCCTCCCTCCCTCTCTCTCTCTCTCTCTCTCTCTCTCTCTCTCTCTCTCTCTCTCTCACCACACCTGTGACATATGGAAATTCCCAGGCTAGGAGTCGAATCACAGCTGCAGCTTCTGCTCTACACCACAGCCACAGCGATGCCAGATCCGAACCTCATCTGTGATCTGTAAAACAGCTCACAGCAACGCTGAATACTTAACACACGAGCGAGGCCAGGGATCGAACCTGCATCCTCACGAATACTACTCGGGCTCATAACCCTCTGAGCTGCAACAGGAACTCCCTTTTTAAATTTTATTTAAGTATAGGTGATTTACAATGTTGTGTTAATTTCTGGAGTATAGCAAAATTTCCAGTTATAGATGTATTCTTTTTCATGTATTTTTTCCATTATGGTTTATCACTGCAATTTAGTATAGTTTCCCTGTGCTATATAGAAGCTTGTTGTTTGTTTATTCTGTATATAATGATTTGCATCTGCTAACCCCAGACTCCCCGTCCATCCCTCCCCCCCTTGGCAACCACAAGTCTGTGCTCTGTGTCTGTGAGTCTGTTTCTGTTGTGTAGATAGGTTCGTTTGTGTCATATTTTAGGTGCCACATATAAGTGATATCATATGGTATTTGCTTGTCTCTTTTTGACTTATTTCACTTACTGAGAGTCTCTAGTTGCATCCATGTTGCTGCAAATGGTATTATTTCATTCTTTTTTATGGGTGAGTAATAATCCATTGCATGCATGTACCATATCTTCTTTATCCATCCATCTGTTGATGGACATTTAGGCTGCCCCCATGTCTTGGCTATTGTAAATAGTGCTGCAATGAGCATATATATTTTTGAATTATAATTTTGTCTGCATATACGCCCAGGAGTAGGATTGCTGGATCATATGGCAATTCTATTTTTAGCCCAAAGCAGTAAATTTGAAAAAGAAAGAACATGGTCAATTTGGAAAATTGCACATAGGTCAGTATATTTGGAATGTAAGATATATATTTGAAGAAATAGTGGAAGCTGAAGCTTGATCCGTATCATAAAGGACCAAATGACTGTATCTTGGATGGCTTAGGATTTTGGGAAATGAAGTGTCACGTTCTATATTGCATTTTAGAACACATTATGCCTGCAACTTAGCAGAAGATTTAACTAAGAGGATAAAGACGCATTCACAAGGCAGGATGACTATTAGCAAAGCAAGTTCAAGGCTGTCAGATCAGAACTCAGGGAGCCATGCCCAAGGTTTTGTGCTCAGTTGGAACCTGGCAAGAACAACCTGGGCTGGGGAGATGGTTGCGTGGAAGCTAAATTGTAATGGAAGGAGGAACCCACGGCCGATGAGGAGGCAGACGCTTCCACAATGGGATGTAACGACAGAAACCTTGGGTGTTTCATATTTTAATATGGCTGGACCAGGTTCATACCTGAATCACTCAGAGAAGCAAAACTCTGCTGCACAAATGTGCAGACCTGTTGCACCGCCTTAGGCAGCGTGTCCCTGGTCAGCAGAAGTGAGGGAGAGCCTGTGGGCGGGACACTGAACAGGAGAGGGCTGTGCTCATGATGTTTGTGGGAGGTCTTGGGACCACGCCAGCAGGGGCCAAGTGACACGTGGCTAGTGGCATTCCAGCGAGGTCGGTGCCAGAGGGCAGAGAAGAGCATCTGCCAGGGGCAGGGGCGAGGGCGGCTGACGGAGCGAACCAGCTGGAGGGCCCGGGACAGGAGGGGCGGCAAGTGCCCAGCAGCCCGCGTGGTGTGATGTGTGCCCTGCTCGGGCGGGACCTTCCCACCCTGTTCTCTGGACGCCCCTTTGATCCCTGCACTTCTCGGGCAGCAGTGGAGACGGGCTGGTCTGGAACACACTGAGGGCTTCTCCAGTCTGAGAACTGGCCGTGCGTTGTAGAGACTTTATGCGCTTAATTCCTGCAACTCGCCTGCTGGAAGGATTTACCTAGACTTTACAGGTAGTAGAGAATAAACCTGACTGAAAGAATCACAGCCCTGAGTGGGAGACGCAGTGCTGTTTGACTCGAAAGCCTGGAACCCGCACCACTAGTGCCTGACTCAGAGCTACTTAAACAAGAAAGGATGTAGCGAGATGCAGGAAGACAAGTAGCAAACATATTCCTTCTGCGATGTAGCTATGATTGTGAAGTTCAGGAGGTAGCTGTGAAAACGTGCCATCTTGCCACTGATCGGTGGGGTTTTCTTGAATTTCAGAATTTCAGGACTGGCTGGACTCGGTTTTGCCAATTAATCACTCTCCTCTTTACACAGTTGAGAAATTGTCACTCAGAGAAGTGAGGCAAATTTGCCAAAAGGACATTGGGTATGAAAGCTCAGAAGGACCCATCAAATTGTTTCGAACAAGTTGACAAAGCCTTGGCTACCTCATCAGTGGTGTTTTCTCTTTTTCATGAACTTGTTGCTGCACAGAGAATGTTAAAAAATATCCCACAAAATAAAGCAAACACAAGACCTGGAAAACCCTAGAATGCATTTTTACACAGTAGCCATAATAATATTTTATGAACTTGTTTGTGGATGCCCAGGTCATAATAAAGCATTTAACAACTACTGGCTTCTCTTGTAATCATTACAATCAGACGAGGATTTTTTTTAACAATTTTATTAGGGGTAATATCTGTTTATGGTATTACCATATTAGAGCAACTATATTAGGGCACTATTTATTTTATGGTAATACCGTAAATAAATTATCTCCTTATGGCAGCAAAAAGAGGTGGCCGCTGGTTTGTGCGTTTCTGTGATCTTGTATTGTGAGTCGGTATATTTTGGTCATGATTTCAGATATGGAATGAATTTCAGGGCCACGGAATTGAAACACTGAATTACCGTAAGGGCGGCTGGGTTTGCCTAGAACCACTGGCTCCTTGACTCCGTTGCTGACCTTGTCTGCACACCCCAGACCCACCCTTCCTGAAACGGGGAGGCACACAGCTGTCCTCCTGCTTTTTGGGCGTGGAAAAGCACACCTGCCCTCCCATTGCGTGAGGGCAGCGCTGACTCCATACTGTCAGGCTTCACACCTCTTGTCAATCTAGTGCTAAAGTTGACATGTTGGAGTCTCTTTGCTTATTCATGTGGTTGAACATGTTTTCCAGTATTTTCCTCTCGTATGAAGTGCCTGGCGGAATATGGCCCATTTCTCTACTGGATTGATTGTTATTTTTGCTATTTTTATATTGGGGGTATATTCACATATTTTAGGGAAAATATTCACTCTGTGATGCGTGCAAATATCTTATCTCGACACGTATTTTCTTTTCACATCTTCATCACACCTGCATTTTAAGACCAGTTGGCCACCCATTTCCTTTGTGGAACGTGCCCTTAGCATCTTTAACGGAGTCTTCCTTTGTCTACGTAATAGTCATTCACACCATCTTCCTGAAGTTTCATAGTTCTGTTTTAATGTTTACATTATAAGTTTACCTTGAAATGACTTTAGTATATTATGTGGGATGCAGATGTTAGAGCATTTTCCTCTCCATGTGAAAGCAGTTGTTTTCTGGCCTACTTTCCCTCGATCTCCAACACCTATCTCGGTCATAATCAGGTTACCACGTTTGTGTGAGTCTGTCTCTGAGTTTCCTCTTCTGTACCGTAAGTCTGTCGTCCACCTCTGCACCAAAGAAACAAGTCTTAGTCATATGTTTATACTGTGTCTTGATACAGGGTCAGGTGCACGCCTCCACCTTGTTTTCTTCAACAGTGCTTTTTTGGATGTTGGCAATAGGTAAAGTTGAGAGCCAGCTTCATGCAGAAAACAACGTGGTGGAAGTTTGTATGCATTTGTGCTGAATGGAAAGATGAATCCGAAGAGAAATGACACCTTTCTTATATTGTCTTCCTATTCAAGTACCTTCTTTTCTTTGTTTCAATCTTCTAAATTTGTGCATCTTCTATTGTATTTATTCCTAGATATTTTACATTTTTGTTTCTGTTGTAGATATAACTTAACCTATGATATTAGTTTGTTTACACTTATTTTTTATTTCAGTGAAGTTAGATATATTTCTACCACCCAATTTTGTGCCTTTTATATCTTCCTTTTCTTTTCCTCTCCTTCTTTTCTTGTCTCTGTTCAGATCGATTGACTTTTTTATTTTTCTTCTTCTTAGGGTTGCACCTGTGGCATATGGAAGTTCCCAGGCCAGGGGTCTAATAGGAGCTGCAGCTTCTAGCCTATGCCACAACCACAGCTACCTATACCACAGCTCACAGCAATGCCGGATCCTTAACCCACTGTACAAGGCCAGTGATTGAACTAGTATCCTCGTGGATACTAATCAGATTCTTAACCTGCTGAGCCACAATAGGAACTCTTGAATGAATTTTTAAATTTATCATTCCTTTTCTTTCTGCTTCAATTTTTTCAGAACTTACGTACTGTATCCGTGGTGATTGGTACCAGCATCTGTGGAGGGTCCTACAGTCCGGAGACGCTCAGGCCCCGGGTGCTACATCCAAGGAGTCAGCCAGCCGCAGGTGTGAGTTAAGTTTGTGATCTGTAGTTGTTTGAATCCGTGGATATGGAACCACAAGTAGAGAGGGCTAATTGTCTATTGAAAAAAAAAATCCACATTCCAAGGAACCCACACAATTCAAGTCCCTGTTGTTCTTTGGTACTGATTGTCTTAGATGTTTTAAAAGGTATAATGAACAAGGTATGCAGTTCACCAATATATCTGCTTTCCTCGTAAGCAACGCAAAGATCTAAGATTAATATGCTTTTGTTTTTGATTTCAGTATTATAGATTAATGGGCCTTATTTCACTTGGGAACCACAAATACACTAACCTCATGAAATGAATGGGCCCATTTATTTATTTTTTTAAGTCCAAAACAACTACTTTTTCAGGTTCGGCAGATGTGATCCAAAACCAAATTTTAAGCTAACCACATCAAATGATAATCAGGGGCAGTGTAGGACAAAAATTATCTTTAGCGTTTTACTAATATCAGTGTTGTTGATATTTGTTTAATTTGTTTCTTAACATTCTAAAATGTTCCTATCAGACTCTAACAAGTTGCCTTCCTCCAAAACACTTTTTTTTTTTTTTTGGCTGCACTTGCAGCACATGGAAGTTCCCAGGCCAGGGACTGAATCTGAGTGGTAGCTGGAACCTACACCACAGCTGCCATAATGCCAGGTCCTTAACCTGCTTCAGCAGGCCAGGGATCAAGCCCGCTCTGCCCCCAGGACGATGCTGGATCTTTAACCCGCTGCTTCGGAGGGGAACTTCCCTACAAAACACTTTTAGAAACTATTTTCTTACTGGTTCTTAAAAAACAAAATTCTTTAAAATATTTTCCATCAATGCATTTTACAGTTAATACATTTTAAATCGATTTTTCTCCTTAGAACTTACTTTTGATTAAGGAATAATTCTCTATAGGTGCTAAGATACTTGGTAGGTTAGAGTAAATCCTGATAAAAAGAGAATATCTTAATAATTTTGTGTTAAAATGAGTAAATATGTAAGTGTACATATTTTCATAGGCATCATCGTTTTGCCTTTATTTATTAGTACCTCCCTTTGGCAAACAATTATAAGACAAAGTTCATGACATAAATCGTCTTTTTTTTCCCACGATTCTTTTGAATTAAGTTGCTACAAGTTGAGACTTCTATGCTATTCTGGTATAGAATATGAATTTATCCAAAATAAATGTTATATGGAAATATTGTTTCCACACATCTAGATAATCCAGAATGCAATTACAGATATTCACAATTAAGTCTAGTCTGTCTTTTGAGCCCTCACCATTTAATTTGTTCGGTTCTCTTTCGCTTTCAACTTTGAGCTGGAAGCAGAAACTGGATAGGTCCTTAAGTGTTTCGGTTTCATTTCCAAGAATTCCTTTTGTTAAAATCCAGAAAAACTGAAGATTTTTAGCCTTCCACTTGTCAAGTATTTTGAGGACAGATCTCCAGCTGATTTCAAAGAAAATGTGCTCCAAATTTACAGACCTTGCTTACAGACTGGTCGACATCACTGCAGGTCTCCGGTTCGATTTACAGTTATTCTTAAACCTTACAACATCTCCAACATTTGAATGGTGGTGGGTAGCAAAACCAAAATGCCCTATCTTGCACAAGGATTTGTTTTCCTTTTGTATTTAAATCAACTTTGTCACAAAAATTTTGTATTCCAGTTACAGTGAATATTTTAAATGCGTATAGGAATCTCGACAACCAGTATGTCTTTTAACTGGTAGGCTGTGGTTCGTTGCTAAGGTTGTGTTGATTTGTACTCTGCAACCAATTCTGCTGGTCAAATCTACACATTGAAAAAGCTACTGTGTTACTTTTAGTATGCATGCAAGAAATCTTGTAATTGAAAATGAAATAAATATAGAATGGGTCATTTGATCTAAATGAAAACTCATTTAATGAGTGATATAAAATTCATTTAACGGACATAGAAAACAAACTTATGGTTACTAAAGGGGAATGGGGGATAAAGTAGGAGTTTGGTACTAACTTATACGCACTATTGCATATAAAATAGAGAGCCACCGAGGACCTCCTGCATAGCACAGGGAACCCTGCTCAATGTTTTGCAATAACCTTTAGGGGAAAGAATCTGAAAAAGAATATTTATATCCCGAATGAATTTGCCGTACACCCAAAGCTAACACAACATTGTAAATCAACTCTACTTCAATTAAAAAAGTACATTTAAAAAATTAAAAAATGCATTCACACATAATTTTTTATCTTCTTGGAATAATCCCTAATTTCTGAAGTAGCTGTTTGTGCTTCACTAGATTTTTGTCCTCCAGATTTCCAGTGGTCTCTTGTGACATTACAGCTCACACGATAATTGGCAAATGTTGGCAAAATATTTTGTGCAAAATACAGTCATCGAGTTTATTAAGAAATGCAGATTACTTCATTTTTCATTAAATATTTACTTTCTTTTTAAAAGTTATTTCTGCCCAAATGATTTATTGCATAATTAGAAAAAGCAGTTCATAAATGGATGACATTTGCAGAATACCATAATTATAACATAATTAAAACAGGTTAGTGGTGGGTTAAAGATCGGAGGGATGGGTGTGGCTTTCCAGGGACAGCTGGAGAAAGCCGTGTGGTGACGATTCAGTTCTGTGTCTTAGTTATGTGGCAGTTACATGAAGCTACACACATGATACAATTATATAGAGCTATGCACACACACACGATGCTCACAAAAAACAATAGGTCAACATTAATTTACTTATATTTGCAGGTAACCTTCGTGTGCTCACCACTTGTGTTTCACACTCAGGGTGGTGGCAGAAGGTGAAATGACAAAATACATGTCTCTGAATCGCCTCCTGGCTTATTTTAATACAACTTTCCTTTTTTTTTCTGTCTTTTTAGGGCTGCATCTGTGGCATATGGAGGTTCCCAGGCTAGGGGTCCAATCAGAGCTGCAACCACTGGCCTAGACCACAGCCACAGCAACACAGGATCAGAGATGCCTCTGTGACCTACACAGCTCACTGCAAGGCCAGATCTTTAACCCACTGAGCAAGGCTAGGGATCGAGGCTTCGTCCTCATGCATACTAGTCAGATTCGTTACCCCTGAGCCAGGATGGGAACTCCTTTAAATCAGCTATTAATAGTGCTGTTGCTTTGGGAGTTTCCCATTGTGGTGCAGCAGAAACGGATTCTACTCGTATCCATGAGGATGCGGGTTCGATCCCTGGCCTTGCTCAGTGGGTTAAGGATCTAGAGTTGCCGTGAGCTCTGGTGTAGGTCGTGGAGCCAGCTCAGGTCTGGTGTTGCTGTGGCTGTGGCGTAGGCCAGCAGCTGCGGCTCAGATTTGACCCCTGTCTGGGAACTTCCATATGCCGAGGCTGTGGCCCTAAAGAGCAAAAATCAAACAAACAAAAAATAGTGATATTGCTTTCATAAAAAGTGAAAGATCGAAACTTGTTTTCTGAAGGTGAGGCAGGGACAGCTGTCCTTAACGGGGACGGGCTCGGGCCAACCACAGTCATCGCGTTTCTGTCGTGCAGATGAGACGAGTGCGCTGCAGGAGACGGACGATACCCAAGCACTCTGACTTGGAGGTTGACACAGTCACTGGGTGGGTCCTCTGGGTCCCTCATTAAGTAGATAATGAGCGTGCTCTTCCTGATGACAAGTATGTCCCTGGATTTCAAGAGCATGATTGTCGCCACTAGTCAACATCTTTTTTTTTCTTTTCTTTGTTGCCACCCCGCCGCATACGGAGCTCCGGGGCCAGGGATCAAATCCAAGCTGCAGCTGCGGCAACACTGATCCTTAACCCACTGTGCCGGAGCAGGGATCGAACCTGTGTCCAGTGCTCCCAAGATGCCACGCATCCCACTGCACCACAGCAGGAACACTAGTCAACACCTTTACCTCTGGAATTTATTGAGGTTACTTCTATGTTTTAATGCACCGTCTACTTGCAGAATGTCATACGTGCTTGAGAAGCACTCTTATTCCCTGTTTCTTAGATGCTAAGTTCTGTCTAAACTTACTACAGACTACCAGTTGTATTTGTTTAGAACTCGTATCTCTCCTTACTTTTTCACTGATTAATCTATCAGTTTTTGAGGGTAGTTTGTTAAATTATTTGTTGAAACGAGAGGATTCAATTAAAGGGCAACATCAGAAAACATTTTAAAAGTAAACCCAGCAGAAAGCAGTATACTGATGAATTCAATGACGGAATCTTTAAAAATAAAAGCTAAACATTTCAGAAAAAGCAAATTAAAGGAAAATAGCAAGACACACAATGTAAAAGATATGAGGAAGATAAAGATCATTTTAGAGGAAATTCAAAATTACAAGAATGCTTTTATACACATGCATTTCCTAATACAAGTAGAAATTTAGCTGTGAAGATAACATCCTAAGACACCTTGTCACTCACTTTAACTGAACAAGGAGAAGAAATCCCATCTGACTCAACAGTGAGGGAAGAAATGGGAAATTCTATGAAAGAGTTTCCACACCAAACTTAACTATGGATGTATGATATTACAGGCCTTTTTTTCAAACTGTAAAATAATTTTTATTCTGTTTTAGAACAAAGAAGAAGCTGGAAACTACATTCACAGCACGAAACCAGGACAGCTAGGATAATAAAATATTTTAAAACAGCACAAAGAAGCATGTATAAAATGATACCATTTTTCCATGTAAGTGCAAAAAGTTTCAGCTGCTATTAAGTTGTTTACTAGAATAAGCACCAAATGCAGTGTTTTCTTTACAGAAATATAAAAATGGCTTAATGTCAGGAAATTCTCTAACACGACATAATAAATATACAGATTTAATAATATAATATACATAATAAACGTAGATATTTAAATAATATATAAATAATACATAATAAATACTACAATCAGTCATATGAGTGTAAGAAGTAAAGCTAAGATAGGAGTTAAAAAATCACATGCAACATCACTGTAATATCTAATCTTTTAAAGTGTTGGTACATTAAGAATAGAAAGATATTATATTGGCAGCAGCCAATATAATATTTGAGTGATCATTAGAAATGACCTAATTAACAAAGTAAAAAAGATAAATGTACCTATTATTCAACATTAGATTAGAATTTGTAACCAATAAAGCAATGAATAAAACAGAACTAATGGCTTCAAATATTAGAGAGCAGAAAAATATTTGTGGATGATATAAAATATAGCAAGAAAATATGGCAGTTCCCATCATGGATCAGTGGTAACAAACCCAAGTCAGATCCATGAGGACACGGGTTCAATCCCTGGCCCCATTCAATGGGCTAAGGATCCGGCAGTGCCATGAGCTGGCGTGTCAGTGGCAGACGCAGCTGGGATCCTGTGTTGCTGTGGCTGTGGCGAAGGCTGGCGGCTACAGCTCCAATTCAACCCCTAGCCTGGGAACCTCCATATGCCTTGGGTATGGCCCTTAAAAAAAAAAAAAGGACAAAAAAATTAAGAGATGCGAGAATATTGAGTGTAGAAACGATTATAATCAGAGAGCTTGGTACAGTGGCAGGCCCAAAAGACTTTCTTCAATTAATACTAGTAATAAATAACTGGAAAAATATTTGTAGGAGTTTCCATTGACAGGGTCACAAATATAAACTATGTGATAATAAATACGAGGCCAGAACAAGAAGGTCCTGGAACTTCCTTACTGGACGTAGGAACATGCTTAGGCAAATGGACACACCCGGTTAGAGCAGGACCGGGTGGCAGCGGGGGTGTTTTCGCCATCCTCTGGTTTCCGTCTCCGGAGAGGCCGGGTGTCTCTGCCTTTACCCCTCAGCCCCTCCTACACAGGGAATTACACTCTGGCCTCTGGAAGCTTTGACCTCAAGGCTGACCTCCAATCATCAAGAGGCTTTCTTTCTCAACCACCTCATCTTCAGAGTTCAGGGAAGCGGGGCTCATGGCCCGAGCCGCGTCCTCTAGCCTTGTCGTTACCTGAGTGTAGGGATCTTGCCCTTCCCTTTAATAAAGTGAGCATTCGTTTCCCAGGTAAGGAAGATGCATGATTTCGAAAACCTGCAACAGCCCTCCCACACCTGTTCCTGTACATTTCTTGAGTTCATCTCTCTTTAAGAGGCACAATGAGGGTAAAAACCTGTAGGAAAACAGCCTATATCTGACGTCCCAATGGGCAAAAAGAATCTATTGCTTATTTTTTACCCTCGAGCAAATTCTATTCCTCTTTTTCTTTCTTTGCTGTATTTGGGTAGACTGCTAAATCTACCAATGTATTCAATTATTAATTATTTTAACTGATACTTATATTTACCTACTATGTGCCAAGGATTATGCTAGGCATGGGAGTAAAGTAAGGAATGTGTATACAAATCTGTATATATGTATATAGGCAGACACACATATGTATAAATTGACCCAAATGAAGGCACGCTCACATACATACTATGAAAATACATATACAAAGGAAAAAAATTTGCAAGGGAACATATAATGTTATGATTTCTTAGAGGTGATATTATAGGAGAATTTTAGGATTTTTTTTTTTTCAAATGCTTATAAAGAACATGGTTATAATTTTCACCTAGGAAAAATATTCTGAGGAACTTTTTAAAAATAGATTTGAATAATTACTGAATCACGTTGTCTGTTGCTATGCCTGAGGCACCTGTCCCACACTGGAGAATGTGGATTTCTGCTTAAGAACCTCTGCCAGGTGGTGATTCGACACTACTGCCAACTAGTGGTGAGTTACTATAATTGCAGGCTTAGCTCTTTCTGAGGTAGCTATCTTTAGGGTAAATTTGGTTCCTAAATGTGTCCATTTTTTGACACACCGAATTGAGGAACACCTGTCCCTGAAATGGCTGTCTTATTTATTTAACAGAAGAATGCTGTGTTTGTGACTGATGAGCAGCCTGGCCTCTAAAATATCCAGTCCTCCACTTGCATGAGGTCTCCCCCAAGGATGCATTATGCAGGATTTGGAGACAAGGAAGCATATTAGAAAATGGTCAGAACAGTAGTGGCAAGAAATAACCCAGGCCCGAACCAAGAGTTTTCCCCTGGTAGAACCAAAGACAGAGATGACCATATGTGACAGGTGGGTGCCAGATTGAGTTGAGTGACAGCACATGGGCTTCACCGAGACAGCACAGACAATGATGCTCAGGCTTCTGGTCAAGGAAGTTCACAGAGGCTAAGGTGAGAAAGAGTGTTGGATAACAGAATACTCAGCCAGGAGTATTCTGTTATCTCAAGTGTAACGTAGTCCCAGTAGGTTTTTTTATACGTATGCAAATTACTCACTAAATAGAGCCTTGCTCAAATTAACCCAATAATCTTTTTTTTTAAATCAAGTATAGTTAAATTATGACGTTATGTTAGTTTCAGGTGTACAGCATATTGATTCAGATTAGATATAGATGATACGATATATTCTTTTTCAGATTCTCTTCCGTTAGGGGCTATAAAATATTGAATATATTTCCTTGTGCTATACAATAGGTCCTTGTTGTTTATCTATTTTATACATAGCAGTTTGTGTCTGTTTGTTCCTATACTCCTAATTTATCCCTTCATCCCTACTTTCTCTTTGGTAAAACCGTAAGTTTGTTCTCCATGTCTGTGAGTCTGTTTCTGTTTTGTAAATAAGTTCATTTGTACCATTTTTGTTTTTTTAGATTCCAAATATAAGTGATATATTTCAATAACCTTTCTTTTGGTTACCTGAGCAAAGCCATTTGTTTCCTTCTATCTTGGGTCCTTTATTGCTGGGATTCAAGTAATAATCTCTCAGCTTTTTAGTACAAATTACCTTTGCAACCAGGTGATCCCAGCATAATTGGATTTTTCCCACAGTCAGAAAGTTAGAAAAGTTTTTCCCAGAGATGACTTCTGACTCTTAAGCCTCCAGAACAAACAACCAAATAAGAACTGCTCCAATTACCTGCACACTGGAAAGAAGAGAATTTTTGCAATTTACTCAGTAACACAGACTGGAATGGGAGAAGGGGCAACACTGAACGAACAAGCTAAGAAAAGGTGAAAATAAACATGAGCTTTCCCAAGACTGAGAAGCGTCTTTTCTCACGTGTTCACGTTCCTGAGGTTGGGGTGCATTTTATAATCCGATGCGATTCACGTATATATTGTGTGCATATAATGTACATTCTAAATCAGAAAGTTTAGCATGTAGGAAATTCGTCTCTCACCTTGAATGCTTATAGATGTGATTAAATCTATGCTAGGTTTATAATCAATGACATCCTGGAATGAAGAGAGAGTACATTTCCCTCCTGGTAAGCCTCTCTTGACTATGACTATGAAAGATTGAACATTGAACAGAGTAATTTGAGAACTCGCGTAATGCAGGATGGCCACTCTGTTTTTGATCGTTTGCAAAATTCAGCCACAAGGCAAAGCCGTGCCTGGAGCCAATGGAAGATCTATATTTACATTTAGGATGAGACTTGCTTCCTAAAATATTGCAGAAGATCTAGAAAAAAGAGGAACACATTTAACTGAAAAGGGCCTGGGTTGCTTTTCTTGTTTAACAAGAACAGTTTCTGTGGAAATTTAAAATTAGCTCTATTTTCCCTAATTAGAGTATGGTTATTTTACTGTGTTGTGTCAATATCTGCTGCACAGCATGGTGACCCAGTCATACGTACAGACACATTCTTTTTCCCGTGCTATCCTCCGTCACGATCTACCCCAGCAGATCAGACTTAGTTCCCTGTGCTGTACAGCAGGACCTCGTTGCTTATTCATTCTAAACGTAATAGTTTGCATCTACTAACCCTAAACTCCCAGCCCATCCCATTCTTTCCCCTCCCCCTGGCAGCCACGAGTCTGCTCCCCACGTCTGTGTGATCTGTGTCTGTTTTGTAGACAGGATCGTTTGTGCCATAGTTTAGATTCCACACGTAAGTGATATCATATGGTATTTGTCGTCGTGTGAGAATCTCTAGTTGCATCCATGTCGCTGCACATGGCATTATTTTGTTCTTTTTAATGGCTGAATGGTATTCCATTGTATACATTTACCACGTCTTCTTAATCCATTCACCTGTCAATGGACATGTAGCTTGTTTCCATGTCTTGGCTCTTGCGAATAGTGAACACAGGGGGTGCTGAAGTTCTCTTTAAGTACAAAGGTAGATTAAAGTACAGTTCTAGGTCCTGGCTGGAGATGAGACTGGGCGAGAGGAGAGGACACAGCAAGGGAGGCAGCTGTGTCCGGTACATCGTCATTTTCCTCTTTGTTGTGAATGAACCGAAGAAGTTCTCAACAGCTAGTCTTCGCCAAGAGAACACCTGCCTGGCTCTCACGCGTGCTGTCATGGACATGCTGTCCCATGCGTGCCATTCATCGAACCGGGCGTGTGAGGGAGGCTCTGAGGTGCTTGGAAAGTGGCCCCAGAGCACCAGCCATGTTCACAGCAGCCTCACTCATTAGTGGGGGCAGGAATACAGTGGGCCGTGCGCCAAGATGCATAGGCCCCTGGACCCGAGCTGAAATGAGATTTTTCAGACAAGCCCAAGATGGGAAGCTGGTTGATTCTGATGCCAACTCCGTCATCTCCTCCACATCCACCCTTCCTGCCCAGGACTCACACACTCATATGTGTGGACTTCTCCTCCTCTCTTCCCATTTTTAAAACTATCAAGTCAGGAAGTGTTGCGATCTATGATAGAACGAACAAAACGGGGAAGGTGGCTTTAGTGGAAATAGGAAATTGATTCTAAGAACTGCCAGCTTGAACCCCAAATCCTGATGCCCTCCGCCAGATCCTGACACAAAGAGTTCCTCTGGCTTAAGAGCCGCTCCAATGCGTCAGCTGTTCTGAAAGAATCTTCCGCAATGGGAAACCTTAGTTCCAAACAAAAGGTTTGGTCCTTACCACCCACTTCAGAGAGGAAAGAGAATCCCTGTTCCACCTACCCAGTTACCAGGTAACCAGATCTGCCTCTTCCAAGGAGCCTCCTGGCCAAGGTCTTGCTTTGCTTCAGAGCTGAGGAGGCATTTCTGGGAGTCTGTGCTTGTAAATATAGAAGGGGATACAGCGCATGCAGAGAGCTCTGAATTTGGAGCAAAAGCCTCTATTGGGAGTCTCGTCTGTGCCATGCGGGGGCGATCCTTGGACTAATCACCCACCTTCTGGGGGGTGTGGCCAGGGTACCAATATTAGCCGTACAGCTCCAAAGGTGATCATAAGAGTCAAAATAAGACGATGGTAGAAAAAAGTACCGTGGTCATTATGTTATGGGTGCCATTATCGTTATTAGGAAATTTAAGTCGTTTATCTGGCTTATGCTAGTTGTTAAAGCAGCAGTATTCTCTGAGTGTAAAATCAGGGTATTTTCTGGTACTTTCCCATTTCCAGCTTGCGGTCAGATTTTCTCATAAGGTGAGCCAGAGCTCACCTGTACTGTCAACCAACCACAGTTGACTTATGTGTCACCTAATCTCATTAACATTAACATGCATGCAAATTGGGTATTAGACTGAATCACCTTCAGTTGTCAGCTGGGGAGATGAAAAGTGTGCGGCATTGGCTTTGATTTATGTTTATGTTTCCACCTCGCACCACCGTTCTCAACACATAGATGAACAGATGGTGCTTAGGGGGGGAGAGCCCCAGAACAGATGGTGCTTAGAGGGGGGGG
>PVHT020000175.1:28175592-28367107 GCA_004024745.2 Catagonus wagneri | reverse complement strand
CCAGAACAGATGGTGCTTAGAGGGGGGGGGAGCCCCAGGTGAGCTTGGGCGGAGCAGGGATTTGACCCAGGTCAGCCTGCGTCCGAAGCCACTGCCTCGCCGCTGAGAGTGATTGAGTCAGCTCCCTTGACGTTTGTGCTGTTGCCGGGATGTAGTTCCCTTGGCCTGGACCTGATTCAGCATGAGTCCGAGGCTCTCATTTCCCCATTCATCTTGGGCTTCATTTTCCCTCCGTCAGAAATTCCCCAGAGTTTCCGCAGCCAGCCCTGGCCACTGCTTGTTCACGTTTCTTCTAGGAACAGAGCTTCCAGAGCAGTCTTTACTAAGGTCAGTTTTCCGCAAGCCTCACCGCTTTCTGACGACCGGGCACCAGCTGGTCTTTTTGCCCTGGATTTCATATTCTTTCCATCTTGTGCGTATTCTTAGAAAATTCCACCCTGAGCTGGATCCCTGAGCGTTTCTGAGCATCACCAGGGCCCCCGACCACACTTTCCTTCGAGAGTCTTGGACTGCAGAATGCACCCTTTTTTAAAATTCTCTTTTCATGCTGATGACACTGTGCCTGGAAATCTGTTTTAGAGAGAAATTCTGTGTTTGAAAGTTCATTGCCTCGGAGGCCCAAACCGTTATTTTTGTCATGGTTTTCAACTTTTTTAAAAAAAAATATTCACTTTTTTTTTTAAGGCTGCACCTGTAGCATATGGACGTTTCCCTGCCAGGGATCCAACTCACTGCAGTCAGATTCTTAACTCGCTGCATCACAGCGGGAACACCTCAACTATTTTCTTTTTTAAAAAAATTAATTAATTTATTTTTTTATTTTAATGTTTTTGTCTTTTTGCCTTATTTAGGGCCGCATCTGCGGCATATGTAGGTTCCCAGGCTAGGGGTCTAACAGGAGCTGTAGCTGCTGGCCTTCGCCACAGCCACAGCAACACAGGATCCGAGCCGCGTCTATACCACCTATACCACAGCTCATGGCAACGCCGGATCCTTAACCCACTGAGCAAGGCCAGGGATCAAACCCGCAACCTCATGGTTCCTAGTCGGATTCGTAAACCACTGAGCCATGATGGGAACTCCTC
Organism: Catagonus wagneri; assembly: GCA_004024745.2. NCBI lineage: Eukaryota > Metazoa > Chordata > Mammalia > Artiodactyla > Tayassuidae > Catagonus > Catagonus wagneri. The sequence goes on along the minus strand of PVHT020000175.1, from coordinate 28,366,022 downwards.
AACCATTTTCTTAATGTGACTTATGAACTAACATGCACCACCACATGCGTAGATTTTTATTACACCATATATTCTCGAGTCATTATTATCTGCCAGGCACTGTGCTAAGTGCTTTTCATGTGCTGTGTATTTTAACGTTGATTCTCATACGAAGACTCTGGGTTGGGTATTGTCATTAACTCATTTAAGAGATAAAGAAAAGGGAGCCCAGGTGGACTTGGTCAAGGTGATGGGTACCCCTGGGCAGGGCAGGTGCTGGGATGCTTGTCCAGGCGGTCAGACTTCAGACATGGAGCTCTCAGCTGGGACACTCTTTTGCTTCCCAAGGGTTGGATCCTGAGTATTGTCTTTAATTACTTAATTTTTAAAAATAAAAACAAGGAATATTGTTATTTTTATTGTTATTAAAATATTAATTTAATTTTTTCATTTATGTTTTTGTCTTTTTGGGACCACACCCATAGCATATGGAGTTTCCCAGGCTAGGGGTTGAATGGGAGCTGCAGCTGCCAGCCTAGGCCACAGCCACAGCACCACGGGGTCTAAGCCACATCTATGGCCTACACCACAGTTCACGGCAACACCAGATCCTTAACCAAAGTGAGCAAGGCCAGGGATCAAACCTGCATTCTCATAGATACTAGTCGGGTTTATTACTGCTGAGCCACGATGGGAACTCTTATTCATTTATTTTTAACTTTTTAGAAGAAAAATTTTAATTGAAATGTAGTTAACTTACAATGTTGTGTTAGTTTCAGATGTAAGAGCAAAGCAGTTCAATTATACATGTGTGTGTGGTTATATGTTCTTTTCAAGATTTTCTTCCTTACGGGTTTTTATAAAATATTACAGTAGGTCCTTGCTGGTTCTCTGTTTTATTTCTAGTACTGCATGTATTTTAATCCTCTCAATTCTTTTTTTACATCTTTATTATAATTGATTTACAACATTGTACCAATTTCTGCTGTACAGCAAAGTGACCCAGTCATATATATATATACATGCATTTTCCTTTTCTTATCTCCCAGCAAGGTCTGTCCCAAGAGACTGGATATAGTTCCCCGTGCCCATGTGCTAAATAGTAGGACCTCATGGTTTATCCATTCTAAATATAATAGTTTGCATCTACCAATCCCCAAATCCCTGTCCAACTCACGCACTCCCCCACCCCGTGAGTCTGTTTCTGTTTTGCAGATAGGTAGGTTCATTTGTGCCATATTTTAGATTCCAGATATAAGCAATCTCATATGGTATTTGTCTTTCTCTTTCTGACTTACTTCACTTAGTACGAGAATCTCTAGTTGCATCCTTGTTGCTGCAAATAGCATTATTTTGTTCTTTTCATGGCTGAGTAATATTCCATTGTGTATATGTACCACATCTTCTTAATCCACTCATCTGTGATGGACATTTAGGTTGTTGCCTAATCCCCTAAATTCTAAAGACCAAGTCTTTGTATATAAATACATACACCTGTGATTCAATATCCAGGTTAAACAAGTTTTTTAATCCAAAAAATTATCCATATATTTATATTTTGTGTGGAATAAAAAAAAAATCTTTTGACAATTAGATACAGATTTTTATTTTTAAGCAGATGCTTGGGGCCCTGTGGAAACAGTCCCTCGCTAACCTTGCACGTCATGATGCATGAGTTAAAATGACAAGAACTCAGTCCCTTGTTTTAACTATTTCTACTGCACCACAGGGGTTTATGAAGAGACAGGAGAGACCACTCATGCCTGGGAGCATGACAGCTGAGCTCCAGGATATGGCAGACCCTGACAATAACAGACTGATGATGTAGGATTGTGTACGTGGTTAGGAACACATGAACACAATGAGGAAATTCTTAGTTTATCAAAACATTTAGAAAAATCTTGCCTTTTAGCCTTGTGAAACTTTGGCTTTTTTCTAGAAGAGTTTTTTTTTTTTTTTTAATGCTTCCTAAACTTACGGAGGATGATGTATGTTCATCAATTATTTTTCTAAATTATTAACAATTCCTTGAAGTACAGAAAAAATAATGCTGGAAATGTATTTCTGGCAGACAGCATGATGCAGTGGGAAGGATGTGAGAGGCAGAGACTGAGTGTATCGGCTTAAATTCTGGCTCAACTCCCTCTGTTAACATGAAGTTAACTGAAGTTAGCTCACAATGCATATTAGAGCACCTCCAGTTATGTAAACTTGGGAAAGTCAACTAGGCTTCCTGAATCTCGGTTTGTCTGTTCATTTATTTGTTCGTTCATTCATTCATTCATTCATTCACTCATTTATTCATCTTTTAAGTTTCTGCTAAGTTTCAGGCAGAGGTTTAGTGCCTAAGGAAGACACTGCACTTGTGTTTTCCTCTCGTATAAAATGACAATGATACTACTTCCTTGAGTTCCATAATATTTGTCATGTGAAACATCTTAAGAAGTTTCAAGCGTGACACAACCTTAGTTATTACGCTTTTTAGGAATTGTAGCATCTAAAAGTATTTTGCAACAGTCATTACTCTTTTAGCTCAGAATTTTTTTGTCGCCCCAAATGGAAATGCATTCCCATTAAGAAGTCACTCCAGGAGTTCTTGTCATGGTGCAGCGGGAACAAATCCGACTAGGAACCATGAGGTTGAGGGTTCCATCCCTGGCCTTGCTCAGTGGGTTAAGGATCTGTCATTACTGTGGGCTGTGGTGTAGGCCGCGGATGTGGCTCTGATCTGGTGTGGCTGTAGCTATGGCATGGGCCAGGGGCTACAGCTCCGATTGGACCCCTAGCCTGGGAACCTCCATATGCCACGGGTGCAGTCCTAAAAATGACAGAAAGACAAAGAAAAAGAAAAAAAAGACATCACTGCATATTCCCTGCTGTGTGGATAGGCCACATTTCCTTTACCTCTTCACCAGTTGATGGACATTTCGGTAATTTCCACTTTTTAGTTATCATAAATAGTGCTGCTATGAATATTCATTCATAAGTTTCTATTTACCCACATGTTTTAAATTCTTTGGAGGCCATTATTGGAAGTGAAATTGCTGGGTCATAGGATAATTCTACATTTAAGTTATTGAAGAATAACCAAATTGTTTTCCGTAGCAATTATGCCATTGTACATTCCCACGAGCAGTGTATAAAGGTCCCACTTTTTCCATATCCTCACTGACACTTGCTATTTTCCACTTTTTAAATTATGCCATCCCAGTGAGTATGAGGTGCTATCTCATTGTGGTTTAGAATTCACTTTCCCTGATGACTAATGATGTGGAGCAGCTTTTCATATGCTTGTTGGTCATTTGCATATCATCTTTGGAGATATGTCTATTCAGATCCTTTGTGCATTTTTAAATTTGTGTGTTTGCCTTTTTGTTGTACAATTGTAAGCGTTCTTTAAATAATTTAGGTGATGGATCCTCATCAGACATAAGATGTGACTGTTTTCTTCTATTCCCCAAATTGTTTTTCCCTCTCTTGATAATATCCTTTGATGCACCAAAGTTTTTACCTTTGGTGAAATCCAGTATATCTGTTGGTTCTTTTTTGTGTGTACTTTTGGTGTCATATCTAAGAATTCTGCCAAATCTATGGTCATAAATACTTACCCCTACATTTTCTTCAAATAGGTGTATTATTTTAGACCTTATATTTAGGTTGTTGATACATTTTGAGTTAATATTTGTATATTTTGTGAGGTGAGGGTTCAATTTCGTTCTTTTCTCTCTCTCTCTCTCTCTTTTTTTTTTTTTTTTGGCTTTTTAGGGATGCACCAGCGACATCCGGAGGTTCCCAAACTAGGGATCGAATCGGAACTGCAGCTGCTGGCCTATGCAGCAGCCACAGCAACGCGGGATCCGAGCCACGTCTGCGACCTACACCACAGCTCAAGGCAACGCAGATCCCTAACTCACTGAGCAAGACCAGGGATGGAACCCGCATCCTCATGGATACTAGTCAGATTCGTTACCGCTGAGGCACAAAGGGAGCTCCAAATTTCATTCTTTTGGATATCGGATATCTAGTTGTACCAATACCGTGTGTGGAAGACACTTCCTTATTGATTGAATGGCTTTGGTACCCTCATCAACAGTCAATTAACCGTAGATACATGGGTTTCTTTCTGGACTCTCAGTTCTGTCCCATTGACCTATATGTCTACGCTTATGCCAATACACTTTGAAGATTTGTAGTAAGCTTTGCAAATGAGAAGTGTCAGTGTTCCAAATTTTTCTTCTCTCGTCAAGATTGTTTTGGCATTCAAGGTCACTAGCAGTTTGGAATTTAAGGTTGACTTTTCCATTTCTGTAAAAGAGAACATTACGATTTTGCTAAGGATTGGGTCGAATCTGTAGATCGTGTTGGGAAGTGTCACCGTCTTGATAATGTTAAATCCTCCAACCCAGTATGTCTTTTCATTCACATGTCTCTCCTTCATTTCTTTTAGCAATGTTTTATAGTCCTCAGTGTACACGTGTGCTGCTACTTGATTAAATTTATTGTTAAGAATTTTATTCTTTCGGAAGCTACTATAAATGGAATTGTTTTTGTAATTAAATTTTTGCACTGTTAGCATGTAGAATTACAACTGGTTTTTACATGTTGATACTGTTTCCTGCAAACTTGCTGGCTTCATTTATTAATCTGAATACTTTTTGGGGGGCTTCTTTAGGATATTCTATATACAAAAACATAGCATCTGCATTTAAAGATGGTTTTACTTCATCTTTTACCATTTGAATATGTTTTATTTCCTTTCCTTACACGGTTGCTCTAGCTAGAACTTCCAGTACGATGATGAGTAGAAGCAGTAAAAATGGAAACCCTTGTCCTACTCCTGATCTTAAGAAAAGCGTTCAGGAGTTCCCGTCATGGCACAGCGGTTAATAAGTCCGACTAGGAACCATGAGGTTGTGGGCTCGATCCCTGGCATTGCTCAGTGGGTTAATGATCTGGTGTTGCCGTGAGCTGTGGTGTAGGTCACAGACACGGCTCAGATCTGGCGTTGCTGTGGCTCTGGCATAGGCTGGCAGCTATAGCTCTGATTAGACCCCTAGCCTGGGCACCTCCACATGCCGCAGGTGCAGCCCTAAAAAAAAAAGCGTTCAGTCTTTTCCTATCAAGATGTTAGCTGGGGGTTTTCCATGGATGCCTTATTCAGGTTCAGGACACAACCCTTTGCTATGGGGTGAACTGAATCCATGCCAAATTCATATTCAACAAGCTATAGCAACCCTGAATGGGACTACATTTGAGATAGGGCCTTTAAGGAGATAATGTGGTTTATATGAAGCCATGAGGGTAAGGCCCGAATTCTACAGCATTCATGTCCTTATAAAAAGAGGAAGAGATATCAGAATTCTCTCTCCTGCTCTCCCCAGGAGCACACAGAGGACATGCTGGATGAGAATGCAATAAAAGGCCCCTGCCTGCAAGCTAGAAAGAGAGGCCTCGCCAGAAACCAACTCTGATGATAACTTTATCTAAGGCTTCTAACTCAAGAACTGTGAAAAATAAATTTCTATTGTTTAAGTCACCTGGTTCATGATATCTTGTTATGACAGCCCTAGCGGCCAAATGCATCATTTATTCTTAGGTTTTTGAGTGATTTTTTAAATCAGGAAGGGGTATGGGTTTTGTCAAATGCTTTTTCTGCAACAATTTAGATGATCATATGGGCTTTTCCTTTATTTTATTGACATATTTTCTTACATAAATTGATTTTCAGCTATTAAACCAGCCTTGCATTCCTAGGATAATCCTACTAGGTGTATAGACACATGATCTATAAGTCATTCAATATGTAGCTGGATTTTGTTTGCTAGTATTTTGTTGATGGTTTTCATACCTATATTTATCAAAGACATTGGTCTGCCTTCTTCACCTGGTGACATTAGGGATTTTAGATGTCACAGATGGCAGGGAGTGGGGCAGATTGTAAGCGTTCTAAGGCTCCTAACCAACCAGGGGAAATTCTTCAAACCAAACAGTGCATAAGGAGCAGAGAAGGGCATAACGCATTTTATGTCTATCTTTGACGCTTACTTTAAGGCTTTCTTAATCCATTTTATCCCATCTGTATAATCCATTATATCCCATTTAATTTTTGATTTGGCTAAAGGGAGAGAAACCAGACTTTGTATCTGTACAGGACCTGGTATCTAAACAGTATACTTTGCCTTTGAATGGACTTTTCCCAATCCCTTTGTTTCTCTATACTTGAAGGATTATCTATGAAAAGCCTATTAAAAACAGCATGAGCCCCTCTCATTATATTTGGCTAAAGGAATATTAGAATTCCTTTTCTAATCACTACATTAACTAAAATTAGTGACTGGGAAGCAACGTTCTAGTACTGCCACCATTTTTGAGGTTGTAACCACATGGGGTTATTCACTTAATTGCTCCTTGGCAAATTACGTCTACATATTTATACACATATATGTATTATATGTACTTGTGTATATTTGCATCTCTGTGTAAATATGATTGAATGTAATTCTACTTCTGAATATCTAGTGAGAATTATGAGGTGGTTCCCAGACATAATTTTGATGGCTTAAGTCTATAGCTGAAACTGTTGCAAAGTGTTAAAAAGTGAAATAGTACATGGAAATCACTTTCTCATCTTAGGCTGTTTCGCATTTTCATAGTAGTTCTGACATAGGCTGGAAGTCTGAAATCTTAACTTTGGCTATTTAGCTCTTTTCTTTTAAGCAATAAATGAATGCTCATTGCTGGTACTTGAGCACAGAACTAGAAATGTACCTTGACCACTGTTCCCACTGACGGAGGGGCCCCAGGCAGCCGCCCCCCTCCCTACTTTCCACCAGGGTGCCTCCCCACAAACCAATCTCCTTTCCATTTCCTGCTGAGCTTGGCGATTGCCTAGTCCCTGCCAGGGTTACCCCACTTCCTCTGTTTGGAGGTGCCCTTTCCTAATTCTTCTTCATGACGTTTGTTAAATTTTTCTGTGTGAAATTGTCACAAATTCACTTCCTTCACTCTGGCGGCGCTTTGAGCTCCTCTGTCTTAAAGCTAGGTGAATTTTCTGGAAAGAACTCCATCTTCAGCCATGTGAGGAGGCACGGGAGCGGGTCTAGGTCGTGTCTAATCTGCCAGCAGGACAAGTAAGCAGGGACTGGAGGAACCCCTGGGCCTGAGGATGCTGTCTACGACAGAGAACTGACCGCATTCCCAGAAATGAATTCATGACATGCATGAGTTAATGGAAACTCACAAGATGCCAACTACAGTTATTTTGTTAACTTGCAACATGAAGTACAGTGGACACTTGAACAGCATGGGTCTACTTACATGCAAATGCTTCTCTATAAACGTTACAGAACCACACGACATGTGGCTGGTTGAGTTCACAGGTGCAGAACCATGGATACAGAGGGTCAACTGTATTTCTTTCTAGCGATATCCATGTGTGCAACCATTGTACCACTTCCACGTCAATAGCCAACAGGAAGTAATTAAGGGCCCAGGATAACGGACAACATCTGAAGATGCTGGGAAACTCCCAGGACAGTTCCCAGGACTCTTCAGGTCTCTTGAATGCTAATATCTGCCCAGTTCTTTTTATATGGGCACTTTTGGCAAGCATTAGCTCACATCTTCCCCCTCCCCTCTCTTCTAAACCTTCTGCCTTTTACTCGTACCTTCTCCCCAGCTGTGTTACTACCATTGATTGGATTACTGTCTTTTCTTTTGATTTCTGCATGATCTTGTTCTCTCTTTAATTTAGGACATACTGCCTGTCCTAAAGACTACTGCAGAGTGGTCATGTCCATTAGGTGAGAATTCTGATCATTCAAGTTTGAAGCTCAGTTTAAGTCTGAAGACAGGCTATTTTAAATCCTCTGCATTGACCAAGCTGGCAAAATAAGTTGATGGTATGGCAGACCCTGTATCCTTTCAAGGCTGCTTATCCTCAATGATTTTGAGGAGTGGTTGGATGGAGAGATGGACAAAGAGCTTGTAAACTCAAAATCAGTGTGAAAGGCAACACCTGCTGATTTTTGTCTTTCATGTACTCTCGCTTTCTGTCTGCGTTTTGTCATCACATCAGAACACTAATTCCTCAGGGAGACTTTGCTCACTGTGCCTCGCAGGGCTTCCACTGCAGATTCCACTGCCTCTCCCTGACCTGGGAACCTGCCACCACCCGGCTTGGGTGCTGCCCCTAAGGGACTCAGGGACAAACCACAGGAAGGCAGACTCATCACCTGAGACTCTTGACAGAATGCAGACTGACTCTGTCTGAGGTCTAAGGCAGGACTCGAGGGTCTGAATTTCCAGCAAACTCTCGGGTGATATAGGTGCTGCTTGTCTTCAGATCTTGAGTGACAATGCCCTAGTGATAAGACCATGGTTTTAGGGAGTTCCCGTTATGACTCAGTGGGTTAAGAACCTGACATAGTGTCCACAAGGATGTGGGTTCTATCCCTGGCCTCGCTCAGTGGGTTAAGGATCCGGTGTTGCTGCAAGCTGTGGTAGAGGTTGCAAATGTGGCTCGGATCTGGCCTTGCTGTGGCTGTGGTGCAGGCCAGAAGCTGCAGCTCTTATTCAGCCCTTAGCCTGGAAACTTCCATATGCTGCAGGTGTGGTCATAAAAAGAGAAAACAACAACAACAACATGGCCTTTGGAGAATCCCTCTCCTGAGTACTTGTCTCAGTTTCCTCCATGGTCAGCTTCATGACTTTGGGCAAACTTCTTCACCTTCCGTAGCCTAGTTTTGTGTTTACAGAGTGAGACTTCTTACTTCCCAGTGCCTGTGAAGATGGAGGCATGAATGCTCACTGACTCAGAGCATATTGCTCACCTGCAGTCCCTCCCTTCTGGCCTGTTCCTTTCCTTCCATCCCGTCCAAGTCCCTCCTCCAGCCAGGCTCCGCCCCCTGTATCTGTGGGCCCCACAAGCGGGACATGGTGCAGCTGTTCTCAGGGCCTTCCCACTAGCCTTCCATGGTTCGGCCAGGCTCCCTCTCTCAGTAGGCGGCCCCCCATCCTCTGGCCCCCGGATCATAGCTCCCAACACGCGGGCTCTTTCTAGCCTAGGAGTTCTGAGTGCACCCGGCTTAGACCTTCGCCAGCTGCGGACGCTAGGAAGCGATGTCTCACCTCTGGGACCTCCCCAGGGAGGACGGCCAATTCCTTCCTGCATGCAGCAAGGCTTCTCTTTGGGTGCAGTGGGAAAGTCTTGTTTCTGGACGGGATGGGGTTTCTGTTTATTTCAGGAGCAACTCTCCTTCTCCCGGTGGCCTGTCCCTCTGAGGAGCTGACCACTGGTCCAACACTTTCCCAAAGGCTGGGTGAACTGACGGCACCCCGGTAAGTGGCTCCTTTCTGGCATTTAAATTCTGCGCCAATTTCATTGCCACGTGAGACGTGCAATCTCAGATTGTCGAGTGAAGCTTTGGCCACCAGTTTCCTGCCTGCAAAGGGGAGACTAGAGTCTGGCATTTCTGCTTGAGAGGGGGCAGGACGCCCTCACGGAGAGAATAAGGGGAAATCATCAAGGTGTTCATGATTACCAAAGGATATGTAAGAAACGTGTTGTCTAAAGTGGAAATTGCTGCCCTTGGGCAACAGGAAAAGGTTGGTCATTACATTAGAAGTAGGAAACGGGAGATAATGAAATCGACGCCGAGCACAGAGTGCAACCTCGATAAGGGGCTTGCATCACAGCCCTCCCGATTCATTTTCACAGATGCTTCTTCTCCGGGGCATTTAAACTTTGTCTCTAATATCAATCCGTGAAATGAACAAAGAGATTTGGCCAGCTGTTTACTGTTGCCGGGGACTGATACCGATCAAGAGCCGCTAAAATATCCCCATCACCTCCTCTCAGACCGAAAGCACCTTAAGGGAACCAGGCTGGCTTGAGAGCGTCTGCGCTTCAGAAACGCGGTGCGTTCCGACGGCTCCAGGGGGTCACAGGGGAGTCACCACATCCCCATCTTCACGGACTCAGGCTTCAAACGTGTAGAGAGACCCTTGCAAAAAACGATTTTCTGTGTGTGAGTTACGGCTCTGCCTCCTGAAATGCTTCGGGTCATTTTAACCGTAACCTCTGGCTTGTTTCCCGAACATCCCAGCTGCTGAGCGGTGGGAGGATTTCTGGTGAGAAAACAGCCACCACGGATGATTTTTCCAGCATCTCAGAGAGGCGACTGTGCTGTAAGGCTAGCTTCCCACAGGTACCTGATGGGAGTAGTCTGGATTACAGAACCCACGCCAGCGACGGCCAGAGAAATCACCTCCTCACTCTGCCATTTCCGACGTGGGCTTCAGAGAGGGAAAGGCCAAGACTGTACGAGGCGGGAGCTAAGTTGGGACCAGGCCCCTGACCCCTGGTTCGGAGGGTGGTACCCACGAACCCTGACGTTGCGTATCCAACAGGTCCTTCCTCTGCTCTCACGGCTCTTACAAATCAAAGCGCACGGCCGGGAGGGAGAAGTGAGGCCACCGGGTTGCCCGGCGGGGCCACCATTCTCAGAGTGGTCTACGGATCGGGTGACTTCTGGAATTACGCAATGCGCGGCCCGAGGGGCTGGGCACGCTGCCCATGCTTGGAAGGGCAGCCGTGATCCGGCCCCGTGTAGACACCCCCACCTCAGAGCGTTCCAAGCAGGGTACAAATGGATGGAGTGAAGACCCCCAGGAGACAACAAATCCCGAGGGATCAGAGCTCAGGCCCGGGCTCTTTGGAGCTGAGCTGTACCAGGCCCGAGGTGTGATCCAGGCCCTCCTCACGTCAGAGAAGAGGAAGTTTGGCCCAGAGTGGGAAGTGGTTTTGCCCAGAGTCACTCAGGGCATCAGTGGCAGAGCCAGGGCGGGACCTGGGGCTGCTGGATGGGAGGCCCGCACGTCCTCCCACGATGCCGGGGCGGCAGCAAGGACGGTGCTCTCTGGAAGGCAGCGCAGCTGCGGGGGGCTGCTGGGCGCACAGGCTGACGGCCAGCCCGGAGGTCACCTCCGGTGAGCCGAGCAAAACGGGAACGTTTGTGACTGCGTGCGCAGCCCCCCGCTCTGAACCCAGAGGAGGCGCTTCAGCTCTCTCTCCATCTCTCTCTCTCTTTCACACTCACACACACACACACACACCCCGCTGCTCACCTGCAGCTCCTCTTTCTCTGGGGACCAGTGTTCTTTGCTCCTCATGTAGGGAGGAAATAAACATACTTAAATCCAGCCACCCCAAGACCCTCCTGACCCGGCCCAAGCTGAGCCGAGGTCAGTGTTGCTGGCTCTCAGCTGTGGTTGCAGGTGGGGCTGGAGGGAGACCTTCTGGAAAACTGGGCAATGAGAAGCGGGCCCCGAGGATCCGGGAAAATGGAGCTGCCTCCTTACGCGAGGTTCTCAAACACCCTGAACCGCCCTCCTCCGCGCCAGCTCCTCCTCCCTAATCCTTGCTCTGCCTCTGGGTCCAAATCAAACCTCGTCCTCGCTTGTCTGGGCCCCGCCGAGAAGCCGCAGCCCCGAACCTGCGGAGTCAGGACGGAGCCTCAAACCAGAAGCAGCGCCACGAGGCGGGGGCGCTGCTGCGTGTCCTCCCCCGCCCGCCCGCGCCCTGTCCCTGTGCACGTGGCCAGCGCTGCAGACACCGCCTTGGCCTCGGACCCCCAGGGACATCGGCTCCTCAGTCCTGCCCGGCGGGCCTCACCCAGACCAGCTGACTCCTTGAGTTTCTGCGGGCACGGAACTTGGTTGCAGTTTTGGAAGCTGCGTGGTGCCCGCTTCCGTCTCCTCATATAACTTGTCACGAGGGCCCCGGGGACCAGTGCCAGCGTTGAAACTTACGAGGTTGTGGAGGACGAGAGGCTGGGGTGACTGGCGCTGACTGACCCGCTGTTCGGTGCCAGCCTCTGTGCCTTGCCCCTCACTCACGGGGACAGGCGGAAAGACTGGGGACCCACAGGGAAAGACGAGGGAAACTCTGGGACTTCCGATGTCCAGGAAAGGACAGGCCTGAGGGGGAGAGACCGAGAGGGTACACCGAGCTGACGCGCGGCCGCCCACTCTTGTCCTGTCCTCTCCTTGCTGTGGACGTGAATCGGCCTGGGGACCCTCCCGGCCACAGCCGTCCATCCACGCGCAGTGCGAGCCGAGTTCCTGTGGGCCTGGGAGGCGCTGTGCTGCCCCGGGGACGACCGGATCCTCCAGCTTCTCAGGGGGCGGGGGAGGCCCGAGGACGTCAGACAGCCCCCCACCCCAGGCCGTGTGTGGGAGCAGGTCCCTGGGGTGACTCTCCGTCCCTCGGCCCGTCCCAGAGCTCCGTGGGAGAGCGCAGCAGGACACGGCAGCGGTGCCCGCTCTTCAAACACCAGGGGAAGCTGGTCCAGCAGCGACGGAGCCTGGACGGTCGCTGGAAAAACACTCCGACAAGCACGGAAGCCACCTGACCATGCGACAGCACTCTCTCCAAATGTGACTTTTCCCTCGTGGCCTCCACCCGGGCAGCTGACCTGCCAGCCTGTGCTTCTGGCCTGCCTTCCGGCCACGCCGCAATCTCCCTGCCTGGGTCTCCCTCGGAGACTTCCGAGGGTCTGCCTTCAGCCGCCCGCAGAGACGGGAGGTGAGCAGGCCGACCCCGTCCCAGCCCGGGCAATGACAGCGCCTTGTGTTGATGGAGTGGCTGCTCGGAGCCACGCAAACGGATAATTTCACAATTTCACCTGCCACGCTTAGTACCGCTCCCTTTTACAGATGGGGAGACTGAGGCCGCAACCCAGAGGTCCGCTGAGATCCCCTCAGCCCCGGGCTCTGCCCTTCCCCCTCCAAGGCCGTCTGGTGCGAGGGATGGGAACAAGGTCGGTGAGCCGGGGCTGGGAGTGCCCCAGACGCCTGGCACAGAGAAGGTGCCCAGATGAGGCGGCTCCTCCCTCCAGCCCCGGGCTGAGCGCCAAGGTCTGTTTCAAGCATCACCCAGCGCCAGCGCCAGGCGCTCTGTGACAGAAGGGCAGGGACAGTGCGAGTGTTGGCTGTGTGTCGGGTGCAGGGGTGCCAAGTGTGCCTGGGCTCCCAGAGGTGGGGGAGCGGGAGCAGGGGCGCAGGCGCATGTGTGGAAAAGCCCAGAATAGCAGCCGGCCCGCGCTCTCCAGCGGGGAGGACACCCCGATCCCACCGCGCCGAGCAGGGCTGAGGGAGGAAGCGGAGGCAGCTGCTGGAGCCCAGGGGCTCTCCGGTGCCCGGCAGTTCCTCTCGCCTCGAAGCCAAGGTACGGATGTGGTTTCCAGCTCTTTGGAGGCCCCTGAAGACATGCATCCTGGCCGCGTGCGTGCTTGATTTAGAGATAAGCGCCGGTCTGGGCCGGGGCAGGGCGGGGGGCTGCCTCCCCCAGAACCCGTTCCTCCCTGTCGCCGGGCAGTTTCCTCGAGTGACCCTGGCCGCCTGGGCCCGTCCCTTCGCTGCCCTCCACCCACTGCCCGCGTCATGCTGCTGCTTCCAGTCTGGCCCGGACGCGGCCCCTGCCTGCGAGCCCCGGTGGCCCGAGTCTGTCTAATGGCCATGGCCAGGCCCGCCGGCTCCCCACTCTCTTAGGTCCAGAAGAACGTAGCAGGAGGCACACCCAAGGCACCTGCCCGCCTCTGTTCTCTTTGTTGGCGCCCCTGCACCCCCTGCTCATGGCTGGATCACCCCTGCACCCTGGTCCAGCCAGTCTGCTCCCGTTCAAAGGGCACAGGGTTTCACCTGCTTCGGGCTGGGACGCCACCCAAGTCTCTGCCCAGGCCTCGCCTCCCGGCTCCCCCGCGCTCCCCCGGTCGGGTTTTCTCCTTTTATTGGTCTCATCTCCTCGTGCGCCTGCCTCCCTCTCCCAGCATCTTGTGGCCTCACAGACAGAGCTGTGTCCCGCCGAGCTTGTCACCTCTGCACACCTCCCAGGGGCCCCGTAAACTAGGCGCCTCACACTAGCCCTGCCCGGCTCCCCCACCTCATCCTGACCAAGACCCAAAACCCCAGAGAGCACCGCAAACTCCAATGTGGGCCGTGGCCTGTGACGCAGGACCGTGGACAGGGCGGCGGAGGGCAGGTCTCGGCCAGCAGGGCGAAGGAAGGGGACAGAGGAAGGTGGGGACAGGCCCTGATGACCGCCAGGCCATGGGCGTCCACCCTGGGACAGCAGGTCGCCTCACTGGCCTGGGCTCAGCGTTCCCCAGTCTGGGAGGTGACTCTGGGCCCAGGGAGGGTGGGGACCGGTCTCACGGTCACCAGGAGCCCAGAACACACGTGGGGGAGTGGGTACCTCCCTGGGCCAGCCAGTGTCCTGCTAAGCTGCAGGTGCCTCTGGATCAGGTCTGAACACACCTGGCCGACATCGCGGCTCTCCTTCACAGAGGCTGCATTCTGCCGCGTCAGCCCCAAAGCAAAGCTCCTGCCTTCGAGGGCACCGGAGGAGGCAGGCGGCGGCAGGGACCCAGCTCCCATTCCCACAGCGGCTGCCACGCTCCATCCCAGGGGCTGTGCACGCATGCAGGCTCTTAACTGTGGCAGCGCGTAGTCCCTGCCTTGTCACGTCAGGCAGGCTGTTTGTGCAGGACCTCTGCCGAGTTATTGGAGAGCGTCTTCAGCATTAAGCACAGGGTCTGCCACTTGCTAGGGACTCGGTGACGTTTATCGTGTGAATGAATGGAAGAGGTTTCTTTCCACTGCTCTGACGGTTCTGACCATATCAGCCGTGTGCCCAGCTAAGGGGTGAAGGCAGGACATGTGGCGTGTGGTGAGAACAGCACCAGGAGAACTCTGCTGCTTGGTCCCGTGACTGGTGGGTACCACCCACTGTCACGCGCAAGGAAGCTGCGTGGGCACAGTGATGCATTTCATCAGTTCTGGTTGTCCTTAATCAGATATCGTTATTTGTGTTTGTAATTTTCTATTATAAATATTAATGCAAGGCACGTTTTAATACTGTGAGACAAAGATTGAACACTACGAAACAGAGATTTTCTTATTAAATACTGTTAAGCTATTTTAGTTCTAGAACGCATTCATAGTACCCAAAAAAAATCAAATAGAGAAATTCTGAAAAACTGCCTTTAGGGATTAAATACCTTTGTGTGTTCGTCTACGGCTTCACAGTCTGTGTTTTCCACCCGCACCCTCACTCGCTCTTCCCCACACCCTGTGATTTGGATAGGTTCTTCTCATTTCTCCAAAAAGATGCTACAAACGCTCAAAACCTGAGTGCCAAGGTCCTGTTTATTATGACACCGACACATTCTTCCTAATGACATAAAATACGAGATTATAAGCCACCTCAGGGGAAAAACGGGATGGATGGCACAAAAAGGAAAATGAGAAACCAGAGTCAGGAGGCGGCCCGTGGCCGTGGGCAGCCGGCATCCAGCCAACCCCAGGGCTGCCAGGTCCGCATTTTGTGGTTGTGACCTGGGGAGACCAACAGCTGCCCTGGTACCATTAGGAGTAAAAATTCCAACCCTTGGCTTCTGCTCCATAACTTCGGCTCGTTTGATCCTCACTTAGGAGGAAGGAAGGTCAGGCACCTCTGACATCGTGAAGAGGGGAAGTGGAGGCCCGGGGCCGGCGGCCTGCTCCACCCGCCGTGGGAGCAGCGGGGGGAGGGGAGAGGCGGGGTCCTTCCCACAGCCTCCCCCGCTGCTTCCCGGGCTGAGGCCCCGAGCCTTCCAGCGCCCAGGCTCAGGCCGTGACCGTGGTCTTGAGCAAGAGGGTTTGGATGTAGCACGTTGCACAAGGGCTGCGGCGTGAAGCCACCGAGCGTCCCCGGGCCTGCGCTGGGGCCACAGCTATTGCACAGCGGAGGCCGGCCTGATAAGGAGAGGTTTGCAAAGCTTCCCGGGGCGGTTTGCACACCCCCGCGTTCGACCCGATGAAATCACTCCCCGGGGAGGGAGAGGAGTGAGAACCCCGGATCCCACCAGCCACCTCTGTGACGGGGTGTGCGGTGCAGAGACTCGCCGGCGGTCGGGGGACGCTCCCCGCGCTCAGCAGTGGGCAAGGTTAGGGATGCCTGGTCTGAATGCACGAAGCCCTCGGCCCCAGCTCCACCGTGTTTTCCGTGACTTTGGGCAAGTAGCTTCACCTCTCTGGGGGTGGGTTTCCACCCGCGGAAAAGCGTTATCCAGACAGCGCTTGTTTCACGGGGCGTCCTGGAAGAGAAACAGGGCGACACCTGCCCAGAGCAAAAGGCGCGTGAGAACGAGCTGAGACGCTCTCCCCGCCAGAGATGCTGGAACACGGGCGGGGCGTGGAGGCTCGTTGCCGGGAGGCGAGGCCTCTGGACCAACCTCTTCGCTCTCTCGAGAATCCCTTTCCTGCCGCTTCGATGTCCAGTGTGACCGTTGGAAGAATTTGCTTACAGCCCCGCCTGCTAATGAGTCACCTCCCATGCCAGGCCTCGTCTCCATCTGAGCAAGCGTGCGGCCGCTGCCTGTACCGGCGTCCCCTCCACCTCCCTCCTCCCTCAAGAAAGGTCTGTTTAGGGTCAGTGGGGGGGGGGCGCACGGGGTGGAAGGGAAATGTCAGAGTCATGCTCCTAGGGACCGTAGAAGGAGAGCGACAGGGACAGGGCAGGGAGTCAAAGGCAGACGCTGTGGGGTTCCCCAGGGTCCACCGACCTGCAAACCCCAGCCAGACACACAGCCCTGGAGCCCACGGGTGGCGGTGACTTTCCTGGCGAAGAGAGTACACGGTCAAGGCTGTGTGAGCCTTAGGGCTGCACTGCCGGCCCAGGCTGTCCTCACTGAAGCCGGGCAGTCGGCTACTGTCAGTCTGCGCAGTCAGGATTTACGAAGTCTGGGTCTGCCCCGGGGAAATAGTTTTCCCAGCAGGTGTTTATGAACGTGCCGGTTCCCACGAGGGTCTTTCGCCCCTGCCTTGGGATCCCACGCCTGCTGTCACACAGGCGGGTGGGAGGGCGACACTGCTCCAGCCTAAAGTCCCCCTTGGAAAACCGCATGCTCCTGGACAAACACGGAAGTTTTCTCGTTGGAAAAATACTTCCCTGTGGTGCAGTGGGTTAAGGATCTCGGCAGGTTAAGGATCTCGGCAGGTTAAGGATCTCGGCAGGAGTTTAGCGACCGAGTGTGATGGGCCGGCCGCACTGTGCAGCCTGCTTCCCTGAGCGCCGGGCTTGGGCGCGAGCCTCGCCCTGTGGTTAGGCGGGGCCCTCCCAGCGTCGCGGGCTCAGCACGCCCCGTGTCCGACGCCCAGGACAGACACGGTTCCTCTCCCCGCCGCGCCTTCCTCCTCAGCGTGGCCGCCTGCACTGGAAGCTCCCGGTGCTCCCGCCTGGCTCCTGAGCGCCCGCTGTAGGCGCGGAACTGAAATGGGGTGACGCTGAGACAGACACAGAAGCATCTTTCCCGCAGCCTCGCGTTCACAGCAGCATCCGGGGACCGACAGACAAGCTAACCAGTGATGCCGGTGACACTGGTGTGAGGGGCGAGAGATGACAGGGAGAGCTGTGGGGTCCGCAGGGAACCCCCGGCTCAGACTGGGGGTTGGGCGGTGGGCGGAGCTTCCCCCACTACACCAGCCCCCCCCCCCCAAGTCCTGGTCCAGCTCCTCATTCCACGAGGAATGTCCCGCGTGCGAAGGTCTCAGCTGCCGCACCTTGCTTCCCGCTGCCCCGTGTTAATTCTACCTCCGCAGCCCGTCTCCACCCCCACCCCCCCCCACCCCCCCGCCGCAGAGCCTCAGGCTGCAGCCCATGGCTTCTGGAAGGGGCCGTTCCTCCCCTGGAGTCAACCCCCCCTCCCCCCGCCAGCTGGGGTTGGGCCGAGGGCAGTCCCTGCAGAACCCGGGCCTGGCAGGTGTCTGGCTCTCAGCGGGCCCAGAACACGCGCGCCCACTGCCGGACAGGACCTGCTCCCCAAATGTGGAACCAGGAGGTGGCAGAGGGACGGCGCCGCCCAAGAGAGGGAAGGTGCTGGCTGGGGGACACAGGTGGTCTTACTCCGTGTTGGCCTGTTTCCACCCAGAGCTGGGCGCCCATTCTGATTGGTTGGTTCAAGGACCCATCACTACTGCCACCTGCTGGCCAACACCCCACTTGCGCGTAACTATTACCTTTTTGTGGACACGGCCCCCCATTTCCCCCCCATCTTGAGTGAAGAAGAATTACTCCAGGGTGAGAGGGAGAGAATTTTCTCCCCGTGATCTTCTCTTCCACCTCCCACCAAACCCAGACACGCACTCCGCACCCGGCCAGCTCCTGGCCGGTAGAGGGGCTGCCTGCGGCCCAGTGGTACCCTTCAGGTTTTCTGTACTTGGACACCTCCGGGAGGGTTGCTTTGTGGCTCAGCCGGTCAAGGACCCAACTTTGTCTCCGTGAGGATGACAGGTTTGATCCCCGGCCTTGCTCAGTGGGTTAAGGATCTGGAGTTGCCACAAGCTTCGGTGTAGTTCTCAGAGCCAGCTTGGATCCAGGGTTGCTGTGGCTGTGGTGTAGGCCGGCAGCTGCAGCTCCGATTCGATCCCTAGCCTGGGAACCTCCATATGCTGCAGGTGCAGCGTGATCTGTCCTGAGCTCGGCTCCAGGCCTTCAGCAGCCTGGATTGCACATAGGCCAACACGAAGACATTTGAAAAATATACATTAAGATGATAAGCCTGAGTAGCCACATCCAAGTTGGTTTAAATTTCCTTGTGACTCTAAGACACCGGGCCCTGGTTGCTCCTCTCTGGGGCCTCTGTCAGCAACTCTTCGGGAAGACCGCTCCAAAAGGCAGTGACTCGGATCCCTGCGGCAAAGATCCAGCTCCTCCCACTCGGGGACCCAGTTTCGCTCAGAAGCGGGCAGGTGGGCAGCCTGCCCAGAAGGGCAGCCAGGGGGAAGCGGTGTCTGCATGTCTTTGGCAAAGGTGCCTCTTAACCAGTTTTCCACTCCTGGTGCCCCCGACTCCTCGCAGCACCTTGCGACCAGGAGGCCTTTGAAGATGCCCAGTAACCCTGATTAGATTGGCGCGGCGGGCGAAGCCTTTCCATCCTCTCTGACTGTGAATGGCCTGGGTCTGGGTTTGGGGGAGCTGCGGGGCAGCCGAAGGCTCACACAGGCATCTCCCAGCCTTCCTGGAAGAAACAGCTGGAGGGACTCTCAGAACAGAGGCGAAGTCACGAGGCTCCGGGTGGGGACGTGAAGGAGGAGGAGACGAAGGTGGCCGAGCCTCTTGGGAGGGAGGCTGAGGGCTGGTCCAGGGCCTGTGCTTGGCCACCTGCAGTGTAGCGACTAGCTCTGCCGACCACCGAGGGAGAGTCATTCATTCATTCATTCATTCGTTCACTTATTCATCAGATAATCATTGGCGCCCACTGCCAGGGGCTGTGCCAGGAGCTGGGGCGGGCATTGAGATGAAACCTGCACGGCTCCCGCTCTCAGAGGCGGTGGCGGAGAGTAACCAGAGTGTGCGGTGACGACGGTGCAGTTATGCAGAGAACGTACCGAGGGAGAGGCGTTGTACTTGACGGTCAGTAAGGAAGGAGCTCGCCTGGGCGCAGCCAGCCCTCCCCGCAGAAAGGACCTCCGTGCAGGTGACGCCAGCCCCGCAACGAGAGGGAGGAGAAGCCCCCGACAAGGGGCAGAGCGGCTCAGAGCTTCCCCAGCGGGACGGAGCAGCGCCTCCTTGAGGATCTGAAAGAAGCCAGGAGCCGGAGCAGGGGGTGCTTGGCTGGGTTCCCGTGTCGGCGCCGGGGGCCAGGGGGAGAGGGCACAGCGGTTCTTGTCTCAGGGGCGGGAGCTGAGCAGCCAGCCGCGTGCACCTCGAGGCAGGCCGGCCAGCGCTGCCAGACAGAAGGGTACCAGCAGAGCGGGGGGCCTAGCGGACGGGGGTGCCTGAACCTAGAACAGCACCCAGACCGCCGCAGGTGCTCAGTGAGCTTCTAGGGAGAAGGATGGAAAGGTCCTTTGGCCCGTCCTGGGGGGGTGGCCTTCTGCACAGGGACGCTCCCAGCTCCCCCCGAGTGTCCCTCTCCTCCCTCATCCCCGGGGAGGAGGATGCTTCTGGATCGCTCGAGTCCAGGGGTAGTGCTGGGCCGTCCTTTCCTGCTGAGCGTCAGGACAGGCGGTGGGCCCTGCTCTGCTGTTCTGCTGCCCTGGTGCTTGTGTGCGGGCCGGCTTCTCCTTGCCCGACATCCCGCCCCCTTACCACTGAAGCCGTAAGATGCTGTTTTAGGTGGAGGCCGAGGAAACCAAAGACGGAAAGCCGTTCTTCCGCCTGCTCCCCTCAGTCGAGGCAGACAGCGCCCCCGGTCCCCTCCGCAGGCTCCCGGGCCGGCTGCACGCGGGGTCTCTGCTGAGCCTTCCCGTCTGTGCGCACGTCTCCCGTGGGACGCCCGAGGCCGTGGGCACGGCTGTGGATATCTCCTGTGTCTTCGGTTTTCACTTTTGAAGACTGAAGGTTCCAATCGCGTTAAAGGTGAAAGTACAAGAGCTGAAGAAAGGGGCGCTTTCTGAACTGGAAGCACAAAAGTCATCTCGGCTGAAGAAGGTAAAACTCAGAGGGGCTAAGTAAACCATCCTGAGACCCCACAGAGGACTCTCCTGAGTGGGGTGCCAGCTGAGGTCCCTCGGGCCCCAGAGCTTTATTCTAACGGCTGTCCTGTAAAACCTCAGCGGAAAAGAAGCCTAAGCTGGAGGTTACTGCACGCTTAGGGCGGCTTGCAGAATATGAGCAGAGATTCCTTCTAAAGCAGCATATGTGGAGTTCCCGTGTGGCTCAGTGGGTTAGGCATCTGTGGTTATCACCTCAGTGGTTGGGCGGTGGCTGTGGCACAGGTTCAGTCCCTGGCCTGGGAATTTCTGCATATGCCTCGGGTGTGGCCCAGTAAATAAATAACTCAATGATAAAGCGGCGTGTGGGTCCCCTTGCAGTGTGACTCTGTGGCCCTTTCCCCCGGAGGTGGGGTCGTGGAGCTGTGACTTGCTGTGGTAGAGTCGATAGTAAGTGAGTGGAGGTGGGACGGCACGGGATCGGGGTCTGCGCCGTGGGAGCTCTGCTGGGTTTTGCCTTTGACCTCTTGGAGCTCCGCCCCGAGGCCACCCAGTAGGAATGCCTGGCTCGTCTTCTGGAAGCTGAGTGGTCACATGCAGAAGAGCTGCGGCCAAGACCAACTGCCGAACACGTGACCGTCAGCCCCCACTGACTTTGCAGCTGCGAGGACCTGAGGCCTGACAGTCAGAGCTGCGGCCCAGCCTCACGGAGGCCGGAAGCATCACCCACCCGCGTGTGAAGCCGCTAAGGCTTGGGGTGGGGTGTTACGCATCAGTGAATCACGGCAACACCACGTCTCCCACACCAGGGTGGCTCCCTGCATCGTCTTTTCTCATATGTCCATTGTACAGATAAGGAAGCTGAGCCCCACGGAGACGGTGCAAAGCCCTTAAGTGGCGGCGTTAACGTTTGCCCCGTGTTTCTGTGGCCCCAGTCTACACCGTCCGCGTTCCACTCACGTGTTACAAAGCACATAGACGGGGTCCGAATGTCAAGTGCTCGAGACAGAGGCCTCCGTCCGGATCTGCAACACGCTCTCAACTCTTCTGGTCGCAGAACAAAGGCCCCTGGGCGGTCAAGGGACAGCCCAGGAGCCTCCTGGACACCACATAGCAGGGACGGGCTCGGACCTCCATCGGCTCAATGAACAGGACTAAAAAAACCGATCGAGATGGAGACCCACGGCCCCGGCTCTTCGGCAAAGCCGGCACAGCCTGCGATGGGGGCCAGCCAGGGGACACTGACCGTGTCGGTGTTAGCAGTCTAATCGGTGCTGAGTACCAAGCTGTCCCCAAATTAAGCAACTTAAAGAAATCCGAGGGAGGCTGAGAATGGCCATGAGGTTGCTGGCCAGGCTGTGGTCCTTGGAGGAGTCTGAGCAGCTGACTCTGGGCACGGCGGGGTTGGGGAGAAGGCGGGGGAAGAGGGGGCGTCACAGCTTTTTAATAAATCCCGGAAGCCCCGTATCTCTACTTCATGCTGTTGATCACGCAGTGCACTCCCGCCTGCCGCGGGAAGGCCAAGGGCCCACGGGTGGGAGGGCGGGAACACAGTGGTGCAGGGAGTCCACGCCGACCCCGGGCCTCTAATGGCACAGGGACACTGCCGAGCCGCTCCTTCAAGAAGGAGAAGCTTGGCAGCCACGTTCCGAAGCACTGCCTGGAAGTCTGGCCGTCTCTCACCGCCACTAACGAATGCTGCTCTGGACTGTGAGTCTGCGTGGTGACCCAACTCTGCCTGCGGACGATGGGCAGAAGCATGGGAAGTATCTGATAACTGAAAGGAGAAATGTGTCATCTGACTTCACCCCACTCCCCCAAAGACGTTAGGAGAAATGCCACTCTTTTTAACACGTCTAGGACCCTCTCCAGATGGATTTAACATTTTCCAAAGGGAGTTGGTCACTGGCTTAGGATTCAGCAGTTCTGCAATCTCAAGTCTCTATGCATAAGCATTTTTCCTCTCCCGAGACGGCCTTTTCTCCTGTTTGCTATGCCTGCAACCCAGCTGTTCAGCTCCCTCCACTCAACTAAGTCTGTTTGCTAAAGACGGAAATGTTCCCCGCTTGACCTGCTGATCTTGATCAAGAATTACAGGAGGTCACAGTGGGAACTCCCCCAAATCAAATTTTTTTTTTGTCTTTTTGCCTTATCTAGGGCCGCCCCCACAGCATATGGAGGTTCCCAGGCTAGGGGTTGAATCGGAGCTGTCGCCGCCGGCCTATGCCACAGCCACAGCAACACAGGATCCGAGCCGCGTCTGCAGCCTACACCACAGCTCACGGCAACGCAGGATCCCTAACCCACTGAGCAAGGCCAGGGATCGAACCCGCAACCTCATGGTTCCTAGTCGGATTTGTCAACCACTGAGCCATGATGGGAACTCCCAAATCAGATTTTTTAAGTTGATAATAAAGCAGTGGCAAATTGGCAAAAGGCTGAACAGGTGCTTACAAAAGAGAACAAAAATGAACATGGGAAAAGATGTTCAACCTCACTAGCAATTAGGTAAATGCAAATAAAAATTATATTATCATATAGCCAGCATGGAAAAATTAAAATATTCAAAAATATGAGGAATAGTAACACTCAAAAAAAAAAAACCCCAAAACTATAAAAACAAAACTGTAAGAAATCAAAAGGCCACCAGAAAGTGAATATTTTAAAAACTATGGCATGGCAGTTCCCTGGTGGCTCAGTGGGTTAAGGATCAGCATTGTCACTGCTGTGGCGTGGGTCACTGCTGTAGTGTGGCTTTGAGCCCTAGCCTGGGTACTTCTGCAAGCCGTGGTCACAGCTGATACATACATACATAGAGAAAGGAAGGAAGAAACAGGTTATGCATTAAAAAAAAAGAGAGAGAGAGGGAAAAAATAGCAAAATACAAGAAAATAGCTGAGGTAAAGCGGGGCGGTGAGCCCATGCTGATCGCGACCTGTGGGTCAGGGGGCTCCGTGTGAGGGAGGATCTGGCCTCCAGGCCTGAGTTTCACTCACAGAGAAGCCGGAAGATTGAGTGTCCAGGCGTGCAGAGGCCAGAATGACCACTGGGCACTGGATCACGACAGCTGAGCCCTTGCCTGGAGACAGAGGGCTCACATTGAAATCTGCCACATGCCCCGGGCACACTTCCTGTGACCTTCTCCTCCGGAAGTGTGTGCTTTGCCTGGAAAGTTGATGGAGAGTCCTAATGGGATTTCTGATGTGGAGGAGCTGTGACGGTTAAACTCTGCTTATGAGAAAAGGAGCTTCTCCCTTAAAAATCTCTGTGTTAAAATACGTAGAACTTAAAATTATTATTTAACAATTAAAATTTTTTTAATTAAAAAATTTTTTTTGAAATATAGTTGATTTACATTATCATGTGAACTTAGGTGTACAGCACAGAGATTCATTTTTGTGATTCACAGTTTTGTATGTGATTTCTGTTTTGTATTCTGTTTTGCATGTGATTTCTGTTTTGTGTGTAGATTTATTTGTACCTTTTTTAGATTCCACATATAAGTGATATCATCTGATACTTGTCTTTGTCTGACTTACTTCACTTAGTATGATAATCTCTAGATCCATCCGTGTTGCCGCCAAAGGCATCATCTCATTCTTTTTTATGGCCGAGTAATATTCCATTGTGTGAAACTGGATGTACCACATCTGCATCCATCCAGCTGGCAGTGGACATTTAGGTTATTTTCCGGGTCTTGGCTGTTGTAAATAATGCAACTGTGAACACAGGAGTGCACGAATCTTTTCAAATTGCAGTTGTGTCTGGATATGTGCCCAGGAGTGGGATTGCTAGATCATGTGGCGACTCTATGTTTAGTTTTTTGAGGAACCTCTGTACTGCAAACATTTTCCATGGCATTCAGTCCCTTCACGTTGTTGTGCAACCAGCACCGCCATCATCTCCAGGGCTTTTCTCCCAGACTGACACCCTGTCCCCATTAAACACTAACGCCGCTTCCCTCGTCTGTCCCCCAGCCCCGGCACGCCCATTCTGCTCTCTGGCTCTACGGCCTTGACCACTCTAAGCGCCGCCTGTGATGCAGTCACACGGTGTTTGTGTGCATATAAATGTGTATCGCACTTGTTTAGTGATCAATCAGTGGACACTTGGGTTGTTTCTGTCTTTCGGCTGTTGTGAAGACCGCTGCTGTGAACACAGTGTGCCAGTATCTTGGCGATTTTCTTTCCAGTTTTTGCAGTGTATCCCCGGGGGTGATAATCCTTGATCTTATGATAATCCCCTGTTTAGTTTTCTGAGGAACTGCCATACTGTTTTCCACGACAACCGCACCATTTTCCACTCCCACCGTCAAAGAACAGGTTCCAGTCTCCCCACATTCTCCACAGCCTTGCCAGCACTTTCTTTTTAGATAGCACTCATTCTAATGATGTCCGTGTTCTGTAGAACAGGAAAGCAGGACTTCACGAATTTACACTGCTTGCTTCAGGACGGGCAATGGCCTTTGGGTGATCCGAATCCAGAGGGCAGGCTTTTCTTTCATTCCCCTCCCAGGGGAACAGTGCACGAGCACAGGTTTGGGCTCCTGCAGGTTACAGGAAGCTGCTGGTCACAGGGAAGGTGCTTGGCACATTTCGATGACGAGGAAGGCAAAAACATTTCCATCGTTTTTCCATCCTCGAAGGGAATCTGCAGTTGGCTTGATCAAAAACGAGGTGATTAATCTGGAGCAGATAAAATCAGAGTAACTCCTGACCTTGGCTGCCAGTGCCCAGGGACCTGACCGTGGATAATTTTGGAAACCAACTGAAGACTTGAGTTATGACTTGTCTCAGTGCTTCCTGCTTTCGGTTGGGACTGGAGATGGAAGTGCCAGGAGGCTCCGCTCGTGGTTTTACTGGTCGGGGCTAATTTAGGAGGTGCTGGAAATCTCATAGAAACCCCTTGGGAAATTTTTACCTTGTTTTCCTGCATTAAAAAGTTCCACTCAGTTAAAAAAACCTCAGAAGTGACATCTGGTCTCCCCACTGGCTTATCTGGACTGAACCTTGCGTCTCCCCCCAGTGCGACTCAGTATCAGGAAGTGCCGCCTGGGGGACACGCGGCCAGGCAGGAGCGGGCGGGGAGATTTAAAGGGCATCCGGCTAGCACTGGCATTGTGTCCTCCGTTCCGCACACATCTGCCCGGTGAACAGCGTGTTCCCGTCTCCGTCTCATCCCAGAACACCTGGGGGGGGGGGGCAAAGAAGGTGAGTTCCTTTATCCACATTGCCAACCAATAAATAGTCAAAACCTGAATCCGTGTAGTTCCCCAAATGGCCCTTTTTTCTTTACCCCTCTATTTATTTCAGAAGAAAGATTTGAGCTCTTACTCTGAGAGGTGAGCTTTTAAATTCCTTCATCCAACAGAAAACATCCATGTGGCATGAAGTCCAAACTCAGGGCCCCGCGTGTCTGGTGGCCCCGCGAACGTCCCTCCCCTCCACCTGCCGCCGCACCTGCGGCCCCGCCCCTGCCTCACCGCACGCGGCTCCCTCCCCCTCAGTCTGCATTCCCTTTCCAGGTCTCGTCCAGGATCCCTCAAAAAAGCCGTCCTCCCGCCCCGCTCCAACTTTCCCACTCCCCGCCCCCGCTCGAGAGCCTTCCCAGGCACGTCTCCGTCCCCAGCGAGCTGCCCACGCGTCTCGTTTCACCTAAAAGAGGTCAGGTGCACAAAATGCCCAGTGCGGTGATGACACAGGCGGGAGTGCCACGCGGGATGATGGGATTACAGCCCAAAGAAAGAAAGGAAAACGTCTATGCAAATCTAAGGGGAAAGAAAATGTGAGCCTGAGGCAGCAAATGAGTAAGTCTTAGAGACTCAGATTTTTAAAAAAATTTTTATTGGAATGTAGTTGATCTATATGTTAATTTCAGGCACGCAGCAAAGTGTATCAGTGACACGCACACATCCGTCCGTTCCTCTTCCGAGTCTCTTCCCAAATAGGTGATTACGCAGGACTGAGTGAATTTCCCTGTGCTCTGGAGAAGGTAATTGTTATGCGTCTATTTTCTGCCTAACAGCGTGTGTACATCAGTCCTAACCCCTCACTCTGCGCCCCACGTTTCCCGATCAGTCAACGGAAGTCGAGTCTGTTTCTGTTTTGTAAGTTCTGCTGTACCATTTCTGTTCCACACCACATATGTGATCTCGCGATATTTGTCTCTGACTTTCTCAGTATGGTAATTTCTAGGTCCATCCATGTTGCTGCAAATGGCATGATCTCATCCTTGTGGCTGAGGGACCAGGGGCGGCAAAGAGGACGGGACAGAGAAGGGGGGGGCAGCCAGCGCAGAGGTGAGGAGGAGGCCCGTCTGATTAGGGGGGTCCCACGGCCTTGGCGTGGGGGTGGGGCTGGATACGAGCAGGGGCAGAAGGGAGAGGGCGCTCACTCTCCCGGAGAAACCGCGTCTGACGTCCCTTCATCAGACAGAAGCAAGAAGGAGCGCGTTCCGCACCCTGCAGGCCAGTTCGACATCAGCCGCGACTCACCCGTCCGTGTAATCCGTCTCTCTGAGCGTCCTCCACGTTCAGCGAAGGAAAGACGGAGTCCTGCCCTCACAGAACTGATAGTTTGAACAAGGATCAGAATCTGGGCCACTGTCTTTTCACCTGACATCTATTGTGCAAAGATGCCTGGCAATGAACAGACTTGAACAAGGGGATCCATCGTTTTATCCTGGAAAACTCTGTCCTACAGACACAGCTCTGCTGGTGGCGAAGTTGTAATTACAGTTGCTCACGTGTACCCTTTAAGGGTGGAAGATCGAGAGAGAAAATTCCAGCTCGTTTTTCCTCCTTAGAATCTGTTGTCATAACCATGAACTGTGTTCTGTCACAGATTAGTCTGGTTCTCTTCCTTTGAAAAGTTAATTGGGGAAAAGCTTTTAATTACTCATGGGATATTCTTTATCGTAAAGGTACCAGGGAAGCTTGCTGTCTTATTTTCTTACTCTGTGATTCAAATCTGTCCTCGGCAATTTGGAAATTACATGTAAGGCTTTCCAACACCATTTACATACCCAGCAGCGCTCTGAGCTCTGAAAGAAATTAGAATCAAAACATCATCACTTCTCTCCGGAAAACTAGGTGGCCAGGCTGGTGGCAGCCCTGCCATTAGTCATGGACCATTTCCACACGCCCACCCTGCGGGGCGGGGTGGGGGGGTGCCGTGTGCGCTCAGCGGGCGGCGGTGAGTCAGAGCAGCTTGGGTCCTGTCCCCACCTGGTCTGGCCGGATGGTGTGACTCACCCCCAGACCCGGCCCTGGCGATGAGCCTCCTGCAGCCGGGTCCCCAGGCCCCAGCCTCTCCCGCGCTCACGGAGCACAGCCCACAGGCCTTGTGGTCTCACGGGTCGGGGACAGATAAGCTATTTTTAGGTGGGCATGGGTCCCTAGGGTCTGAGTCAGTCTCGGGGAAGGTTCGGCCTCTGTCCTCGGCGCAGAACAATTGGGAGCACAGGGTTCCAGGCTGAAGACGTCGCACGAGCGGTGTGGCCGTGAGAGAATCTTCTTTCGGAGGCAGAGGGCTTTGCTCCCAGGTATGCTAGTCGGACGGCACCTGTGCCCCGCTGGTCTGTGGCCGTGGCTGGGGGCGAGGATGGGGCTGGCGCCCAGAAGGCGTCCTGAGGAAGAAGGGGGCGCCCAGCAACGCCGCGCCTGCTCTGGGACGAGGCCGAGCTGGGACATCTGACGGCTGCTGTGCAGTGTAATGCCCTTCCATTAGCCTCAGCCCTGAGGGGCGTCGTTGCAGATGGCACAGCTCAAGAGTTTAGCTGTGACTGGAGGCTAAAGGGGATAAGCTTTGACAAGGATCTCTTTGAAAGCAGGCCAGAGACTTCCAGAAACCTGGAGGGGGGGACAAGAGCTGACCGACGCCAGCAGGCTGGATCTGAGGGAAGTGGGGGCTCCTGGGGGCTGCTGGGAGGATGGGGCTGAGCTGGTGCTTGCCAGGAGGATGGTGGGACAGGGGGAGGCTGGGGGCGGTCGGGTGACAGACACTCACGTGCTCCCATCTGGGTGCAGTTCTAGAGGGAAGTTATTGCAGGTGAGGTGTCAAGGCGTCCTAAAGCTAAGGTGCGCTCACTTTAACCCTGGTACAGAAGCAAGCTTAAGAGGGCGCAGAGCAGTGCGAGCCGGAAACACAGACGCCTTCTGAGGCCCTGGGGAGCCCCAAGAGCAGAGAGGGGCGAGGGGGGAGGGGAGGGGGAGGGGCAGCCAAAACCCTGGGGGAAGGAGCAGGACCAGCGGGATTGCAATATTCCCTGTATTAAATATTAGCAATGTGAGAGCTACCTCTGTGGCTCGGTGGGTTAAGAACCTGACTACAATGGCTCGGGCCACTGCAGAGGTGCAGGTTCGATCCTGACCCTGCCATAGCTGTGGTGTGGATCCAGTCCCTGGCCCAGAAACTTCTGGGTGCAGGTGCAGCCATAAAATTAATACACAGTTAATATATTAATGAATGTATGTGTAATATATCTATTAGCAATATGGCGGTCCATCCACACTAATCACCTAGACTGTGTGTCTACATCTTTTTTTGGTGTGATGGCTAATTTTATGTGTCAACTTCGCTAGCCTCCTGTAGCCGGTTTTTGGCCGAACACCACTCTGGATGTTGCTGTGAACGGTTCTCATCTGTTTTTTAGACGAGCTTAACATTTAAGTCGGCACACATCAAGTAAAATTTGCCTTCTCTGTGCGGTGGGCCTCATCTAATCAGTTGAAGGTCTCCAGAGCAAAGGCTGAGATGTGTTGAAGAGGAAGAAATTCTGCTTCCAGGCTGCCCTTCTGCTAAATCACGGACAGCCACACACACACATGTTTTAGGATCTCATATCTTAAAAGAAAAAGGAAGACATCCCTTCCTTGGCCTCATATCCCGCTCTGGCTCCTTGACCCTTTTCCTCTGGGGGTGGCTCCCTGCCGGGCATTTCCTGCACTGCTGCACGCAGCGCCGCTGTGCCTCACGCTCTCCGATCCAGCTCTTCCAGTCAGCCCCCACCCCTTCACTAAGACAGCTGTCACGAGGGCGTAAGGATCTCCAGGCCACAACCCACAGGGCGCTTGAGTTCCTATCAAATTCGATGTCTCAACAGTATCCAGAGCACTTTCCTCTCAAATCTGCTTCTCCCGCCGGCCTCCGTGGACACTGACGCCGTGCTTTTCCTTCCATTTCAGCTACATTTCCAGTCTCTCTGCTTGAGGTTGAAATCTTGCTGGGCCCAGCGGCTCTGGTCTGGGCCCCTCTCTCTCTCTTTGACCTGCTCTCACCTGAATCTCATCCAGCTCAGCGGATCCCAACACCACACTGTGCTGCTCACCCCGGTTCTGTTTCTGCTGGCCTGGCCCCTCCCTGGAAGTCCAGACTCCCACCTGCACCTGCACTTGTCACGCTGCGTGGGCCCCGGCCCAGCTGCCAGCTCTCAACACAGTCGGTGGGTCTTCCTGTCCCACAGACAGATCTGCTCGGTTGCTCAGGTCATGAACTTGTATCATGCTTCTCTTTTTCTTTTTTCCTTACTTAAATTCATAATAGCTCTATTTATTTATTTTCAAATTTTATTTTACTTATTTTTTTTGCTTTTCATGGCTTCAGTGCAGCATATGGAAGTTCCCAGGCTAGGGGTTGAATCAGAGCTATAGCTGTGGTCCTACGCCACAGTCACAGCAATGTCAGATCGGAACTGCGTCTGCAACTTACACTGCAGCTCACAGCAATGCCAGATTCTTAACACACTGAGTAAGGCCAGGGATCGAACCCGCATCCACATGGACGCTAGTCAGATTCTTAACCCACTGAGCCACAATGGGAACTCCCATAACAGCTTTATTGAGCTATCATTCCATTCCATAAAATTCACTTCTTGAAATTGTACAATGTGTAGTTTCCGTTGTGGCTCAGTGGATTAAGAACCCGACTAGTATCTGTGAGGATGCCGGTTCCATCCCTGGCCTCGCTCAGTGGGTTAAGGACCCGGCCTTGCCGCAGGCTGTGGCATGGGTCTCAGATGAGGCTCGGATCCCACGTTGCCGTGGCTGTGACGTAGGCCAGCAGCTGTGGCTCCCATTCGACACCTAGCCTGCGAGCTTCCCTATGCCTCAGGTGCAGCCATAAAAAGAAATTTTAAGAGAAAAATACATACAATCAATTGTACGATTTAAACCAAATGTTTTTACTATCTTCACAGAACAATGCGATTCGCACCATGATCTAAGTTAAAAGTATTTCATCACCTGAAAAAGAAACTTTGTACCTGCCGGCCACCGCTGTCCCCAGTCCAGCTCTTCTCCTCCAGTGCCGGGAAGCAACCGTCTGCTCGGGGTCTGTGTAGTCTGCTTCTTCGGCACACTGTATAAAAACAGGTTCATAGAGCGTGTGGGCTTTTGCGTCTGGCCTCTTTCCCTCAGCACACGGCTTTTGAGGTTCCCCGTGCTGTACGTGCACTGGTTCTTCGCCCCTTTTATTACCAAACTATATCCCGGTGTACTGACTGGGCGCGTTGTGCTTATCCGGCCCTCGCTGCAGGGCGTGTGCGGGGGCACACTCGTGGCTCCCGGGAATAGTGCCCCAGCCAAGATCCATGCGCAAGCCTCGGTGGAACGAAGGCTCCTCTTGGCTCAGTGCCCGGTGGTCGGATTGCTGGGTCACGGCGGAGCTCTGCTTGGCCATCCGAGGGGCTGCCAGAACTTGCCAAGATGGTGGCAACACTTGGCCCTGTGCCCCCCGCCTCCCCCCAGCAGTGACCACGGCTGGAAGGTCCCTGCGTCCTCACCAGTCAGTACGCCTTGTTGTCTCTTGTGATTCTGGCCGCGCCACCCATGTGACTGATTCTGGCGTGTGTTACAGACGGACGTTCTTTTTCCCAGAATTCCTGTGTTGAAATCCTCAGCCCGTAATGTGACGGTGGAGGTGGGGTCTTTGGGAAGGGACTAGGTCACGAGGGCGGAACCTTCATAAGGGGCTTGGCGCCCTCACGAAGCGGCCCCGCGGGGCCTCCAGCTCTCCGGCCACGTGGGGGCACAGCGAGAAGACGGCCGGCCCTGGAGCAGGAGGCAGAGCCCTGCCAGACACCCCGAGTCTTCTGGCACCCCGATCTTGGGCCTGCAGAGCCCAGGACTGTGGACGGCAAGTGCGCGTCCTTCGAGCGCCCAGCCTGCGGTGCGTGTCACAGCAGCCCGAGCCGACGGCCACGGCGCCCCGTGTTCCAGTCGCTGCGGCTGGGCTGCAGCGTCTACGGCAGCTCTTCCTGGGTCCTGGCGCTTGAACAGGCCTTGCAGGAGGGGAGGGCGCCCCCGGAAAGGGAGCGGCGTGAGACATCGTTGGCCTCCCAAGGGCTGTTCCTGACACTGGCTGCAGCACGAGCTGGCCCTGTGGTGGGCCCTTGCCTGAAGCTGGAGGCTGCTCTCGGGGCATTTCAGGTGTCTTGGCAGCTTAGACAATGGGGCGGAGCTAGTCATGGCCAGGCTGTGGCTCCATCCCTGACCCCTGACCCTGCCCTGTCACCTTGCTGCCGGACTCCAGTTCAGTACCGAGCCCTGTCCTGGCCCCGCCCGGGACCCATCACCAGCCTGGCTTTACGTGTGGCCCGTTAAACACGTGAGTAATCTTTAGGGTTTCTCCCCATACGATTGCAATAAAGAGTTCACGTCCATGGGCTCCTGCAGACTTTCTTGCTTCGGGTCGAACTGTGGAGGGTACAGAAAGAGATGCTGGGTTCACAGGAGCATTGTCACCAGCGAAGCCTGGGTGCAGAGGCAGCCGGGCCTGGCGGCGGGGAGGGGTGGCGGAGAATCCGGGCCTGTGGGCCTCTGGGCGGGTGAAGGTCACAGCTCTCCAACCATGGCGACCTTGGCAATATTTCAGCACGAGTGTGAGATGACAGCAGGACTGGCTGGGACCCAGGAGGGCTGGAGAAGCCAGCGGTGTTCTCAACAAAGCTGGTCAGATATGGGGATAGTGGATATTTAAACAGTCAATACCCAGTTTTTAAATTCTATTTATTTCATTACTTCCATCACAACTTTGTGTGGCAGAAGCAGAAATTTCCTGGGAAAGGACATCTGATAAGTAAAGAGTCATTTGAGGAAAATCTCTCGAAAAGAGTATGACTTCTTTTGTGTGTGTATGTTTTTAGGGCCACCTTCTAGGCATATGGAGGTTCCCAGGCTAGGGGTCTAACAGGAGCTGTAGCCGCCGGCCTTCGCCACAGCCACAGCAACGCGGGATCCCAGCCACGTCTGCAACCTACACTACAGCTCACGGCAACGCCAGATCCTTAACTCACTGAGCGAGGCCAGGGATCGAACCCACAACCTCATTGTTACTAGTCAGATTCTTTTTCGCTGCATCATGACGGGAACTTTAAGGGTGTGACTTTTCACTTGAATTTATTTTATTATAATTTTTTTGGGGGGGGGCTGCACCCACCGTAGGTGGAAGTTCCTGGGCCAGGGCTCAAATCCAAGCTGCAGCTGTGACCTACACCACAGCTGCTGCAATGCCAGATCCTTAACCCACTGCACTGGGATGGGGGTTGAACCTGCGCCTCGGCAGTGACCTAAGCCTCTGGAAAGATGCCAGATCCTTAACCCGATGCTCCACAGTGGAAGCTCCTTGTTTGACAGTAGCCAGCATCCCTTCCCTGGAGCCTCAGAGCCCCAGGGAGAGGACACGGACCAGTTCAGGTAAAGAGCCCAAAGCTTTGGGGAGGAAAGGACGAGCCGCCCAGGCCCTCACTGGGGTTTTAACTAAGCTCTGCAGCCAGCAAAGGCCCAACTTGGCAGGAGGTCAAGGGCCAAGGTGGTACGGGCACAGCCAAGCCGGCTGCCCTGTGACCAGGGGTGAAGGTGAGCCATTTGGGAGTGGTGGATGCCCTTGGAGTGGGAGCCAAGAGGGACTTAACCCGGGCTCCAGGCGAGGCACCCCCATGGCCAGTGCCTGGAGGGGCCCAGGAACCACCGCAGAGTGGACGGCAGCATCAGACCAGCAGAGTCAGTGTCCAGCTGGAAGGGATGACAGCTGAGGTGGCCCGGCCAGGTGTCCCATCACCATCCCTCTACCTGGAGCTTGCGCTCAGGACTGGCTCCTTGGACCATGTCAGCCTCAGCAGGGACCTTTGGCGAATAAGGGTGAGTGCGGGCTCAAGCAATTAGTGAGAAAAAGGGGGATTCAATTTGTACCCCAGGCTGATAAAACAGGTCTCATACAGGTATCAGGAAAGAAAATTGGTTTCTACTCCCCTACATAAAAGTAGCTTTGCTTCTTCGGCAACGGCTGATGGATCACTGTCACTCACAGCCTATAGAAAGAGTAAGAGAAAGTCAGTGTCCTTGAATTTTCTATATCATGTGAAGGAATTATCTTCTGTGGGTATTCTCAAATTTTCAGCAAGGATTCAGTTCCGTTACTGCTGCCTGCTTGCATCTCTTTCCCGTGATGACGCTTCAGGGCACTGCAGGAACTCGGCCCCTGCTCACCGGTGCCGAACAGAAACTCAGAGACTGAGTTTTGGGCCAAGGAGCCGAACAGAAACTCGGAGACTGAGTTTTGGGCCAAGGAGAAAAACTAGCTGTATTGCTTTGGCAGGCAAAAGAGGGTCGCATTGGGTTCAGGACTCCAAGACTGCCCCCTCTCCCGCCCCCGAGAGGCTGGGAGGTGGTTTTATAGTTTGAGGAGTGAAAAACAGGGCCAAAGATAAGGATCAGGATTGAGGCAAGCTGCCATTGTTTTCAAAGCGGGTGTTCAGGGGTCTGGGGGTCTTTCTAAAGGAGGCTTCGTTAGCATCTTCCGTTTGTTGGGGGGTTTAGTTCTGCGGAAGAGCTCAGAGGTACTGTTATCTGTGTCCCTTGAGGGGGAACCAGGCCTGCCCCAAGGCTGCACTGTTGTCTCCCGCCTGCTCCCCGCTGGGGTCGGCACCCCCCTTCCCTGATCTGCCCTCGGGATCTCAGGGAGGGTCCTGGAGGCTGAGGCTTGCTCCCTTAAAACAGTAAGTGGGGGACCCAGAAAGGTTTGTGTGCCCAGGAGCCCACAGGGCCCTGCTTGGTTTCAGTGGCCTGACGACACGAGACGCCGAGTCCCGATCCGGATCCCTTCAGTCCGGGCTGCAGTCGACATTGTGCACATCGGACGTGGGTTCTGGGTTCTTTGTCCCGGGCTGGCACCACCCTTCCCCCAACGGCCGTGACTTCTGAAAGGGCGAAGAGGAGAGGCAGGTCCGAAAAGCGCTGCCAGGCCGATGATCAGTGTTTATTGTCTGAAATCTAAGCAAAATTATATCATTTCGCTCGGCTCCACCGTTAACGCTGAAAGGATGCGTGCGGCTCAATGAGACGAGCAGCGGCGGTGCCTTGCTTCTCATGTTACCGGCCGCGTGGAAATAGTTTGTCAAGCTGTATTTATGGTTAGACAGGTTCAGGCTGTCGCTTGAGAGTTACCCGCCTGGAACCGTGCTGGAAATGGGAGACGAAGGACTAGGAGAACAATAGAGGGTCAATTAAGCCTCGGGGGGAAGAGAGGAGAACAGACAAATTCGGAAAGAATGCCAAAGGGAGTCCGAATTATTTTATTCCTGCTTCAAATATCAAGCGAAAGGTGGTCGCACAGCGAGAGCCCCTCCGTCCTCCTTCGCAGAAAGCAGTCGGGAGCGGGAGCTCACACACTGATGCCACTCGTCACGGCCGCCGCCGGCCACCGCACTCCGTCAGGGGACAGCTCTGAACCGTCGTGTGTGCTGAGCCCGGTGATGTCACCCCAGGTTCAGAGGTAGGGACAGTGAGGCTTGGGGAGCTTCACCTGAGCTGCTGGGCTTCACCCCGAAGTCACCGATGGAGCTGGGGCTCCGGCCTCGCGTTCTCGCTCCTGCGCGGGGCTCTTTCCACGAGACCACGGCCTGCCTGCAGGGTGGAGACCAGGCTGGAACTGCTTCATTGCAGTCCTTCCCGGCTCTGTCTCTTCTCAGAGGGTCCTTTGGAGGATCCGTGGAGCCCCGATCCCAGTAAGCTTGTGGGGGCCCAGCAGCGCCACAAATGGGGACTCCCAAAGCGTCTTTGGAGACAGCACGGTGTTTCAGAGGCCAGGCCCGGCTCCCCAGTAGCAAGGACACGGGGTGGGACTGGAATTAGGGATGGGGGGAGGGAAACGGGGAGGAGGCCAGGTCCCGGTGGGGTGCCGGGCTCCATCTGGCCGGGGCCCCTGGAGGCACTGTGGGACGCACGCAAAAGTGCCCCCTGGAGCCACAGATGAGCGGCTTTTGTCCTCCGGCTCCTGCGCCCTGTGAGCGGTGGGTGCCTCCGGGTGCTCGCACTCCTTCACGCCCCTCGGTGGGCCAGATTGCAGCATCTGCACCCCAGGAGGACAGGCCGGAAGAGGGGGCCCTCTGCACCGCCGAGGCTGGGCCGTCAGCTGCTGAGCGGTGGCTGGAACAAAAGGCAGGGGGCTGAGGGGTGGGAGAGGGGACACGGGGGTGGGGGGGGACCGCCCTGTTCTGGCTAGAGAAGAGTCAGGCCTGCTGGTTGTCCATCAGGAGGGCAGGCTCACAATCAGGGAATTCTCTTCTACAAGAGGGTAGCTTGCTCCTGGCTCTAGGGTGACCAAGGGTGGCTAGCACTGCCAGGCACTCTCTAAGCACCTCCTCCAGGTGGGACCAGAAACACTCGGTCACATTTGCACCGGGCTTCACAGGTTTCCGAGTAGCTCCACGCTCACCATCTCGCTGGATCCTTCTGGGCCTCCACGGGTTAGTCCTTGCTGCGAGGCCCATCCTGCCAGGGAGGGAACGGACGCCCTGAGGGGCTACTCAGCTGTCAAGTGGCGAGGACGATGCCAGGGCTCGCTCTGCTTTTACTGACCTCTTCGCATGACGGTACAATGCGAAGCAGCTGGTACGGGGTCTCCAGCTCTAGCCCATCATCCTTCCTGCCCCGCGGCCACGTCTGGGCTGCAGCCCCCAAGGCCACGGCACGGACTCAGCCATCATCGCCGTAAAACACATTCGCTGACAATGTACCTTCCCGCATCGTCTTATTTATCAAGACAGGAATTACTGCTGCATCCTTTTTCTAGACAAAGAAATCAAGAATTTCAAAGATTTAAAACCAGAGACAGGAGTTCCCTGGTGGCTCAGGGGGTTAAGGACCCGGCATTGTCTGTGCTGTGGCTCAGGTGGCCACTGTGGTGTGGTCTGGTCCCTGCCCAGGAACTTCTGCCGCAGTGCAGACGAGAGAAATATAAACTAACAGAGACAGACTCACAGACAGAAGACGGACTTATAAAGGGGAGGAGGGTGACAGATGGGGTGGGGCTGGCAGACAGAAGCTGCTTCGTATGAACTGATGAGCAGTAAGGAGGCAGCACAAGGAATCAGTATCTTGTAATAACTTTCACTGGAGTATAACCTGCAAAGATGCTTAGTCGCTATGCTGTATACCTGGAATTAATATCGTATTGTAAATCAACGATACTTCAGTTGAAAAACATGCTCGGGGCCAGAAGGGGATTCCAGCCCTGGCTCCTGAGAGATAGAGGGATTAAGGAAGAAAGAGGCAGCCTGTGTGTTAGAGACGGTCTCGTCTGAAAAGCAAGTGGGTTGGGACCTGTTAATCTTCCATAATACGTCTGAGAAGCCAAGGACTTATGGAAGTTCAAATATAAGACAGTTTGACAATAACATTAAAAAATTCAGAAAATGGAGACAAATTGAAGCCCCTGTCATGCCTCCCAGGGCCTTCTAGAAAATGTGAGAGTTTGGAGGGGTGTCCTGCCCTCACCGTGGCTTCAGTGGTCTGAGAATTTCTGGAGCTACACGCAAAAATGCACGTGTGTGTGTGTGTGTGTGTGTGTGAGCGTGAGTGAGCATGCGAATGCGTGCGTGTGAATGTGTGTGTGTGAGCGTGTGAATGTGTGTGAGCGTGAGTGAGCGTGTGAATGCGTGTGTACGTGTGAATGTGTGTGTGCGCATGTGAGTGTGTGAATGTGTGCGTGTGCGCGTGCGTGCAGGGAGGTAGGGCCCGTGGGCCAAGGGAATAGGATGAGACGTGTCCCGTCTGTCCTCAAGTGTGGTCAGTCGCTGCGGGCTCAGGGCCACAGTGAGATATTTGAACATCGCCGTCGGCAGGATGGAGGAGGGGGTGACCGAGGATTTAAGGAGGGTGACACCACACAGACGTCACTCAGCAGCATCGTGACCAGGCGCCACAGCAAGCCTGAGCCCCAGCTGTGCGGGTCACCCCGCTGGGCTGTATCACGGTCAGGGGCGCGGTGCTGGCGGCAGCAAGGAAGAGGGCCAGAAAGGGGGTCCTTCGTCTGCTCTGGTTGCTCCAGGGCCCGGGGCAGGAGAGGGATTCCCCAGGGCAGGATTCCCGAGCCCCGCACACCCGCAGCACGCAGGGGCCGAGGGCTCCTGTTTCCTGAGCGTTTTCTGGTCTCACGACCCTCCAGTAGCCCTGGATGTTGGCTGCTTTTTGCCAAGGCCCACCCCCAAGCTTGACTGCAGAGGTGGGAGGTGGTCCGAGCTGTTGCTGATAACAGCTCTGTAGCTTCATCAAGAGGCAGACGCCAGGCAGGAGTTCCCACTGTGGCTCAGCAGGTTAAGGACCACTGTGGTCTCCATGAGGATGTGGCTTCAATCCCTGGCCTCCTTCAGTGAGTTAAGGACCCGGCGTTGCTGCAAGCTGTGGCATAGGTCACAGATGCTACTCAGATCCGGTGTTGCTGTGGCTGTGGCATAGGCCGCACACACAGCTTTGATTCAACCCCTAGCCCAGGAACCTCCATATACTGCAGGTGCATCTGTAAAAAGAAAAAAAAGGGCTACGGAAAAGAGCTGGTCTCTTGTCTCGAAGCTTACAGTATTTCTTTTTTTTAAAAAAACGATTCGTTTGTTTATTTATATTGAAGTATAGTTTATATACAATGCTGTTTTAATTTCTGCTATGTAAAGTGATTCAGCCATATATATATATATATTTTTTTTTTTTTCAGATTCTTTTCCCTTACAGGTTATAACAAAATATTGAGCATACTTTGCTGTGCTACGTGCTAAGTCATTACTGGTTATCTGTTTTATGTATAGTATTGTATATATGTTAATCCCAAATTCCTAATTTATCTCCCCAAAAATCTAAAAAAAAAAAGATACAGATGAACTTTTTTTTTTTTGACTCTTTAGGGCCACACTTGCAGCATATGGATGTTCCCAGGCTAGGGGGTCGAATCAGAGCTACAGCTGCCAGCCTACACCACAGCCACAGCAACACCAGATTCGAGGTGCATCTGCAACCTACACCACAGCTCACAGCAACATCGGATCCTTAACCCAATGAGCGAGGCCAGGGATCGAACCTGCATCCTCATGGATACTAGTAGGGCTTTTTCCCGCTGAGCCACAATAGGAACTCCACGAATGAACTTATTTATGAAACGGAAAGAAGTCACAGACCTAGAGAACAAATCTATGGTTACCAAAGGAGAATGGAGTGTTTATCTATGTGGGCATATACGGTTAGCACAAGCTTGCCGGTTAAGGAGAGATGGAGGGGGTGGGGAGATGGAGGGGCTGGAGAGATGAGCATGGCAAGTTGATGCCCTCGGTGGTACCTGCACTCCGGTGGGAGGCAGGCATGTTCATCATCCCAGAGGAAGCGCCGGATGGCAGGATGGGCCAGATGGGAGCTGAGCACAGGACTGCTCTTCTAGCTTCTGGGTCACAGCCCTCTTCATTGATAGCTGGGACTGAGGTCACAGCCCTCTTACCAGATGGCTGGGATGCAGGACCCACTGAAGGCTGGGGCCAGGGTGTCTTTGAAAGTCTGTGAGCATCACAGACCCATTAAATATCTACACCCCCTTCCTCTGAGATTTAAGATTTCTCTCCCTCTGCAGCAGTGTGAGGGGACCTCGTTCGTCTGTGTTTCTTCTCCACTTTGGGAAACCAGCCTTCTTCTAATCGCTGCTCACCTCCAGTCAGCTGTGATGATGGACCAGCTGCCCATCCCTTTTCCTCATTTTCCAGGACAAGAGATTGGAGACACAGATGTGATGATTATTAGTGGGAATCTTTGGAAGAGGATAAAGAAAAACTTTTTAGAAACCTCTTATTCAAAATCACGGCATTTGAATAATTTTTGAGCTACCAAACGGAATTTATTTAGGCTAGTTTAAAGGCTAATTGATACAATTTCAATTTTAAATGGA
The DNA here is from genome assembly GCA_004024745.2 of Catagonus wagneri. Lineage (NCBI taxonomy): Eukaryota > Metazoa > Chordata > Mammalia > Artiodactyla > Tayassuidae > Catagonus > Catagonus wagneri. The sequence continues at coordinate 28,326,372 of PVHT020000175.1, read as the reverse complement.
AACACTACTTTTAATGCGTTGTCATTCATCTTAATGGGTGTTAATGTTGAAACATAATTGAGACTCTTTGCATAAGAGCATCATTAACCCCATTATTGCTGATCAATGTACAGAGATGTTCAAATACAGATGCTCGTCCGCTATGATTGGATGCATGGTCTGAGGTCTCCCATCCTGAGAACTTCTGGAAGAAAGAGACTTTGGCGTGTAACCTTTGGATGTTGAACTCAACAAGATAAAGCATAAAGTACCTCGCATCGTGCCTGGAACACAGTATGTACTCAATAAATAGCTTGCATTTCTCACGTAGACTGTAATTTTTGCAGCTCTTCTCCAGAACTTATACTGATTTTCTTTTCCCAAGCCTCTTGGAGATTTCCAGTGGCTCTAGAACATATGTTAGGCTACAGAAAGAAAGTGCCCTAGAGTACCTATTAATTGCAATCGTCATTTGCATGTTCTGCATGTGACAGGAATGCGCCGCTAACCTTTTTCTCCTAGTAGAACATTAATCCTTCTGAAACGCAACCCCGTGGGCTAAGTATTATTACGGACTTTACATATGAGGACGTGGAGGTGTGAAGTTGTTAAAAAGCCCCCCACTTCACACGTAGGCTGCCTATTAAGTGGCGGGGCCGAATTCCATCTCACATTTTGGCTCATCCTCTGACAGACCGCACCCCCAGGCACCTGGGAGGATTCCTAGGGACAGAGCAGGTGTTCTCTGCCTCTGGCCAAATGTGCGATGGGTCACAGATTTCCAGAAGAGAAAAGTGCCTTTAGCTGGGAGTGCTCTGTCGTAAACCCCTGCCCTTTTCAGTTCCCTCTGCCGCCCTCCGGCACCCTTCACCCGGGGAGCCCGGGGCCCACTGCCGTGACCATTTCCCTTAACTGCCTCTCCCAGCGCTTCCTCAGTCCCCAAGGACGTGGTGGGGTTCCACATCCGCCCCCAACTCTCAAGGGCAAAGGTTCCAAAGCATAACTGAGAACTGAAGGGCTAGGGTTTGTCTGTCCTTGATTTTGAAGGTCTCTGCCGACAGCAAAGACCAGGATAGATGCGTAACTCAGACTGTCTCCACAGGGTCTTTTTTTTCTGTTTCATCGAGGTGGGAAGTGCACTCAGAGCCTTTTGGCATCAGCTGGCCATGCTCCCTTCAGCTGTCATCGAACCAACACGTTTATCCAGAGTATGTTACGTGCCAGGGCTCAAGACTCCAGGCACTTGTACACGGGAAGACGGAGTGTCCGATAGGAAGGAGCTGCCTACAGTTTAGTGCAAAAATGCAGGTGTAAACAGCACAGTGGTAGAAGCAAGAGACTTGGTGACAATGTTTGATTTAATGGGGCCTCTGAGCTGGGTATTGACAGGCTCAGTATTTTCATTTTACTTTTTTGATGTTTTTTTCTTTTTATGGCCACACCTGCAGTATATGGAAGTTCCCAGGCTAGGGATCGAATCAGAGCCTCATCTGCAGTCCTACAACCTAGCCACAGCAATGCCAGAGCCAGGCTGTAGCCATGACCTACCTGCAGCAACGCTGGATCCTTAACCCACTGGGTGAGGCCAGGGATCGAACCCACATCCTCACAGACACTATGTCAGGTTCTTAACCCATTGAGTCACGACGGGAACTCTGACGTGCTCGATCTTGATCGGTCATCACAGTGAACTCTATGAAGGAGACACTCTTGGGGAAATAGAGATCCGGAGAGGTAAAACAACCTCCCCGACGTGAAGCGGCCATCGGGCGACAGGCTCAGGACGTACTTCTCATTAGTCTGACTGGGGACCCTGAGCTTTGACTGCCCCACAAGGCACCAGGGTGGAGGGAGGACAGACAGGAAACCCAAGGAGGCTACCTGGAGAAGGCCACATTTGATGAGAATCTCAAAGCTTGAGTGAGAACTTGCTGAGCGAACAAGAAGAGAGGAAAATTCCCAGCTGAAGAAATAGTGTGCACTGGAGCCTGGAGGTCAAGGTCATCTCATGTTTTGGGAACCATGTGGAGTGTTACTGAGTGAACTTCCTGGTGATGGGTGGGGCAGGGAGACAGGGACAGAAGGGGAAGTGGTGAACGGGAGGCGGGGCAGGTCACAGAGGGCTGTGCGGAGCTGAGGATTGGGTCCGGTTGATGCTGGGGAGCCCTTGAACAGGGTGGGGACCCCAGAAGTGGGGCCATCAATTGCGAGGGTTGGGATGCCCACTGTGCCCGTGTGTGTGGTGGTTATGGGCTGGGATGCTGTGGGGCCACTCATGCGGTTGCTGTGACACTCCAGGTTGGGACCATGGCAAGAAGAGGGTGGACCCTCAAGGCCTATTTCATGGGTGGAATCAATGGTACTTGGTGAAAAAGTGCCCCGGGCCTGCAGTGGGGCTGATAACTTAGGTGTCACGGTCTGCGCGGCAAGCAGCAGAGACGGGCCGGCTTAAGCAAGAACGGGACTTGGTCTGAAGAAAGTCAGCGTGGCTCAGGGATACAAAGATTTGAAATCCTCACCTTCAAGGGGCCAGCCCAGAGCAGCTGAAAGGCCCTCTGCTCCAGTCTTGCTGAATGAAAGCAGGTGGTGTTAAGCTCCAGATATGACCATGTGCTGTTAGAACAGACATACATGCTGGGGGTTGGGGGGGCCCTTGTTAAGTCGGGGCTTGGTAGAGTTCGGCCAAGTGCTCCGAAGGTTGCCATCAAGCCTCCCCAGAAAAGGGCAGGATGAGCCTGAAAGACAGTCTATTTTTTTCATGAGTGAGCAAGATTAAGACTTAAAGAGCAAGGATAGTCTCGTTGACTGTAAAATACAAACCAAGTCTAAGAATTAACTCCTCACAATGGAAAAGGAAGTTTGTCTAGGACAGGAGTTTTCGGTTTGTTGCGGTGTGTGTCATCGCCCAGGACAGAGGGTCCTGCCCCAGTAACTGCGAGTCTGAGGACTGAGGGCTAAGTGGAGTCAGGAGTTTGAGGGCAGGGGTGTGTCCCGGGGGTGTGCACAGAGCAAGCCCAGAGTCAGCCAGCCTGGGACTGCAGACCCGCCTGGCAGCTGCTAGCTGGGGCTTTAAGTCAAAAGCCTGCGAATATCGGTGTCTGCAGAAATTTCAGCAGACACATCTGTTCCAGCCCACACCTCCTTATCGTCTGATTCAATAAGCTGAGTTCTCAAAAAGTTCCATAGGCCCAAAACTGCTGTGCGGTATCAGTCCAGACCAGTCAGAATGGCCATCACCAAGAAGTCTACAAATAATAAATGCTAGAGACAAACACTGTGTGACTGCATCATAGGAGGCGCTTAGAGTGGTCAAGGTCGTAGAGCCAGAGAGCAGAATGGGCGTGCCGGGGCTTGGGGACAGACGAGGGAAGCGGCATTAGTGTTTAATGGGGACAGGGTGTCAGTCTGGGAGAAAAGTCCTGGAGATGATGGTGGTGCTGGTTGCACAACAACGTGAAGGGACTGAATGCCATGGAAAATGTTTGCAGTACAGAGGTTCCTCAAAAAACTAAACATAGAGTCGCCACATGATCTAGCAATCCCACTCCTGGGCACATATCCAGACACAACTGCAATTTGAAAAGATTCGTGCACTCCTGTGTTCACAGTTGCATTATTTACAACAGCCAAGACCCGGAAAATAACCTAAATGTCCACTGCCAGCTGGATGGATGCAGATGTGGTACATCCAGTTTCATACAATGGAGTATTACTCAGCCATAAAAAAGAATGAGATGATGCCGTTGGCGGCAACACGGATGGATCTAGAGATTATCATACTAAGTGAAGTAAGTCAGACAAAGACAAGTATCAGATGATATCACTTATATGCGGAATTAAAAAAAAAAGGTACAAATTATGAATTTACTTGCAAAACAGAATTAGACTGGCAGATATAGAAAACAAATTTTTGGTTACCAAAGGGGAAAGTCAAGAAGGGATAAAGTAGGAGTTTGGGATAAGCAGATACACACTACTCTTATATAAAATAGGTAACCACAAGGACAGCGAATGCTAGTCAATATCTTGTAATAACCTACAAGGAAAAAGAGCCTGAAAAATAATAGATATATATATATATATTCCTTTATATGTACATATAAGAAGTTACAGATATAATGGTGTTATATATATGTAAATTTATAATGTATGACATGCATATGTCATACATTATATATGTAAACATATATAATTATATATATAATGTATGACAGCATTATATCTGTCATATATATAGCATATATATATACACACACAAAAAATGGAGATGGAAATGCTGTCACATATATAGACACCTGTGTAGCTAGAATACAGGTATATAGAACAGTCTTTCTGCTGTACACCTGAAACTAACACGCTATTGTACATCAACTATGGTCCAATTAAAAAAAAAAGTTCCGTAGGTGCTAAGATGAGCACTAATGGTGGAAAACTGACCAGCAGGAAACCCCAGAGCCTCCTCTTTCCAGCCGCTCATTCGTTCGCTCGGCTCCCCTGGGTGTGGGGTGTGTCTGTGGCAGGCACTGGGGACGCAGTGATGGAGGCCTCGTGGAACTTACAGCAGTGAACGCACTCAGTGAAGAAGACTGATCAGAGAAGGACATGCTGCCGTATCAGTCCAGGGCCGGCCGTCCATGGTCACGTGCTGGAAGCTTCTGGAGTCTCCTGAGCTCCTAAAACCTCTTCTTGGCAATTCTGGACTTTGAGATGGTTTTCATTTGCTTCCCCCCAGGTCACTTCAGTGGCAAACGAATTATTAGGCGTGTTCGCCTTTCGCGTTCCGTGACGGAGCATTTCAGAAGTCCCGGTGAGGGGGAGGCGAACCTGGGCCTGAAATCGAGCCCTGTCCCCAGCCCTAGGTCTCTTTGGACACACCCATTACATCACGATGGTGACCTTTGCCCTGCCGCACGGCATTTTTCTCAGCACAAATGCAAGTCTGTGGCAGCTGGCCCCTGCCCAGGGCATGGCTGTCGCCCCCTCCACAGGCCCAGCCCCTCCTCCGAGGGGATCCTGAGCAGAGCAGACGCGATCAGCGCCGGGCCTCCCGCCGGCCAGGCCACGCACAGTCGTGCGGCTGCAGATGCAGCCGTGGCTGCCTGCGCCCTCTGGATGCTGTGCTGATTTAGAGCTCGGGACGGAGCTTCTCCAGACAGGACTCCAGCCTGAATCCAGGAGCCAAGCGGTTAACCCGCCCTGCCCGGGCCACGCGCCTTTCCATGGGGCAGAAGTCGGGAGCCAGCGCTCCGGGAAGAGCCTGCCATGGTGGAAAGAGGAAGCGGTGCCGAGCCTGTGCGGTCGGGGTGGGGCGGCGAGGAGGGCGAGCCGGACCGGGCGCAGCCCGGGCGTGGGGGACCCAGTCCTATTCTCAGCGGAACACGAAGTCCCGATGGCGGTGGGGGGGCATCTCCACTGGGGGCTCATGCGCTGCCCGTGGCTCTCTGTAGGTACAGTGGGTGCAAGTCTGTACCGAACGACTGCTTTTATCCGGCCTCCCTCACGGCCCTGGCGTCTGGCAGGCGGCAGGTGTCAATAAACACGTGCGAGTAAATGCCTGACTGATGGGGCGGCGGAAGAGACGGTCGAATCTCGGGTGTAACAGCGATGCTATCGGCTCAAGCTGCCTTTGTGACCACGGAGACGAGCTAGGCTCCTGACAACCTTGCTTTCCGGTCAGCGTGGACTCGCGGTTAAAGTCATGGAGGCTGATTAGCCGTCTCAGGTTCAAGTCCCAGCTCAGCCATGAGTGTTACTTCACTCTCCGTAGGCAGGTGTCGCCAGCTGAAAGTACACACCACGTGTGTGAGTGCGTGCAGGTAAAGGGAGTCTGAATGTGTGAGACGCCCAGAACCATGCCTGGCACAGGCTTAGGTGCCTACACTTATTAGGGGATGTTGACTCAAACTGCCCGCCTTGGCCGGGCATAGTACGAGCCGCTTGCATAAGTTGTCTCACAGCAGGAGGACCTGAAAAGGAACCGGTGCTGCCCTGAAGACTAACCTGGAGGGCTTGGGAGGGACCAATAGCGGGGAGGAGACGACCAGCCTCCCAGGATCCTTGGCGCTGGAATCCGTCTTGGCTGAGAGGTGCCCACGCCACCAGGAAGGACCCTGAGACAAAGCAAGTTTGGGCTAAGCACGACGACCGGCCAAAGACAATCCAGAAACTGACCCCGTTCCCGTAAATCCTGAGGCAGAGCGGGTGACCCGGGCTCCCGCACCCGCGCTCTCTGCCCGGCGCCCCTTCCCGGGAAAGTCTCTTGCTTTGTCAGCTCGTGCGTCTCCGCGGACAGCTCATCTCCAAGTGTCAGACAAGAGCCCGTGCTCGGGCCCTGGAAGGGTCCCCTTCCTGCAACACGATTATCAGGCAGGATTGCTCATTGCAATGGCCTTTGTTTGGACACTTATGTCCCCTAAGTCCCGATGTGCTCACGTACGTGTACAGGTATGTCTCCTTCGAGGCAGGGCTGTAAAAGACGAGCAGGGCCACGGGGCTGAGAGGATCTGGCCTCGAACTTGACTATTTCAGACCGAGACCACCTATTTACAGTTGTGTCTTGCCTGCATCGTTGCTTCCTTTTTTGCCCCTTCGAGCTTAAAAATACATACACAAACCACCGATGTGTTCTCACATAAAATTGATACTTAAGGTTTCAAATAACGGAGCATTTTCCAGAGAGAGAGGGGACTCCTTGGTAAGGAAAGAAGACACCATTTGCCAGTTTGCTGGACAGAGCTTTCTAAATCTCGGCCTTTATTTTGCCGTGTGTGGAATGGGCCTCCATCTGGGGCCTCGACAGCCTTATCGAAACACCGTTTTGCCCAGAATCGACGCATCTGAAATCTAGATGTCTGCTCCAAAGCCCCGGGGCGGAGGCAGCCGCCTCGGATGCCAGTGTGAGCCGCTGCCTGCACCCCAGAAGCCCCCGCAGCAGGACCACCGCAGAGGTCCGCGTGCCCCCAGCTTCCTCAGCCCAGGGACAGGGGGACTTTTCGGCCGGGACCCTTGGGCAATCCCCTGCTGTCACCCAAATGGTCACAAGGTCTGTCTCGGACATGGCGCTGGGAGTGCTTCTCTGAAAGTTTCTCCTGAGAGGAAATGTGAGCAGGCTAGCGCTGCTGGATAAAGGGAACTTCTGGGCTGGCTTTGTCCAGAAATTTCCTGTTGGGTGTTTCACTTCACGTTTAGGAAAGGATTGAGGAACTCTTGGGAATCTAGTTAACAAAGGTTTAGACTCAGTGAGAAGAGGTTTCTGCACCCCGACCTCTCTCGGGGGCCTGGAAGGCTGCAGCACAGCGGATGTTGGGGGGGCAGGGCCCGGCTTTGAGAGCCCGAGGCAGGTTTGCCTCCTGTCTTTGCGTCTTGACTTTCTGGTAGTCCTGAGCTTGCACTTGGCACTGTCACCTTTTTTTTCCCCCCACCTAGGTCTCAAAAAAAAGGAAGAAAAACAGGAAATACTGGAAGTGGTTCATGTCTGCCGCTTAGCCTTGCTTTGCAAAGTGAGTGAATAACCAGGGTCATTCCATCCCCAAAGCCCGTTTCTTCCGACTCTTTCCGCCAATGACCTTGCCCCAGGCCAGACCAGTCTCTATAATACGTCTATGAAGGTGTGCATTAAAACGTCATGCGGAAAAGAACATATATTTTTCAAAGAGCACATCTTCTCAGCCCTCTCCACGGGCTGGAAAGAGCGGCGCTGGGAAGACTGAAGAGAAGGAAAAAAGAGGACGGATTTTCTTTTCATTTCATGGATCCTTAACCCGTATTTAATGCCGACTCTGGATCTGAGACACAGCAAGTGCGCTTGTAATTATTTCAAACAGTTAAAAAAGCTAGTTAATGATGTTCAACATAAGTAATCATGTTAAATAGTAAAATTTAATTTCTTAAGAACTTAAATCCTCCTATCTTCTGGAATGCATTGTGCTGTAGGATGTCTGAGTAAATTAAATTCTCTCCCGCACACTAAAGCATCAATTTCCTTATGGTAATTATCTGCTAGATTGGATCTGTCAGAGGCTGGGGAGCAAGCCTGCCATTATACCCTCTTTACAAAAAATGATTACAAAAAATTAAGACGAATGAGTAAAATTAAGGCCGCGGCTGGTAAGCCTCTGGAAAGCTCCTATGGATCACTCGACACAAGATACCATTGTGCCGGGGACTGAGCTTTTAATGACTAGCCGTATAATCAGGGCAAGTCCATTAAAGGCCGGCAGAAGTAAGCGATCACAGAGATAAGGGTGAGAAATGATTTTCCGCCAAGTCGAAGCAATTTATTACACACAAAAACGCATTTCTGACGAAAGCGTCTGCAGGGAGGGAGGGCTCGGGGAAGTTGACAGGATTTCTTTCCTGGGAAGTTTGACAAATGTGGCACTGCCGGGCCCGGGGTGCAGGCTTTGTCTTGGCCCCCGGCCTCCCCGCGGGGTTCCCGTGGCTATTCTAAACTAGAATGAGGTCCTGTTGTGGCACAACTGGATCGGTGGTGTGTCTGCGGCACCAGGCCGCGGGTTTGATCCCCGGCCCCGCACAGTGGGTTAAGGACCCGACACGGCCACAGCCGCGGCGCAGGTCACAACTTCGGCTCAGATCCGATTGGTTCCTGGCCCGGGAACTCCAGATGCCACAGGTCAGCCAAAAACAACAACAACAGAAAGCTAGAAATGACCTGGGGTCTTATGGGAGTCCGCGGGCTCCCCTGGGGCCTCCTGGGCTCACATCCGTCTTCCACCTGCCGTCACCTGTCTAGACCGGTGAACTGATTGGGGTGGAGACAGACTGCGGCTCTGGGCTGGACCCGATGGCTCGGCGGCAGCCAGATGCTTCATCTGCTGGGTTAAACCAGCCACGCGCGAAAGCACTCAGGCAGTGTAACTGCTCGGCTGTCACTGCCAGCACGTTGCTTTAATTAACTTTAAGGCTAAAGAAAAAGCAAAATTCCCTTCGACTCCTGAGGAGAGTAGCCCGGTCTCGGGGCCTCGTGAAAAATGCATGACTTGGCGGTCGAGGCCCTGGACCAGGGACCGTCCCCCCCTGGCCTCTTGTGGGCACCACCTCTGCCAGCCCCGGGCATGCCTTGATCTGGGCTCGTCCTTCAGCCCGGCCATTTCAAGGGACGTCCTCGCTCCTTTGCGGTGACGGACACCGCTGACCCACGTGCTCTGCAGCGGGCTTGCACCATTTCCTGCAAGTCACTAAACATTTCCAGGCCTCGGTGTTCCGATCTGTAAAACGGGATTTCCCACGGCAGCACAAGCTGTCGGGTACACCGGGCCACCAAGGGACCACGGGGCAGGTGTGTGGTGGCCACGCGCCGGTACGAGTGCGGCTTCCTGTGACAGCGCGGCTTTGCCTGGCTCCGTGGCCAACCCTGCCGGCCCTGTTCTCCCCGCGCCCCGTGAGGGCAGAGGGAACGTGTCTTGTCTCTCACCGTGTTCCCAGATGCTGACTGACAGCAGGGGCTTTAAAATGCTGTCTGATTAGAGTTCCCGTCGTGGCTCAGTAGTTAACGAATCCGACTAAGAACCATGAGGTTACGGGTTCGATCCCTGGCCTTGCTCAGTGGGTTAAGGATCCGGTGTTGCCATGAGCTATGGTGTACGTTGCAGACGCGGCTCGGATCCCGCGTTGCTGTGGCTGTGGCGAAGGCCGGCGGCTACAGCTCCTGTTAGACCCCCAGCCTGGGAACCTCCATATGGCGCGGGTGCGGCTCCGCATAAAAGGCAAAAAGACAAAAAAAAAAAAAATTAAAATGCTGGCTGATTGACCCGTGCGGAGAACTGGAATTTTCCTGTCTTGAGTCAAAACTCGGGGCAATGGATTCTCACTTTGAAACCGCAGTTTTCCTCCATTTGAGTGCACTTTAGACTCTGCTCTATGTCTTTCTCGAGTCTCTGGCACCAACTGCAGCAAACGGTTTGTGGCGGATACACAGGCTCCCGGCCCCCAGGCTGGGGAGAAAGCTGCAGCCTCCCTTGCCTGGGAGTGAGGTGCGCGTGCGCCGCAGGCAGAGGCAGCCGGCCCAGGGGTCACTGCGGGAGCATCACCTCATGTCCCGGGGCTGCATGTGGCATTTCCCGGGGGGGGGGGGGGGGGGACCTGGGACCTGGGAACAGGGCGGCCTTCTCTGGGTGGCCAGTGGTGGTGATGCTGCCAGGCAGGAGGCCAGGCCTGTCCAGCCCAGACGCTCACTGCGGCAGCCCGGAGTGTCCTGCAGCCCCTGTCCTGTTTGAGGCTCGTCGCAGCTGGGTCTCCAGAGCCGGCTCCAGCCGCCTGGCCTGCTCTGTCCAGCACCACTGTGGCATCGCCTGAAACCTGCGTGTGCTTGGCTCGTTCCTTCCTCTGAAAGCACCTGCTCCTTCCCAAGGCAACGTCGCTAGGATGGCTTCTCCGATGTGCTCGGGGGAAAAGGAACTGGATATATTTTTTCTTTTTATTAAAGTTTAGTTAATTTACAGAGTTCCCGCTGTGGCTCAGTGGGTTAAGAACCTGACTAATATCCATGAGGATGCGGGTTTGACCCCTGGCCTCGTGCGGGGGGTTAAGGATCTGGCATTGCTGCAAGCTGTGGCATAGGCTGCAGATGGAGTTCGGAGCCCACGTGGCTGTGGCCGTGGTCGAGGCCAGCGGCTGCAGCTCCGATCTGACCCCTAGCCTAACTTCTATTTGCTGCAGTTACAGCCCTAAAAATGAAAAAAAGAAAGAAAGAAAGAAAGAAAAAGTTTAGTTGATTTTACAATGTTGTGCATGTTTTTATTCTCTATTTGTGTCCACAGTGGTCTGCAAGCCTGTCCTGCATAAATCAGCACCCAAGGGAACATCACCTTACTCTCTGGTGACCAGGAATTCAGTGGAGCAAGCCGCTTTCCCGCCAGAGCTGGCTGCTCGGAGCACACGCTGATCCCTCTCGTCAGTCTTCCTTCTTTCTGTTGCCAATATTGATCATTTCTCACGGAATATGCTGTTTTTGTGTGTGTGTCAGAATACACACTTCAGAATTGACCCTGGTAACCATCCAAGCGTGCAGTTTCGGTTAAGAACACTCACATCGGAGTGGCGCAGCAGAAACGAATCCGACTAGGAACCATGAGGTTGCAGGTTCGATCCCTGGCCTCGCTCAGTGGGTTAAGGATCCGGCGTTGCCGTGAGCTGTGGTGTAGGTCGCAGACGCAGCTCAGATCCCACATTGCTCTGACTGTGGTGTAGGCCAGTGGCTACAGCTCCAGTTTCACCCCTAGCCTGGGAACCTCCATATACCACGGGTGTGGCCCTAAAAAGACATAAAATGAACACATATTATTGGGCAATCTCCAGAACTTTTTCATCTTGCAAAAGGGACACTGTTCCCATGAAACAGCCACTCCGCCGCCCAGCTCCACCCCAGCTCCCAAAAGCCGCCCTTCGCCTCGTCTGTTCTAGGAAAGCACTTCTCCACACAGCTCAGGTGATGGGATCACACACTAGTGTGTGTGTGTGTGTGTGTGTGCGTGCGTGCACTCTCACACACGTTAGGCTGGCTCGTTTCACTTAATACAACGTCCTCCAGTTTCATCCATGCTGCAGCCTGCGTCAGAATTTGCTTCCTTTTCAAGGTTGAACAATGTCTTGTCCCACGTACACAGCACGGGCTCTTGTCGTTTGATCCTTGTGGTGAGCACACTGGGGTTGCTCCCACTTTTTGGTTGTTGTGAATAATCTTGACACAAATACGGGTGTGAAAACATCTCACTGAGACAAATTTCCAGTTTTTTCTTTTGTTGTGTCTATGCCAGAAGTGGAGTTGCTGAATCACATATTTAATTTTTTTGAGGAACTTCCATACTGTTTTCCACTGTGGCTGCACCGTTTTACATTCCTACCAAAAGTGCATGAGAGCTTCTCATTTCTCAACATCCTCACCAACACTTGGTATTTTCTTTTTCTTTTCCCTTTTTTTTTTTTTGGATAGTAGTCAGCCAAGTGGGTGTGTGGTAACATTTCATTGTGGTTTTGATTTGTATTTCCCTGAAGGCTGGTGGCACTGAGCATGTTTTCCCATGCTGTTGACCGTATGTGTATCTAATTTGGAGATATTCAAGTCACGTCTTCATTTTTGAGCTTTTTTGTTGTTGTTGTTGTTGTTGAGCTCTGAGTTATTTATACATTCTGGCTATTAACTCCTCGTTAGATTTGTCATTTGCAAATATTTTTTCTTTTGCTAAGTTTGCCTTTTCAGTCTGTCGATCATGTTTTTTGATGCACAAAAGTTTTTAGTGCTGTAATAGTCCAACTTATCCACTGTTAGTTTTGTTGACTATGATTTTGGTGTTAAATCCAAAAAATCATTACCAAATCCAACGTCATGAAACATTTTCTCCACTTTTTCTACTAAAAGTTTTCTAATTTTAGATTTTATTTTATTATTTTATTTTATTTGTCTTTTTGTCTTTTTAGGGCCCCGCCCGTGGCATATGGAGGTTCCTGGGCTAGGGGTCCAGTCGGAGCCACAGCTGCCGGCCACAGCTGTACACCACAGCCACAGCAATGCCAAATTCGAGCCTCATCTGCAACCCACACCACAGTTCAGGGCAACGCCAAATCCTTAACCCACTGAGAGAGACCAGGGACCAAACCCGCAACCTTATGGTTCCTAGTCAGAGTCATTTCCACTGTGCCATGACGGGAACTCCTAATTTTAGATTTTATATTTAGATATTTGATCCCTTTCGAGTTTTTTTTTTTTTTTTTTTTTGCTACACCTGGGGCATATGGAATTTCCCGGGCCAAAGATCAAACCTACCACAGCAGGGACCTGTGTGACTGCAGTGACAGTGCTGGATCCTTAACCCACTGTGCCACCAGTGAACTCCTTTGAGGTAATTTTTTTATTTAATGTAAGGTCAGGACCCAGCTTCTATCATAGCATAAGTTTTATACTAACAAGTCCTAGTGGGATTTTTCGTTGGTTTTGATTTTTTTTTTTTTTTTAAACAGAAGTGGGGAGTTTCCATTGTGGCTCAGTGGGTTAAGAACCAAACTAGTATCCATGAGGATGCAGGTTCCATCCCCGGCCTCTCTCGGTGGGTTAAGGATCTGGCTTTGCCGTGAGCTACAGCACAGGTTGCAGATGAGGCTCGGATCTGGAGTGGCTGTGGCTGTGGTGTAGGCCTCAGCTGCAGATCTGATTTGAGCCACCCACACCTCTCAAATGTTTGTTGCTGAGTGCAAATCCGTGCAGGGCCCGTGCGCTGGGCTTGCACCTCCCTCTGTCCTGCGCGGACGCCTTGCATTCGGACCACACTCCTCCTCCTTCCCGGGGGTTTCAGCCCCGTGGGCCGGGCCAGGAGGGAGCGTCCTCTCTCCCAGGAGGCCGGAAACGGGTGACCTGAGCCAGCGACTCAAAGCCAAGCGTCTTGAGACTGAAGAGAATTAATACACAGTGCCAGCTCAAAGCACGAGTGCGACCAGAAACAGCAAGAAGACTGAGAGTGGAGCGGGTCGGAACAGGCGGCGTGGTCGAGCTACGGTGTCTGTGAAGCCCGCAACGCCCGTGCCGTCCCTGACCAGTCCCCAGACCAGCCTGGCCCCCCGGAAAGCACTGGCATCGGCGGTCCGGCCTGCACCCAGGGCCGGGGACCTGGGGTAGCGGTGCTGTGAAGTCCAGCAAGCGCCCCGCTCTCACTGGACGGTCTTGACCAAGCTGGGCACCAGGCCCAGCCCGGGACTCTCGAGAACAGCCTGAGTACAACACAGACGGAAGCTGATGGAATGTTCCTCGGTCCCTTTTCTCTCTGCCACCCCCTCTCCCCAGCTCCCCACTCAGGGGTGCTGTTGGCTGAGGCTTAGACACCCAAGACCCATGAGACTGTGACCTACACCCTGAGAACGTGTGAACCGAAGTTGAAGTTCAGCCTTCTGTGGTCCTGCTTGGTACCTGACAAATAAAATACTGCTTCTGCCCTGTCAGTAAACAAAGGATGTCACCGTCATCAGCGACTGCAGCCACCTCCGAGGGTGAGCCCTGAGGGAAGGCAGGAAGGAACAGAGAACACCTGCCATCAGCAGCCGTCAGACTGCGGCCCCTCCCTAGGATGGGGGAACACGGGACCCCAGCCCGGAGACCGAGGTGCACGTCAAGGCAGTGATCTCAGTGAGCCCAGAACTTAGCATCGCCCCATGGAAGAGCTCAGGACTCCTTAATTTGAGATCCCTGGTTTTCTTTTATTAACAGCAATCTTCCGTTCCCACTGTCTCCTCTTTCTTGCAAAATCCCTACACACCCCAGCCCCCCTTCGCCTCCTCAGAGCGGCTTCTTGGGGTTACCGCCTCCCAGATGCAAGGCTTCGGTTTTGTCCACCGAACAAAACGTCATTCTCAGCTTTCAGGCTATGCATAGTTTTGAGTCAACAAAGGTATAAAAGAAAACTGGCCACCTGCGTGATGGTGACATGGGTGGGTGAGCGACGGGCAGATCAGCCTGGAAGGAAAGGCGGGCACCACACTGCGTGACACCCCGCGAAGGGCTGACAATTCGTTCTGGGATTTGCTGGGATTTGTTCCGAAGGTAGAAGGACTTGTAGCCCAAAGTGAAGAAAACAGATCTGTGTTTTAGGGCCGCCCTCGGACAGCGCTGAGGAGGTGGCGTGGATAAGACGGAATGGGGGGGGTGGGGAGGGAGGGAGAAAACCCTGGAAATGCTGTTACGGAAACATCAGACCCGGGGTGACGAAGACTTGGACTGAAGGCTACCGGGCGACAGGGCGGACGGGAGAGGACCCGAACTCGCCAGGCAGAAGCTCCAGCAGAACTCCGTGACCCCTCTCGTTGACAGAGCGAAGATGGCGCTCGGGTAACAGGCTTGGGTGACCCAGCGCCTGGAGGAACAAACATCACAGAAGGGAAAACAGGCAAAGGGGCAACGGGAAGAAGGAGGAGTGAGGAGCTGAGATCTGCGGAGCCGCGCAGCATGAACGACAGCCAAGGGGAGCTGTCCCGCTCAGCTCGGGAGGGAGCTCTGGGTCCCGCCTTAGGGCACCACCGGCCGGGCACCGTAAGGGCCGCTTGCATGGCTTGTCTCCCAGCAGGAGGCCCTCACAGGGGACACGGTGCTGCCCTGAAACCCCGGAGGGTTTGGGAGGGGCCATCAGGCTGGAGGAGACGACCGATTTCCTAGGATCCTTGGCGCTGGAATCCATCCAGGCTGAGAGGTGCGAGGGCCACCGGGATCGACCCTGGGCCAGACCGAGTACTGGCAGAACAAGACGGCTGGCAGGAAACAACCCCGAAACTGACCCCATGCCCGTAAAGCCTGGGCCGGGAGCCACGTGGCAGAGCAGGCGTCCGGGCTCCCGCACCCGCGCTCTCTGCCCGGCGCCCCTTCCCGGGAAAGTCTCTTGCTTTGTCAGCCCGTGCGTCTCCCCGGACAGCTCATCTCCAAGTGTCAGACAAGAGCCCGTGCTCGGGCCCTGGAAGGGTCCCCTTCCTGCAACACGGTGAGGGGACTGGATCCCTGGGCTGGATCTCAACCCCTAGATGTGGTCGCTGGCAAAGGGCAGGCAGCTGAGGGCATGTGAGGAGGGCAGGTTGCACCTGCACGATGTTTCCGTGTTCAAGCACCATTCAAAACGTGCTACACCCCAATTCAAAGTCATCTTATTACACAACTTTTCATAAATCTTCATCTAATCTCTACTAGAGAAAAAAAAAATCCCAAATTCCCATGCTGGCCTTTGAGAATCCTTTAAACCCGGCCCTAGCCTGGCTCCTATTATTGCTCGCAGAGCCCCTGTGCCAGCACGTCTCAGGGAGCAACTCTCTGGGGACCCTCGGCCGATCCAGCCCTTCTCCGTGGCTGTGACGTGAAACCACGGCTGGGAGTGTGCGCCTGGCGGGAAAGTCCAACCTGTGTATGAAAAATGTTGCTGCCGTATCTGCAGACAAAGAACGTTGTAGCCATCAGGCCACCATGGTGCAGCCACCCCTCAGTGAACCCCGAGGAGACCCAGGACCGGGAAGGACAGAACCCTGGCCCCGGAGAGCCGAGGCGCGTGTCAGAGGGAGGACTTCAGTGAGCCCCGACTCCCGCCTCTCCCCATAAAAGAAAAGTGCTAAGTTCCTTAACTGGAGATGTCTGGTTTTCTTTAACTAACTGTGATCTTTTGATGTTTTGCCTACCTGGCCTTTGTTGCAAAAACCCCCGTCAGTCCTGGCTCCTGCCTGCGTCTTTGGAGCTGACTCTCAGAGCCAGCTGGGAGGCTGTGTCCCAGGCTGTAGTCCTCAGTGTGAGCGCTCAATAAAGCTTAACTCACAGCTTTCAGGCTGGGCATTTTTTTCAGTTGACAAACCAGAAACCAGTAACATATACACAAGGGAGCTGGCCGAGCAGCGCATCTGAGGCTAGAGCCCCAAGCCTGCCCGCGGGTCGTCAGGAAGAACGGTTGTGAGAAGGCTGGAACCCGCGGGCGGGGCTGGAGCCTCACAGGAACACAGTGAACCTGAGTCTGTTAGTGGGGTCGGGTCCCGGGGAAGCCCGTCCTCAGGAACCGCACGCACGCGGCCGGCGCAGGAGGCAGGGAGGCTGGCGGCACGGGCCTCCACTCCTGGAACTGACGGGTTAGTCTTTGAAGGGCAGGAAGTCAGCGACAGGCTGACACTGACTCCTCCCCCTCCAGCGCTGGGAGGAAAAGCTCCCCACTGCCCGGCCTAACTGGAAACCAACTGGAGCCGGAATTCTGGGGAGTGGGCTCCGCCACTGCACCGTGGGAGATGGACCAGTCTAATGGGCCAGTCCGTTTCCACATTGCAGCTAAACTTGGAGAAACTACCACTCATAGATTTTCATCTTTCTTTCCTTTTGTTTTTAGGTATGCACCCTCAGCATAGGAGGTTCCCAGGCTAGGGCTCAAACTGGAGCTGTAGCCGCCAGCCAACACTACAGCCACAGCAACACCAGATCCAAGCCTTGTCTGTGACCTACACCACAGCTCATGGCGACGTCGGATCCTTAACCCACTGAGCGAGGCCAGGGATCAAACCCATGTCCTCATGGTTACTAGTCGGGTTTATTACCGCTGAGCCATGACAGGAACTCCAGATTTTTAATATAGAATCAAAGAAGAGTAAGTGACAATGCCAGATACTTAACCTGCTGTACCACAAGGGAACTTTTTATTGTTTTTCAGTATGATTCTTTACTCGTAATACTCATATGGCAAAATCAGCGGGAATGCCTAAGCTGTTACTGTTAGTTGGCTTTTTGAGCACAAAGTATTGTTAAGACTTGAGCAAGCAATAATGGCTGTGGCTTTATTCACTATAGTGGCATTTTACGTGATTAACACTTATGTGTTAATGGTGCAGTTATAAACACCCAATCTGACCTGAAGTCAACATCCTAAGAAACATACCCCCTGAAAAAACAATCAAAGAAGAATAGCCCCAATCGTCTAAAAAGTCTGTTTAAAACATGCCTCTCCTTACTGATGATCTAAGTGAGGATTCAGTTTTTCTATATGTACTTCAACCAAAACACCTGTTGCCACAGATTTTGCAAGGCAGAATCCAATAGTCTTCTAGTCAGCCAGACACCGAAGAAATCTGCCAAAAATTAGAACAAGGAGACATTTAATTTGTTGCTGTTTGCAAAATACGGTTATTTTTCATGAAGTAGTTTATTTGTGTTAACATGTAATGGCTTTATTCTTGTGGTTTTTAAGTGAATAAGTAAAACATTTCAGTGTATCAGCTTTCACTTCTAATACCAGTGACACCGCCCAGGTGAGCAACGGTGGCTTTCATCATTTTTAAGAGTGTCAAGGAGCGCTGACAGTGGAATGTTCGAGAACTGCCAGCCCACAGGAAGGAGGAAGTCAGCTCAGGTCTCTCCCCTGCCAGCGGGCACCCTCCTCCCTTGCTCTGCCTCCCCTGCTGCCTAGAAGGTTCTCCTTCCCCTCCCTTGATTGAACCCCTAGGGTCATGGACCCCAGGAGCATTGTTTCTTCTCCGTTCCTCCCTAAGAGCTCCCGGGTTACACGTACCACACCTGGGGCCTGGCCTCGCCTTACGTTGCTTATCTCTGCCGCTGGACCACAGTCCATCCTCCCGAGAATCCTGCTGTGTTGGAGTGAGTTCTCCACCCCGAGCGATGGGGGCTGGGAAGCCAGACCAGCCGGCACAGCGCACCTGGACCCGTGCTAAGGGCTGAACCAACCCCGGGGAAAAAGAAAGGCGGTGCGTGTGTCTGTATCCACAGGCGGATCTTGCGCCTAGGGATGCGTGCCGCGGACAGGCCCTTTTTCTGGAATGAAGCCCACACGTAGAGCAAGGCCTTGCCTTTTTGAAGAAATGTGGCTGTTCTATTGGGCAGGTAAAATGTGAATTACAGGGTATTTTCAAAAAATCTTTTCCTCTCCTACCATAATACTTACGAGTGGGACTTGAGTAAATACAGTTGATGATAAGTTGCAGTCAGAGTAGCAATGATCTGAGCTGGGCTGGAGGCAGCAGGTTTATGGGGGCCGGGGGTTTTGAGGAAGCCAGACCCCAGCTAGATTCCTCATTCCACCAGGAAGCAGCGTGTGGCCTCGGGCACCTGTCTGAGTTCAGTTCCTCATCTGTAACATGCAAGAAATGATCCCTGCCCTGTAAGGCAGTGGGGGCGAATAAATAAAATGTTACTTTGACCTGAAACGCGGGGTGCTAAGAGCGTCTTCACTTCTTTTCTCCCTTCCCCCGTGGGTTCCTCCGCTTGCTCACGAGGTGAGGTCTCCAGTGTGCCGCGCTCCCGGCCCGTCGTTCCCCTTACCCCGGGACCCATTCGGAGAACGTATAATAGACTCATGTAAGGATCCTGATAATTGGGTCCAAAATAGTGAAATGGTCCTGGATTAAAAAATTCTTTAAAAACTAACTTTTAAGACCCTTTTCTATTTTCCTTCAAGTTTTAACTCCATTCCCCACATCTTACAAGGTCCTTCTCAAGTTCCCTGATCTGAAAGTTTTTCTTCTCTGAGGCTCCGACATATGTGTAATCTGTACCAAAAAATTTCACCCTCAGTGACGTATGGTTTGCTGTTAATCAAGATTCTTAAGCTAAAGTAGAAGAACTTAACACGTTCTGTCTCGCAGATGTTCTCTGCACAGAGCACGCACAGGCACACACATACACACACACACAGAGACACAAAGACATACACAGACAGCAGACACACACACACAGACACACACACAGAAACACACAGACACAGGGACACAGAGAAACACAGATGCACACACACAGACACACAGAAACACAGACACAAAGATACACGCTCAGCACACAGACACACACACACACTCCCCTTTAGGAAACCAGTTTGCTCTGTCCCCCAGGGCCCTGGACCAGGCCCTCAGCCCCGGAGCCCCTGCCCCTCCAGGGCTGTGGCCCCGCTCCCGGGCCTCCGCCGTCCTCAGGGGAGCTCTTTGAAAGCCCCTCGTGTATTTCACTGCTGACCCCAGAGAGGCCCTTTGATTTGTCAACGGGTAAGTTCATCATTACAGAATTCTTAGAGAGACACAGGCCACTGATTTTCTGCAATTTGCATCTCACCACATTTTAACTTATCTTGAAAGCTGAGCCTTTTGGTCCCCTTGGTTTAGAAGTATATTAAGATTTCTGTGACCTTTACGAGATGGCAGTTGAGACATAGTCTTAAATGGCAAAACCGAGAACCAGTTACCTGAAGTGCCTATTACTGGCCTTCGTTTGAGAAACAAATCAGGAGAGAGAACTCTTTTCCCAAAAGAAAGAGAAACTGGGGGGGGGGAGGGGGCAAAGTTCAGGTAGAACGCTTATAGCCGGATGCTGTAGACAGATGATACGGGGCTGGGGAGACAAACGGAGATGACAGATGACAGATTAGATAGATGATAAATTCCAGTGTTTTAAAAGATGGATGTTAGATATATAGACAGATAGTAGATCACAGATAGATGATAGAGATGATAGATGACAGATTCCAAGCTTCAGGCCCATCTTCTGATGTGCTGTCTCGCTTTACACAGCAGCTCGGCGTTATATCTCAGGTAATTTACTAGAGTTTGGAGTCTCACACTCTTAGTCAGTACCTGGATGACAGAACAGGTGGCAGCGCCGGGGGTCTGAGTGCCCGGCAGCTGTGGGCCAGGGCACAGCTCGGGCTCGAGCTCATCGCTGGCTCTGGGCCAAGTAGGCCCCCGTCTGTGTCGGCGTTGGTCACGGCCGCCAGCTCTCCTAGGGCCCACCCTGCCCCGAGTCCTGGGCTGATCCGGCCGGGCCTCCTCCCTGGGGGGTCCAGGCGGTGGTCACGCTGCTTCCTGCTGTGTGTCCGCGCTGGCAGCAGAGCTCGCCTGAGGGGGCGTGAAGCCCTGTACGTGGCTCCAAGTCACAGGGCCAGCGGGGACCTGAGGGCCACGGTGTCTCCCCAGCAGCGCTGACCTTGGGGTCTCGGTCTACCGTCCAAGCTGACCTGGGTCTGCAGCGGCCTTGCGGACATCTGGGTAAGGACCTGCGACACATCTTGCTCACAACGCTGTGACTTTCAGTGACCCTCTTGGGGGAAGCCTTGCTGCCTGTGTCCCCTCAAGTAACTAGTTGGGAACAGCAGAGGTGGTCCCCACCCATTAAATGCTGGGGATTTTCACGCAGCTTGCGGGGATGGGTCTGAAATCTCTGAGGCATAGACATTAGACCGTGAGGTCCGTGTTCAGGCTCCCCACTGAGTCCACGTGACTGGGCTTCTCCTCCGCTCGGCTCGCCCTTCCCCACCCCCGCCGCAAACCTGCCCGATGCTCACAGTCTCGCCCTTGGCCCCGGGCGGTCCCCGCCCACCCCATCCTCTGCACAGATCCCCAGGGCTCTCCCGATCGAGCACCCAGCTACCCTGGGGATGCCGCGCCCTCCTCCTCAACGCCCCCTGCCCACCCGGGCACATTGCCAGGTCTGCGCTGTTCCGTGTCTCCCGGCACCTGCCTACAGACGACACATCAAAGCCAGCACTGGAAAAAAACCGATTTTGATGACACTTGAGCGCTTTATTTCCAAAGTGGGAATGCAAAGAAGTAGAGCTGTTTTCATTGACAGTTTCCGAGGTTGAGGCGGTGGGGTTTGCCCTGGACGCCCACTCCGGGTGACTGCCCCGCGGGGGCGGCTCGCAGGAAACCAGCCCTCTTCCTGTGAGCCTGCCAGCGGCGGGCACGCTGAGCGGGGCGGGGCCGCCTTTCAGGGCACTTTCCACCCGGGTGTGAGGGACCCGCGTCTCCAGAGGCTGGGGTGGGGGCTGCTCTGATGGCAGTCGCTCTGAGGATGTTCAGACCAGCCAGAATAAGAAAATAGACGTGCGTGAGATCAAACCACAGCACGGTGGGAGCCAGCTGGATAGAACACGTGAAGATTGACTGTGACTCAAAGTCAAGAAAAAACACTGAGAACCAGGGCGCCCGGGTACCGCCTTTTCATGAATGTTTACGAAGGAATTACAGTGCACCTGCCGGATGGCAGGATGTTTAACGGGATTAGCAGTCGCTGCCCCCTCCCCAAAGCCAAGACAACTTATTTCCATTTTCAAGAAGAACATTAATTGGGGTATATCTCTCACAGCAGAGATGTGTAATTTCTTCCACTGAATTACCCCTTAAGTGTTTTCGTGTGTATGTGTACACCTATATTACACGAGGAAGTATTTTTATTTTTAAAAATGCAAGAGTTCCCTGGTGGCCTAGCGGTTAAGGATCTGGTGTTGTCACTGTAGTGGCCTGGGTCACTGCTGTGGTGGGGGTTCGGTGCCTGACCCAGGAACTTCCACATGCGGCAGGCACGGCCAAAAAATATATGCAGCATAGTTTTTGAAGAAAAACTGCTCAGTTTATGGCACGCAGGATCTGATCCGTGTACGCAGCTGAGATGAGCACAAGGTCTGTGGCCTCTTTAGCATAAACGTCCAATCCTGTTCGCCACTGCTTCTGCGCTGGCTGAGCAAGGACCCACCGCCCCCGAGCGACAGGCATCTCCGTGTGTTTCATTCTCAGGATATTTGTTGAAAGATGAATGTCCGCCACTGGAGTTCCCTTTGTGGCTCAGCAGGTTAAGATGTAGTGTCCGTGAGGTTGTGGGTTCGATCCCTGACCTCGCTCAGTGGGTTAAGGATCCTGTGTTGCCGTGAGCTGTGGTGTAGGTCGCAGATGAAGCCCGGATCCAGTGTTGCTGTGGCGGTGGTGCGGGCCTGCAGCTGTATCTCCGAATCAGCGCCTGGCCCAGGAACATCTATGCTCTGCAGGTGCAGCTGTAAAAAGAAAAAAATTAATAAAATTTAAAAAAATGTTTGAAAAAGAAAAGAAAGAAAAGGAACACACGCCTGCCGCCAGAATGCCCCCTTGGCTCCCTGGCTTTACATGAGAATGGTGATGAGAAAGCACCGTCTTCAAAGCATGTATTTTAAAAGTCAATTCTGAAAATGTGTTTTGCGGAGAAGCGCGCCTGCTCTTTAGTTAATTGTCGTTATTTCGCACTTTCTTCTTTGCCTTTTATGTCTTAGCGGTTGATCGATCACGATCACAATGCATGGCTCTCCGATTCCCAGAGATTAAGATAATTCAGCCTGCCCTAGGCTAAGGGGGACGGATGGGTTCAATGCAGAATCTTCTCTTTCATCAGAAAACAGTCCTGGTCACCCAGTTATCCCACTGCTGGTACCCTGTCCCTCTCCTGCTGCCAGCCAGCTTTAGGCAGGACCATAGGGGCTGGAGGTGGCCCCGGACAAGGGGGACTGGGATGTCCTTTACCACTCCATCTGGCTTGGGTTTCTCCTGCCTCAGCCAGCGCTCCCTCCTGTGCATGGAACACTCATGGGAATGCCTCCGACTTTTAACGTCATCTGTATCCTCTCAGTGTCCCTGAGGGCCAAGGCATCTCCAGAATGACTCCAGAGGCCTGTCCAGTGTCTGTCAGGGTCTCTAAGCTAATGTCTTTACTTAACCTGCCTTGAGCTTCCCAGCAGGCATGGGGAAATGAAAGCACTTCCCATTTTAGTATTTTCCACTTAGGGTATAATTATTTCATCCCGTCTATATTGCAAATCATCAAATTTTAGAAAAGATTGAGGCAGAGGTCTTACATAATTCTCAGACTCAGGCATTGCTTCTTCAAAGGTTTTCCTGGCTCTCAAGTCACACAAGAAATTTTGAGGGTAGTTTCTTTTATAATGGTTTTGGAAGAGTTTTAAATAGGTTGCCTTTTTATAACTTTTCAAGTTTTCCAGATTTAAGGAGAGATACATGTCTACTATAGTAACAGCAGTAAACATAGAATTAAAACTATTAAAAACTACTTCCCCGTATTATTCTAGCATATTCACATATAAAGTTAAAATAGGATAATTAAATACATACTATTGTAAATTATGCTTTTTCGCACTTACCAACAATTGCATATATATCTTTCCATGATAATAAATACATAGTGTTCCACTGTCTTTTTTTTTTTTTCCCTTTGGCTGCACCTGTGGCATATGTAAGATCCTAGGCTAGGGATCGAACCTGAGCCACAGCAGCAGTGACAAATGCTGGACCCTTAACCTGCTGAGCCATAGGGAAACTCCCACATAGAGAGTTCCCTTGTCTTTTAAGGCCTATATTTCAGTATATTCAGGGACAGTTTATTAAATTCTCTCTCCGCGGGCCTTCAGCTTTTTTGAATTTCAGTTATGAAATGCTGAACGTTCAACTTCTTTATAGAAAACATATTTACTCACTGATGAAAGGATGGGTGACAAAATCCTAAAAGTGAAATTCCTGGTCTGGACGAGCTCTTGAAACATTTTGTCAAATACCGTCTGGAAAGAAGTTACCAGTGTCACGAGCTGCTGGTGGCGGTTAAACACGCAGATCTTGCCCCAGGACGCTGGACCCTCTCTCCCCAGTTACCCCTAATACTCCTGGGACGTAAATATTTAATTTATTCACCATTTATGTCTCTTATTTTTGGAATGTATCTGTTAACACCCTCTGTCTTGTTTCTATTGGTATGATGTCAGAATCTATAGTCTGACATTTTCCCAACAGACGTGTCTAAAAAAATTTCAGTGGTATTCTTAAATGAACTCTACTTCAGCTTTTTAAAAATCTTACTAAAATGTTGGTGGTATATTCTTATGTAGGAAGCAGGTTTTTTTTTTTTTTTTCATGATTTCTGGCTTCAGTGGCTTCTCTGGAAAAATGTTCTGCTACCCACATATTATAAACCAATTCTCCTGAATTTCGAGGTAACCTATGTAAGGCTGAACCGTACCCACTTAAAGCGGTATTTGAGTAACAGTTTTCTTGGGTTTTATGGCTGACACTCGGATCCACCTTTCTGTTTTGTTTCCAAATAGTTGTCTGAATATCATCTATTGAAAAAATCTCTCCTGGTGGACTCAGGAGTTTAAAATGATTTCTCTTCTGTCCATTTCTAGATTTTTCTCTTCCTCGCTCCCGGGGAGGGGGGGTGTCATATTTTTCAGTGTTGTACTTGCATAATATTTTTACGATATTACACTGTAAATCCTTATTTGCTAGAATGAGCTTATTAGCGTGCATTTTCTCTTCCAGGTGAACTCTAATCGTTTCTGACACTATTTTCCGCCTGTGCTGTATGAAACCTGCCGAGGTTCTCTGTGTTTGTGCAGCATCTGAGGATAAATAAAGGCTGAGAGAGTGAGGCTGTGGGAAGCCCGAGCTTTGAGGAAGGGCAGAGGGCAAGGGTCCCCTAAAGAGGTGCAGGTGTGTGGGCCCCAGCCCGCTGGAATAATCCAAGGCAAGAATTCAGAACTTGACGAGCGCATGCAAGTCCCTGGGGCCATCTTCCTTGACTTTGATGCTTTCAGTTGGACATGGTTTTCCCACCATGGAAACCCAACTTACTCCCAGAGGGAAGGGCAGGGACACGGGATTGCGGTGCTGGCCTTGGACTCTGGATCTGAGGTGAGCAGGATTGGCGTTGACCTCCACGGTGAGAAGTCTGAGCCGGTCGGGGCGAACACGGTGGGCTGCCATCTCTCTTCTCCTGGACGTGGCCCGGGACGCTGTGGACAAGGCCAGCATCCTTCTAGAAGCAGCTCTGGAGGTGCTCAGGGCTCCGATAGATGTCTGCTGACCTGCACCGTGGAGAATGGAAACCATCATCACAGGCTGCAGGGTGTTAGGATCTGGAGCTGCAGGCGCCCTGCGGTAGAAAGGACCAGAATGCCACGGGGGCCTGGATTTCGAGCAGCAGCGCCTCCTGACAAAGTGGCCTGCCAGGCATGTTCAACACAAAACGTAATCTCAGATACGCACGTTCACCTGCCACCTGGACAGGTTCCTCCTTCCCAGGTGGCTGGCTTTGGGTGAGAATCTTCTAGAGGTGAGGATTCTTGTGGCCTGATTTTTTTTTTTTGACAGAATTGCTCTTTCTAAAAACAATTAGAGGAGTTCCTGTCATGGCTCAGCGGTTAACGAACCCGACTAGGATCCATGAGGTTGTGGGTTCGATCCCTGGCCTCGCTCAGTGGGTTAAGGATCTGGTGTTGCCTTGAGTTGTGGTGTAGGTTGCAGATGCAGCTCGGATCCCGTGTTGCTGTGACTGTGGCGAAGGCCGGCAGCTACAGCTCTGGTTTGGCCCCTAGCCTGGGAACCTCCATATGCTGTGAGTGCGGCCCTAGAAAAGGCAAAAACACACACACAAAAAAAAATTTGACAAGATCGGGTTCAGTGGAAGCCACTGCTTTTCTGTCAGGGTAAGTCAGCCCCAGGCTGGAGGGAGCTGCTTGCCTTCCTGCGGGTCTGTGTCCGGGTGGAAAGGCAGTGCAACCAAGGCTGGAGTCGGAATCCAAGCCGTGGGGGTGCCTCTCGGGCAACAGACGGTGCTCAAGGAACAGCAGCTGACTTCTCCCCGCCAGTGGGAAAAGCGGGGCCAAACCACCCCGAAGGTTTGCCCGTGGCCTTGGAGCTCCGTGGGGTCCTGAGCTCATTCTGAAGGAAGCCCCTGGGAGAAGGAGAAGGCCTTGCGTTTCTGTTTGATTTTTTTTTAACAACTCGGAGAAGGTTATTCCCACCTGTGAAGAAACGGAGTGGCAAAAGTGTGAAAGCCTGGGTTCTAGTTCTAACTATGCTAATTACGAGTTGTGTGACCTTAGCTCCGCATTTCACTTCTCCAAGTCCATCTGCCTCTTCGTAAAACAGTGGAGCGTTTGTCAAATGCCCGCTGTGGGGTCGCAGGGTCAAATGAGCCGAGGTTTACGAAAGCCAACGGGATCCACAGCTACGTGTCCAAAGACAGCCACACGCGGGAGGGCGGAGGGACCCACACGCGCCTGAGTGGCTCTGGAGCTGGTGTGCCACCCGGTCAAGGCCCAGACTGGCCACAGGCTGACCCTGCAGTGGACACGTGTGGTCACTCCTGCCTCGGACCCTCATGGAGCCTGGGGCATGCCTGCCTCTCTGAAACCACGCAGTCAGCGAAGCAAGGCTTTGTCTTCTTGGTCACAGATGCTGTCCCCACGTGATGCGCCTGCCCTGTGTGCAAAGAAGAATGCCACTTGATTTTCTCATTGACGACACGCAGGCTTTGATGGATAATCTGAGACCACAGACTCTGGGATCTGGGCTCTTCGGTTATAACCCCTGCAGTAACCTTAAACTTCTAGGGATCCTGGCATGCTGACTCTAAAGAGGAACCTTCTAAAACAAAACTGCTGCCGCTGCTGGCTTCCAGAAACCCTTGGCTGCCATCATGGAAAGGTGGCGTTGCAGGGCCGGGCCAGCTGAATGACTGAGGCTGGGGCCACCAAACCGTGTCCCCCTTCCTCACACACACTCGGAACAGGGCTTTCACCTTATTTCTTTTATTTCCCCATCGCAGGGTGCACACTGCCTCCCCAAGGCTCAGGCCTCGCTCAGAGGGCAGGTCCTTCTTAGGAGCCTACAGTCTCCTTCTCCTTCTTATTGAAGGGGTTGTAGGGCTTTACAGTGGTGACCATTTGAGACAGCGGCCCCTGGTGACGGAAGACGTCAACTGCCATTTCTTTCCATAAGATGCTATGAAAGAACGGAGAAGAGAAAGACATAAAATAAAAAGACACGTCATATACTCTCCACCTAATGACATACACCGATGGGGGAGAGAGAGCAGAAGCGGGGGACTGAGAGACTGGGGGTGGTTAATCCTTGTGTGTATTGTTTCCTTTATTTCATTTTTGGCACTCAGTTCATTAACTGTGTTCTATGCATTGAATTGCAAATGGTTTAGGTGACTGAAAATCTACCTTGCGCCTAGAATAAGAGTAGATGCCAAGAAAACAGGGAATGCAGCCAAAAGGAGATGAGGCTGTAGAGAAGCAGCTGAATAACCAAGAGTCACCACACCCGCCTCTGCAGGGGTGGGCTCCGGGCCTGAAGGAGGAAGGATGTCCATATCTCCGTCAGGGAGGAATTAAGGGGCCGGGGGAGTCCAGCTGGTACAGGCAAAGGTCGGAGTTCGAGACGGGACGGTGGGAGGGCACGGAGCACGCGGGTGGGGCTGGCACAGGAAGGCAGGGTGGGAGGGGCCGGTGCAGGGCCCAGAGCTGGCCCCACCCTGCAGGTGGGGTAACTGAGCTCCAGACTCTCTGCCTCCACAAGTCTTAGTCTGCTCCTTCCTCCAGCGGAAACAAAGCCCTGGAGTTCTCGTCGTGGCTCAGCGGAAAGGAACCCAGCTAGTATCCATGAGGATGTGGGTTCGATCCCCGGCCCCGCTCAGTGAGTTAAGGATCCGGCGTTGCCATGAGCTGTGGTGTAGGTCGCAGATGCTGCTCGGATCCCGTGTTGCTGTGGCTGTGGTGCAGGCCGGTGGCTGTAGCTCCAACTCAGCCCCTAGCCTGGGAACCTCCGTATGCCTCGAGTGTAGCCCCAAAAAGACAAAAAAAGCAAAGAAAAAATTAAAAATATAGTGTCACAAAAAATCAGAGGCACCATTCATCCTGGAGAACCTCAAAGGCCCGGTTTTCTCTGATCTCAGGGCCCATGAAGGTACAGGTCCTCGGCTCTTGCTTCAGGCTGCAGTCCTCATGTTAGCGTGGGCTTTCTAGAATCTAAACAGCCCCAAGCTCTCTCTCTGCAGAGTGTCCTGGCCCATCGAGAGCCGTTGTTTGGGGTGAACGCAGGGGTGGGGATCGGGGCTCCTGACAACAGGAAGCTGTCACTGAGTGTCATTTCTGGGTGACACGTGGGTGACTGCTGTGCGCCCCGAGATTGAGAAACCCAGAGGAGACCCCTCAAGGGCCCCCTCTGGGACAGCAGTGACAGCTGTGTGTGCTGTGTGGGGCGAGGGCAGCACGGCCCAGGCGGCAGCAGTGGGCCTGACCCTGACTCGAGCACGTGGCCCAAAGACTCAGGTGGTAACAGCGGGAACGGCAGGAAGAGCAGCCACAGTCGCAGTGGAGGGGAGCTTTCCTTAAGGAGGAAGATTTCTCTGAAATTCATCGGGGACCCTGGGCCACGCTGGACCAGTGGGATGAGGGAACGAGGTCTGAGCTACATGGGCCGAGAAGGTGGATGGTGGATGCAAACGGCCAGGGGTCAGAGCTGCTGGCGTTGGCCCTGAGAAAGCATCTTTGAGTCTGGCAGCTCCTGGGTCGTGGCTGTCCAGACCCAGAGCGGTATCCCAGCCCTTCTGGACGAGAAGCCTGCAGGACGGATGTAAGGATGCACCTCCTTTGACACGGCCCCCTCGGGTCCTTCGCGGGATATAAAGAGCCTGTCTGCATTTCCACCGGCCCTTCCTTTGGAAACGAATTTGTGACATTTGAAAATGTGTCTTGAGAGCACTGCTGGAGAGCCAGTGACCTCCTTCAAAATGACCCTCGTCGGGTGGCCAGAGGTGCGAGACAGTTGTCAAGCCCACAGCGTGGCACAGCCTGTCAGCCCCAGGTAGTCATGACCCAGAACTCCCAGGGGTCTCTGTCCACAGCCCATACGGAGGTGAGCAGTGACCCTGACGGCCACGTCCCCAAGACCCCGTGACTGCCGTGGGCTCCCTGAGTAAGCAGAGCTCCCCCCAAAAGCATCCATGAGACCAGGTCCCACTCCCCCAAGAGTCACGGCCTGAGCCGCCTTCCTTGAGAAACGCCCCCACGCAGGTCCCCTGACACCCTGCCGGCCTCAGTTTCCTCATCTGTCAAATGGGAACAAAGGCACCTGCCTCACAGGGTTCTGGGCTCACGAGACGAGTTCGTCCTTAGAGAACCAGGGTATGGGAAGCCTCAGCCGGTTCAGCGACTGTCACTACAGCAAAGACGCAGCTGCAAATCCTCCTGGAGAGCTCTTATTTCTTGCTCACCACTAGTCTGAGAGCTCCTGCAAACTGGGCCTAACTCTTGCGAATTCCTGGAACACCGCACACATTTGTTGACCCGAGGAAAGAACACATGAACTGACCAGCGAAGCAGAGGCTGGAGGGAACCGCTGGACGAGCCGAGGGCTGTGACCCCAGAGGCCCTCCACAGTCCCGCCCCTCGGGGCTTTCAGGAAGCCCTTGGGGCAGGAGGTCACTTCCGGTCGCCGCCTGACAGTCACCACCCAGTAGCCCGACCTGGCTGCGGATCCCTGGGCCCCCCCGGGGGCCCCCTCGAGCCCATCGCCTGGCTGGCAGGGCACTCGCCTCTCCAAGGTCACGGCTTCCGCAGCTACCTGCGCGCCTGCAGATCCCGTCACTGCGTTTTCAGTTACCTGTGTGCCTCCCGGCCGTCTCACCCCCCAGAAAGTAAGGTCCCGGAGCCAGAATCTTTCGTGCACACCCCTGTGTGCGCAGTGCCTCGAACGGGGCCCGGCCCAGGGTGGGTGCTCCCGAGGCTTTGATAGATGAATGGATTTTCCACCGAAAAAGAGAAAAGTCACCCTTTGGTGGTGGCGGTGGCGGTGGGGACCGGCCCCCACTCCCCGATGCACGCAGACCAGGCAGGAGAGCTTGCTCACTCACACAGGGCCGGCCTCTGGCCCCAGCTAAGAAGTATTTGCATTTTCCGAACAGTGTCATCGTATTTACAAGGCCAGACCTCCCATCAAACACCTTCAGATCTGAAGCATAACGAGAGCGATGACAGGCCTCTTCTCTCCACTGACGCCTGCTGTCCTCCGCGTGCAAAACGGTGTTTAAAAATGCGGGGGGCTTTCCGCAGAACCTTGTCTTTTATGAAGAGTGAGGTGGAGGTGCTTGTTCAAAGGAAGTAAACACACGTCTCACGAAGTGTGTTCCACGCACGTTTGGCTGAGGATGCTGACGGGGGTATGTGTGCAGAGTGGGGCCCAAGAGGCGAAGACACTGCCTCTAAGATGCTTTAAACACCTTGACCTGCTCCTTTTAGCAACAACAGGGCGAAAATGCACCCTTCTGTCTTTTCGGACCTGATATCCTAATTTTTTAAACAATGTAAATTCGCCCGTAATCGTTCTTTAATGGAATAATCACAATCAGGGTGCCGCTCCCCCGTACCTGGGTACACCGGGACTCATACTTACCAGTGCACTTCCGAATCTGTTGAGGGGGTTGTCGATGGAATATTAGAATTCGCTGGATGAGTGGCCGTGAAATGAACCTTCCCCGTGTATCCTGGAATATTTGCAGAGCTAAAGGAAAGGAGAGCAAAGAGGGGGAGAAAGGACATGAAAATAACAATTTCTGCAAGAGTCACGGTCTCCAGCGCCCCAATAAGAAAACGTAAAGGATGACGCAGACTCATGGCTTTGTCCCACATAAGGCCTGGAACTCCATCAGCAGACAGGACAGCACGCAGGCCGGGGAAGGGCTGCGGATAACAGCCCTGCTCTGGGACCGAGGAGACTTATTGCAAGTCGCAGTTTTCCTGCTGTCTGAATTTGCATGTGTTTCACATGCATGATTCGCCCGTTGAGCTGTCTCCTAATGAAGGCAGTCGCGCTTTCTTTACCGAAGGGCAGACGTGGGCCCCGCACAGAGCTGGGCGACTCGGACTCCGACGTCGGGGGACACACGGCTGGGATTTTCAAACACATCCTCCTCGTGACCACGAACGCACTGACGTCACACCACGTCCTGAAGCGGCACAGCTGAGCTTGATGCCCCCGACCCTCTGCCTCCCCGGTCCTTTTCCCGCCAGCGGCGGAGGTAAAGGAAAAACACCAGGATGGGCGGCAGGGGTTTTCGGCGTGGATCGAAACTCCCTGTCTACAGAGGCAAGCCAGCATTCACGACAAGTATTTCCTTCGGTCTCCCAGAGCAGGCTGAAGAGTAAGCGCTCTTTTTTTTTTGCCATTTTTACTGCCTACAAACCCTTTACACGGATTATGTGCTCAGGGAGAGGAGAGGCCGGGCCCCGTGCAGGCCCAGCCCGAGGGCCGCTTAAGACACGCAGCCTCAACCTCAGGAGCGAGGGAGCTGCGACGCTGAAACTATTTCAAAGAGCAGGAACGCGCCCCCCACAAGCCACGGGGCTCCCCCCAGTAATACCCCATCTCTGGAGCTCAGCCCCGAGGGTCCTGCTCGCCTCCAGGCCGGCTCTGGGGACAGAAGTGGCGCAGCGCCACCACGGGCAGGGACAGGGCCCACCAGATTGCCCCGTCTGCTCCCTGGGCGGCTGGCGCCTGCGTCCCTGGCCCCTTTCCAGGAGCGTGACAGCCCTTGGCCTGGGCCCTCATCCCGACGGGACGCAAGGACCAGCAACCACCAAGCCTCCGGGGAAGGCGGGGGCCGGCCCCTCTGCGGGTCTCGTGGTTTTGTCCCGTCCTTCCCACACGTCCAGTAGCCAAGGAAACCTCCAGGCACCATCGACCCCAGGAGGAATTTTCACTCCGAAGCTTCGGGGAGGCTGCTCTGTGGTGTCGGGTGGCAGGCAGACAGCCGAGGGCAGGCAGTGAATCTGTACTCAGGGTCTGGGCTCAAATCTGGGCCCGTGACTCCACTCGGCGGCTCTCAGACCTGGACACCGATGAAGCCTCCTGGGGCCTCGCCTCCTCAGCTAGAAGGGGTCGTAAGACCAAGTTCAAGGACATGGGCTCAAGGTCCTCTCGGGGCCCTTCCGTGCACGGACCAAGTGCTGGCATCACAGTGTTGGGTGGAAAAGACTATCAGGTAGGAACTGTGTCTGGAAGAACCACTGCCCGGCTTGAGGGCAATAAAAGGTGATACCGAGGCAGACAAGGCCAAGAGAAATCCCCCTGAGGGCAGCAGCAGGGTGAGCCGTGCAAGGTCGTGGAGCTTGTGAGAGAGAGCAGGAGAATCAGGGCCAGGCCCCCCTTCCCAGCCCGCCTCGCCCCTGGGCTAGCTCAGCCAGGCTACTTCCCAGGGGACTTGGGGTCGCAGGCCATCAACGGAGGTGAAGGCAGCTGGCAAGTCTTTAGCACTTGGTAGGTGCTCATCCAATTCTTGCTGAAATACAAGATTTTTAAAGAAATAAGAAATGTACAAAACAGGAGCCCAGGAGGTGAAGGGTGCCGTTTATCCAGCGCAGGGAGCTGCAGAGATGTTAAGCCCACGGATTCCAAGCGTTGCTGGGGAAAACTCCTGGGGATATTTAAAAGGTACTGATGCCTGACTCCCACCCCAGACATTCAGATTTAATTGCTAAGGGGTGTGACCTGGGAATTGGGTTTTTTAAAAAAATCTCTCCAGGTAATTCTAGCGGGCAGCCGAGTCTGGAAGTCTCTGTTTCAGGTTTGTTGGAGGTACCCAGCTGAGTGAACCACGGCTGCCAAATTCTAGGCAGTGCCCTTTGGGATTTCTCGGAATTTTCTTGAAGAATTGCAGCTCTATGTGAGAGAGGTTAAAAAAATGGGGCAAAATCATTCATGTGTACGTCTCTCCCCCAAACATTCAAGCTTCCATGAACGTTACAAAGGAAATCCCCTTCTTCTCTGTGACAGGTTTTTTCCACGGCCCCCGAACACCTGCAGAATGAAAGGCCTCTAAAGCCATAGCCTCCCTTCAGAGCAGTTAAGAAATCCAAGACGGACATGTGGTTTGTCAATCACCAGAAGGGCTTGATACAAAACACCACACAACTGCTACACGCGCCTTGTGGCGTACAGGTCGCTGACGTCACGTGGCATCACGCATCGCGGTGTAATAATATTATATTACATCATACCTAGAGATAGGAAACAGCAGACGGAATCAAAGGTAGGCTCTGCCTCGGTCTGAGAAACGAACTCAGTTGCATAATAAACTGCCAAGGACTTGAAAACGGAAGTCCTCACCCACGCGGCTTCTAAAATCTATTCCTTTTAACCCTTTTGCCGGGGGTTAACATCGCAAGGGGACGTTTTTCCACCTCCAGTGCGACGCAGTGACCTTAAACCCAGAAGAGAATGGTCTCGGGGGCACTGTGCAGACGTGGCTGACAGGCGACCTGATTTTTCAGCTGGAAGAAGCAAAGGAATTAAAGACACTGAACGGTATGAGCTTGGGGAGAACTGCCAGCTCAGCGGTGGGTTCAAACCCACTCCTCCATCGAAGGAAAGCCCAAAGAAGCAGAAGCCCACCTGAAAATAAGAGAAGTCTTCATTTTCATCTTTGCTCCATAGCTTCTGGTCTTTTGAGCACTTTCTTTGGTACCCAGTTCCCCAAATAAGTCTAGAGTTGGCCCACTAATGGGTAAACTTGAATAAATGATTGCCTATGTGTACAACCAAGTTGGTTTTGCTCAACAAAGCACAATAAAATAGAAATGAAACAACTTGAGGAATACAAGGAAGTTTACTAAATCAGTTAGGAAAAGGGAGCCCAGATGGTGTGCGATTAAATAAAACAGAGCAAACAGGGAGCAAGCCAAGCTTCACGCAGGACACACGCCACGCGGAGGTGGCTTAGAATTCCATCCTGCCCACCGTGGGTATCTGAACACGGCCCTGATTCGTGCTCCCGGGGCGCCCGCTGTGGCCCAGGCACCCCGAGGACATCACACGAGACCACTTATTTGATCTCACAGCACCCCGTGTCACAGGCTCTGGGATCCCGCCCATTTCAGAGATGCGGGGACAGAGGCAAAAAGTCTAAGCCAGGCGCCCAGAGACAACTGAGCCGGCAGACGGCAGAACCGACCCAGCCCTGAAGGCCTGACACCCAGGCTCCCGGCTGAGCCAGGACAGCCGCTCCGGGGCGGAGCGGACTGCACTTAGCAAGGTGCAGATGTGGCGCGGGTTCTAGCCACTTGGACTCTCAGTCTTCGAGAGCTATTCCGTGGCAGGTGCAGATCCAGCAGCAGCCAGCGGGCCCCGCTCCTGATAGGAGCAAATATTTTAAATGCTCACCTAACCCAAGCAGGGAAAAGGCCATGCATGCACATGAGAGCAGCGGGCGGGGGAAAGGAATATAGAGGGGGTGTGGGCTCAGGGCTCTGGGGGCTGGCATTTGCCTCCAGGGCTGCCCCCCCCCCAGCCCTGTGACCTGGAAGCTTTCTGAGCCACCTCTGTCTGCCCAAGTGGGGGCATCTGCAGCTTCCTGGCAGGGGGCGCTGGGGGGCGGGTGTTGTCTGTGCAGATGTGGGGGTTGGGGAGGCAGGTCTGGGGAAAAATGGGAGGGTCCGGGCTTCAGGGAAACTTGAGAGAAGAGGGTGCAAGGAAGGCTGAGGGTGGGGCGCCGAGGGAAAATGGAGCAGGGCTGGTGAACTTGGACTGATCTGCTTAGTGTTCGGTGAGAAATCCAAGTAAGGCCAGAATCGTTTGGCCCTCAGCTGTGTTTCTCTGAATGTAATAAGATGCTGCGGCCCCAAGAACTGTTCAGAAATGAGTTTTCCTCATTATCCTCTAGCAAATATGCTTTTTCTCCCCCATCCCTAGAAGCCTCCCCTCTTCCACCTGGAAGGGACGTAAAAACGACCCAGCAGCTCCCTTCGGAGCAGGGCTGAAGCCGCGGGAAGCTGTCGCTGGCCGGAGGCGGGCCCTGAGGACCAGTGGGCTGTTCTCTTAACCTTCCTGAAATGAGTGATCTGGGACTGTCACACCATTTCCTCTGCCTCGGCCTCCTCATCTGTAAAGTGGGGAGAGGACCTGTTCCCGCAGGGCTGGCCTCAGCACACTGCTTTGAAAAGCAAATGAGAGCAGATGTGAAAGTTCTCTGAAAAGGCAGAAGTGTCAGCAGGGTAAGGAACTGCTATTCATAGCCCGCTGTAACCTGGGCTGCGGTAAGACTCTGTCAAAGGGACGCTTAGGCGGGAACAGGCAGGGCAGCCCCCTCCAGCTTGATCCTCGGCCGCGGCTGCCCCCGGGTCCGCTCCGGACAGTTCCTCCTTATCTGCAAATGCATCATCGCAGAAACGACTGAGGGAAAGCGGAGTGAACACGAAACCCTGTGAGGTCCTGAAATAAGCGATCACAGTTCAGTGGAAGACGGCACGCTGGGGGCCTGGGTGGTTTGGGAAACCAACAGCCAACGGCGTCTGGAAAGCACCCGGGGTGGGGGCAGAGGGCGCAGGTGGGGGGCCGGCCTCCACCTCACGTGCACCCCTCCTGCTCGGAGGCCAGTGTCCTCGGGGGTGAGGCGGGGGGGGGGGAGGGAGGAGGGGCAGGTGCAGCTCCAGCTGCGGGTCCGAATTGTAACCAAGAGAAACGCACCCCACGCCCTGAGGAAAGGGCCAGGTTAAGGCTTCTGGATCCCGCCCTCGCCCGCATCTGCCTTTACGCACCATCCCGCGGTCAGGTGCTTGGCACTCAGGACGCCTGAACACAAAGCATTTTGAAACTACATGGAGCTACAAACAGTTACTAAAAGGAAACGAGTTTCTCTTCAGCCCTGCTCATTAAGCTCTTGCAAAGAATGTGGCTCTAGTATTTAAGAGAAGGATTAAAAAAAAAATCAAGATTTCAAAAAAATGGGGGAGATCCTTATGTTGATTTTAATTTGTATGGATGACACAGATTACAAGTGATGAGTGACTATGGACCCTTTTTTTTTTGTAATTCCCGCTCAGCCCTGAGTTTCAAGGACTCCAGCTGAGACTCGGTTGCCGGTGGGGGGCGGGGATGGATGGGGAGTTTGGGTTAGTAGATGCAAACTACGACACTTAGAATGGAGAAGCAATGAGGGTCTGCTGCACAGGGCAGGGAACCATGTCCAATCTCTTGGAGAGAACACCCTGGAAGATCATTTAAGAAAAGGAATGTACACAGACGCAAGACTGGGTCACTTTGCTGGGCTGCAGAAATTGGCACAGCGTTGTAAACCAAATATGCTTTAATAAAAAAAAATCCGTTACAAAAAGAACTCCCACTGAATCCAGTGGATTTTGTGGTTCTAGTTCCTAAATGAGTCCCAAGTTAGAAGTTGGGAACCTCAGTGGAAACTGAATTAAGGCCTTGGGCTCCTTACCTCCGAGTATCTTTTAATAGCTGGGCATGACTACCAAGTCAGAAAATAGTTTACTTTTAATGAGAAAACTCATGCAACAATTCCACGTTTAGAGATTTATTCTGCAGAAATGCATGTGTAATGGTGCAAAGATCCACGTCGAGGTTGTTTACTGCCGTGTGTTTAACAACAGGGAAATGTCTGTGACTGCTTGGCCTGTGTAAACTACCACACAGCTTACAGGGGGACGCCGTGCAGCCTTTAAGGAAGATCCTATTAGCCCTATGTAGTGACAGGAAGACGGCTATGCGCACGCCAGCCCCACACCCGCTCCCAACACATGAGCACACACAATGACGTGCAGGTGCCTGCACATGGCAGACACGCAGGTGTGCTTGAGGAAAAAGTTGAAGACATACCACTTTCAATATCGGGACTGAAAATGAGAGAGATACTTTATTTTCACAGACATTTTGGACTTGTTTTTATGTGAACACATGTGGAAGGAAAGAAAGATGATATCTGGTGAGTTTTGATGCCAGCATTGAGGTTGAGGGCACAGACACAATTTGGACATAAATTCCAATTCCACTGTAAATTTACACGACAC
The DNA here is from genome assembly GCA_004024745.2 of Catagonus wagneri. NCBI lineage: Eukaryota > Metazoa > Chordata > Mammalia > Artiodactyla > Tayassuidae > Catagonus > Catagonus wagneri. The sequence goes on along the minus strand of PVHT020000175.1, from coordinate 28,289,479 downwards.
TGCCAGGAAAGGATTTAGCAACTTGCTTAAGAGTGCTTATATATTTTGACTCCAAAACTCACTGCAAGGAGTCTCCTTGAAGTAGGTGATTCCAAATCACAGAAAAGCTTCACTTAAAAAGTGTCTGACAACATTTTTTATCACAGCCCAAAAGGGGAAGAATTTACACAAGTGACCTAAACCAACTAATCCATGACAGTAAGTCTATAGAAATAAAAATGATGATGAGCTCATGTACCCACGATGATGTTTTAGTGTGAAAGTGGTAACATTCTTTTAGGTAGTATCATCATAGCTCCGTAAATATACACAAGCACGATGAAAGATGCACACGACAGATGGAAATATGCCCAAATCTTAATAATGGTTATGTTTATGTGTGAAGTTTGGTATATTTTTAATGCTCTTATTGTTTCTATACTTTTCCTATAATTATCAGGTTCAGTTTTAGAGTTATTTTTATTAACAAGTTTTCCCTTCCTTCCTTCCTTCTTCGCAGCACCTGTGGCATGTGAGGTTCTGGGGCCAGGGATCGAACCCAAGGCACCGCTGCGAGCCACCCCACAGCTGCAGCAACGCGGGATGGTTGAAAGTTATCTTTAAAACTGTGAGTATAGCACTACCAATACAACAGGCGTGTCAGGTGATCTGGTGGCCAGAATACAAAATCAATGAATGGGGACAAGTTGAAAACGTTTACCCTTTGGGGAAACTGGTGATTCCAACAATGGAGCCACCTGAACTCAGGCGTCAGTAGCCTTGACCGTGTCTGCAGTGCGGCCACCGTCACAGGAGTGGGCGCTCGGCCAGGCTCCCTGCCGTGAATAAGCACACGGCTTACGAGAATCTTAGAGATAATACCGAAGCTATTTCTCTAAGAATGTTTAGAGGAAAAGGCAAAGGAAGAGTCCTCTGCTTTTGAGAAGGATGGTTCTCTCTACTGGGCGCAGAGCAGATGTGCTTCTGGGCGTGGGACTTTATGCAATGACATTGCGTGGTATGGGAGCTGCACTGCGCTCAAGGTGGTCTGTGGGAAAAAGGTCATATTTTGTTTAGAGATTCAAGTGTGTATAGCACAGCCATAAAGCAAAGCAAGCAAAGGATAAGCACGGAGTCTGACAGTGATGCTTCTGGGGGCGGGGGGAGACCCCAGAAATGATGCTGGGAAGAGTACACAGGTGGCTTTAAAAAGTTGAATAAAGTGCTATCCTCAGCTAGGCGGAGGACACAGAGGCATTTCCTCGTTACTTCACTTTGTATGTTACATTTGACACTATATATACATTTGGTATCAGTATCTTAAGATAAAAATGGAAAGCATTTCTTTGTGTTCAAAGGTTAAGATTCTATTGAAAAATGAAACCTCATTGGGAGCAGAAACTTCTCAACCTCAGAGGCCCTCTAGTGCCCAATCTGGGTAAGTACAGTGAATGTCTTCAATTCTTTTACATGATCAGAATTCCATCTCCTTGAAAACACGAGTTAACAGCAAGGTGCGGCCAAACGTCATGCTCCCAGATTTATTCAAGTTGAAGGGTGTGTTCTTCTTCAAATTTTAAAAATGCTGCCAGACATCTTTACTCTCTTTGAAGAATGAACCAAAAGAATCTGTTTTGATTCTTCAGAAAGAATGTTCTACAAAACAGCTCAAAATTCAAATGGACATTTCAAAGGAGAAGCAGTATTACATTCTGATGCCCATAGAACATTTGTAATTGGTTTTATCCTCATATGCTTTCTCAGAATTGTTAGAATTACTACGTTTATAAGCCATAAGTTCCTTGCAGAAATTAAGGAAGAATCACACCAACGAACCCCCCTCAGGGCTCAGCTACAACCCCGCAACCTTCCAGTCTTGTGGGTGAAAGTGACCTCTGGGTAGAACTGAGATCAAAAGCACTGGGCTGCAGGCGCCTCCCCCTCCCCCGCCTCCCTCCCCTCCCCCTCCTCCCCTCCCCTCCCCCTCCTTCTTTCCTTCTTTCTTTCTCTTTCTTTCTTTCTTTTAAAATAGATCAACTCACTTAATTCTTCAATGCAGTAAGTTATAGGAATATATTTCAAAACCAAAGTTGTGAAACATTTATCAGTTTGGCCAAGTAATCAAGAGAGTTAGAGTCAGAATACGTAACATAGGACAACTCAAAATTACTTTACAGGATATAAAATAGGTCCAAAGGACAGCTAATGTGAAATTTAGCTAACTTGTCACATGGGCACGACTGATTTGTTTTTAATAGAAATCCGTCAACATTTCGCATCCCGTTGTGGTTCACACTGCAGCCCTGCACGACATCTCCTGCAAGCTCTGCGGTCATCATGGGCGCTGATGGTGTAGCGGCCACGCTGAGCGGCCCAGTGGCCTAATGAAGAGACACAGGACCTCAGCGTCCTGTAGCAGGTCTTGTGAGTGCTGGGGAAGGGATTTCTGAGCCTCCGTATTGCCACAGGTGAAAGCAAATCTATCTATCTTTACATGCTGTGTTTGATGTGTGTGTGTGCGCACATTTATATATATATATATTTACATTCTGTTTTATGTATGCGTGCACACACAATATCTATCTTTACATTGTTTGATGTGTGTGTGTGTACACATAATATATAATACATACGGACTGCACAGTTTAGTCAGGGCTCAAAACTGTAATTTTTCTTTGTGAGAAACTACAGTTCCTTCAGGAAACAGGTATCTTTCTTCTTAAGCTGTGCTCAATCCTAGGCCTTCTCTTTTAAAGTTGATTTCCAGTGCTGTGTTAATTTCTACTGTTTTAACTGAAGTTGATTTACATTGTTGTGTTGATTTCTCCTGTACAGCAAAGTGATTCTGTCACACACACACACACACACACACACACACACACACACTCCTTTTCATATTCTTTTCCATGATAGTTTAGCACAGGATATTGAATATAGCTCCCTGCACTGCACAGGAGGACCGTGTTGTCCATCCACAGCCATTTTTATTCCTGCATCCCTCGCAAAGCCCACCGCCATGTTTCCTCCTTAATAACGAAGTGAGGGGAATGACTCCAGGCAGCACTCACCGGCTTGTGTTTGCATAAAGAACTCCAGAGCTCCGAGGCCTGGCGAGAGATGCGGTGTCTCCGTAGGGGTTGTCAACATCGTCTGCATCTGCAGACTGCACGCACCCACTGTTAGGGCACAAAGAAAAGACCACTGTGTTTCTCTACAAGACACACAGAAAAAGCAGGTGAACACAATCTAACTCTCAAAGGCAAGCAGTCCAAAATAGATCAAAACTCAAAATACAAAAAACTGACTGTGACGATGGAACAATTTGCCTTAAAAACATAAAGTGAGGAGATTTTCTTAAGAATAACAGTTGACCTTCAGTTTGGGTCCGAGGGAGAGTGACAGCTGGTTTGTCTTTTAGAGCGAGGAAGCCGCGGTGTCTGCAGCCCTGAGACTGCCTCCCCGGAGCCTGGGAGGAGTGTGCCCGTGGAGCCGGAAACGGGGAGGTGCTGGGGTTCTGGGCACCTGGCGATGCGCCTTCAGGCCTGAGAGAGGGTCCCGGAGGCATTTCTGGGGCCACCAGAAGAAAGACGAGTCAGCTCTACTGGAGCAGAAGAGGCCAGAGCAATGGGCGAGGGGCAGTGTTAAAGGCCCAGATTCCTCCCTTTTCTAGGATTTACTGTGTTCCAAGATACTGTGATCTGAATGTTTATGTCCCCTCCCCCCCAGTTATTTTTGGCCGTGCCCTTGGCAGGTGGAAGTTCCTGGGCCCTGGATTAAGCCTGCTCGCCACAGCAGTGACAACACTGGATCCTTAACCGCTGGGCCACCAGGGAACTATCCCACCAAATTCCCAGCTTGAAGTCCTAACACCCAGAGTTCCCATCATGGCTCAGCAGTTAATGAATCCGACTGGCACCCACGAGGATGCAGGTTCAATCCCTGGCCCTGCTCGGTGGGATAAAAGATCCGCTGATGCCGTGAGCTGTGGTGTAGGTTGCAGATGCGGTTCGGATTCTGCATTGCTGTGGCTATGATGTAGGCCGGCAGCTACAGCTCTGATTTGACTCCTAGCCTGGGAACCTCCATATGCTGTGGGTGCGGCCCTTAAAAGCAAAGAAAAAAAGAAATCCTAGCACCCAAAGGAGATGGTTTCAGGAGGTGAGAGGTACTTAAGCCATTAGTGTTCTTCTAAAAGAGACCCCAGAGCGTTCCCCGGCCCCCTGCACTTGTGTGTGGACACAGCAAGAAGCCTGTGACCCAGAAGGGGCCAGCTCTGACTTCCAGCCTTCAGAGCTTGAGAAATAAATGTCTGTAGTTTATAAGCCACGCAGTCTGTGGCATTTTGTCACAGCAGCCCAAGCAGACTAAGATACAAGTGTTTTCTCCGGTATAAAGAGAGAAGGCCCCGAACGGCGGATGGGCACACCCTTGCTGTCTACAGAATGCCAGATTTAAATTTCGAAGAGCAAGAGGTAACGTTTCCTGCCCTTCAGCATTAGTGGGCAAGTCACAGCTCCCACCTTAAGTGGAAAAGTCCTTCTGGTTGACAACACCCAGTAGTAGTAGCATGTGTTTCATTTCATAAAATAAGCAGTTTGGGAAAACTGAAAATACTGCTCCCTCTTTCTTTTATCAAAATCTGTAACACATCTTTGGTGAAACTCCTGACACCTGACAGGCACGGTGCTAGGAGAACATTAGAAATCTGCTAGAAAGTGTAAGTTGTTTTAAAAAGTGCATTACGAACACGAGTGAGCTGAAAGCAGCTATAATTTAGATGTAAATCTGGTAGTTTTTAAAACATTAAGAAACATCACTTACGTATAGAGAGGAAGATATTTGCTTCTGGAACTTGGGCTCACGCTTAGAAAAAGAGAAGATAAGGGTGGCTCATTAAGTTAATGTCAAATTACTACAAATCAAATGATTAGAGTATTTCTCTTTTTTAAAAAACATTCTTCAGAGGTATCTCATAGGAATGGGCTTCCAAAAGTTAGTAATTTTAAACAGAAACGATATAAAGGTGTAGTTTTAAGTGGTGAAAAGCAAACACGGAACAAACTGCCCCCAAGCAGCCAATGGCACCGACGTCCATGACTGTGAGCCCTGTGACTTAGTTCCAACTCAGATCATCTGTGTTTCCCCCCTGGGAGCTTCCTCGACCATTAGATACGCCGTCTTTGGCAAAGCTGACCTCTCCCCTCAGATGTTCAGTCTGAGCGGCTCTCAGTGACCACGGAGTGGGGTCCTCCATGGTGGAGGTGAAGCAACCGTGGGCCCCAAAGTTCAGTCAATTAGACGAGATTGCAGTTACTTGGGCACTTTGGGGAACTTCAGGTCTATTTTGTCCTCTCCCTGCTCCGACCCAAGAACCTGCATGTCCGCAAGGATCTCACGCTGTCTTTTATGGAGAACGGCGTTTTAAACCAGCCTCTCGGAGCTCCAGCTGCCTCTGGCTGCGGGGGTGTCCTGCTTCCAGGCCCTTCCAGGGGGCGGACTAGGGATACGTGGCTTACATGAACCTGTGTGCACCCACACATGTACATACATTTCTGTACTGATTTTCTGCACATACATAAAGGCAAACCTCAAGTGAAAATCTGGGCTCGATTCCGGATCACGGCAGCTCAGTGAATACCACAGTAAAGCGAGCCACACAAAGTTTTGGATTTCCCAGTGCACATCAAAGGTACGATACAGCCTACTACGGATGCAATAGCATTATGTCTAAACAATGTACACACCTTAATTAAAAAATTCTTTATTGCTAAAGAATGCTAACCATAATGTAAGCCTTCAGCGAGTCGGCTTCTAGTTGCAATAGTAACATTAAAGATCACTGATGACTATTAGAAGTATAATAACAAGGAAAGAGCTTGAAATGTTACAAGAATGACCAAAACGTGACATAGGGACACAAAACAGAGAGAGTTGCTTGACACAGGGTTGTCATACCCTTCAATCTGTAAAAAGCAAACAAACTTAAATGGGGTTGTCAGCAATCTCAGCTTGCTGTGTTTACAAGGATCTTACATTTCTGAATGTTTTAGTCTTTTGCTTAAATGATCACCGTTCAGTTTATACATGGGAATCTATTACTGCTATGGGCGTATAAAACTACATTTAAATAATAATCTTTATAAAAATTCTACATACTATTTTTAGAATATGGCTCAATAAAATCTGTTTGTTAACGACTCAGTATTTTTCTCAATACTGTTACTATCTGCAATTCCAGATTCAGCATTTGAACCTGATTATGATCTTGCATATTTCCACCTCATTATGTTTTTTTTTCTTCTAGGAATAAAATTGTCTTCTTTAAAGGGTAATGTATGCTGGCTTTATTGAAGTGATACATACAACTAACTGCTAAAGATTTGAAAAATGTCACCTTTGATTTTTTCATTTTTTCAGAACCAAAATTTAACATTAATTTTGCCGACTAAGGCTAGAAGTCTCCCATACTTTGCTTTGCAATTAACCATGGGTTAGGTAAGTATGAAATTAAATGTACAAGATTAAAAACTCTCTCACTGATGTGATAATCAAACTGATCAAAATCAAACCATAAAACCAAATGAAGCTCCAGAGAATAACCTCGCTGTGGACACACGCATTTTTTTTTTATGCATTATCTGTATGTCTCACACTGTTCTTCATAATTGGCCATGGCATTTTTTGCAAAATACACATACCTGTTTAAAGTTCATTTTTTTCATTTTGTGTCCTATTTAATTCTCACAAAATGCCGCTGGTCACTCTTTGCTAATGGACCGCAACCAACAGATAACAAATCACCCATTACACTACCCAGAAGAGCTGCTCATTAAGCAGGGCCATGATAAACGCCTACTCATGCTGAGAGATAGATCCCCTGCTCATACCAAGATGGGATTTCAAATGGTTTAAAGAGATAAATGTGAATAGCAAAACTTTAATTTTTTCAAGAAAAAAGTAAAGACGGATAATACTCATTACTTCTGGTAGAGAAAGATATATTAAAAAAATTCCACAAAAGTAACAAGATACAGAGGAAAATATTGATGAGTTCAGTTATACCAAAATTCAAAACTTCAGTTCATCAAGGGCACTGTAAAATAGAAAAATACAGGCCAGGAGATATTTTGATGCATATTACCAATAAAGGAATTTTATCCAGAGTAATAGACATAAAAATTTCTATAACCAATAAGTAAAAGACAAACAACCCAAGTGCAACAGGTAAGTTACACACCTGAACAGCCAAGGAAGGCATAACTTACAAAAAATGTTTTTTAATAACCAGGTGAATGTAAGCTAAAATGATAACAAAGTACAATCTAATACTTCTAAAATTAAAATTTTTTTAATTTGAAAATTCAAAATGCTGTCCACAAAGCATGGTAGTGGAAACTCAAGCACTGCCAATGGTTGGTCCATTGGTAAAACTCACTAGGAATAGTGTAGCAATATTTATATACAAAGACGTGCACACCTCTTGGTGCACCAGTTGTAGATGGAAGGGTATATATATATATATAAAACTCAGAAATATTTTTTTATCCTTGGATACATGAAAAATGGGGCATTGTCTCCAGATGCAATAGAAACCAGACAAAATATTAAATTATGGTATGTTCGTTCAATGGAAAGCCATGCATCAGGGAAAATGAACACCTTGAGATTCCAGCATGTATGAGTATCATAAACACAACACTAAACACAAATATTAGGTCGTATGAAACAGACTCACAGACATAGAGAACAGACCTGTGGTTGCCAAGGGGAGAGACAGTTGGGAGTTTGGGATTAGCAGACACAAATTACTATGCATAGAGTGGATAAACAAGAAGATATTCAATATCTTGTGATAAACCATAATGGAAAAGAATCTGAAAACTAAATCTAAAAAACAAACAAAAGGCCGACAAAAAGAATAACACATATGTTTTAAGGATTAAAGGGGTGCATGAAAATGTGAAACAGCAAATCCAGAGTAACGGTGACCCCTTAGCTGGTTACATGCGCTTAGAGAGATGGACATAGCGGCACCTGCCATGTTGGTGGTGGTTTGTTCACAGCTGGGAAGCAGATACACTGATTACCTCACTTTCTTATTTATACGTGTTACATAGGAAATTTCAAAAATAAATTTTGAGGGGCCACGCTTACTGCATGCGTAAGTTCCTAGGCCATCAGGAATCATTATCAGTTCGTTCCAGGGATTAAACTGGCACCACAGCAGGGACAACACCAGATCGTAACCTGCTGAGCCACCAAGGAACTCTCAGAATTTAAATTTAAAAAATAAAAGCAGGGATGATGGCTGGACTGTGGTTTAAGATGAGAACAACAAAAAAAAAGAAACAAACTAGTGACATTTTCAAAGACAGAAACGTCAAGTTTTTTAGACTAGATGCGCAAATTTACATATGTGGAAAGACTGGTAATAAAGTCATGATTTCTAGCCTTAATAGAACACAAGAGAACTGTATGATACAACAGTTGATAGAAAATCATTTATAATCATTTGAAGTCCACACAGTTTACAGCATTATAATTCTCCATATCAATCTATTTATAAAACACTCAAGTTTTAAACGGTTGTGATATATTTAATAGTCTATATTTTAAGAAGGTTAAGCGCCAAGAGAAAGGCGGCAACACCGAGTGATGAGCTGGGACCTGGGTTCCCTTTCTGGTCACAGGGATGAAGTCTGAGGGCCCCCAGGATGCTCACCAGAGGGCACCCCCCCGCCCCTCTCTACAACCCACAGCCTGGAGCACCATAACCTTAATGACACGTATACGGCAGCAAAAAAATCTAGACCAGTAGGAGATAAAACTTACAAGCTGACTGGTTTGACTGGTGCCAAGAAAGATCTTGTCTGAAATCTGTCCCAGAGTCCACCGACCACCTAAAATCACAGCAACAATGACTGACAAGTACTTAACAAAGTTACTCTAATTACTTCTAGTGTACAAGTTCCGAGTTGCTGTAATTATTTCTAGGACATGAGTTTAAACTGCTGTGATTACTTCTGGTACGGGAACTCCAAGTCGCTGTAATTATTTCTAGCACACAACCTTCCAAGTTGCTGTAATTATTTCTAGTATGCAAGTTTCAGTGCCCTTCTCGGTCCTCTCCCATCACAAGCAAGACCCCCAGGCACCCAAGGGAAGACACTTCCCAAGCAGGCTTGCCAAGCCGGGGGATTGCTCCTGGGCCAGTCCTGGCATCTGCTGTGCCCTCAGACCCTCGGTTTGTTTTCTCATAGCTCCTCCGCTTCCCTCCTGAAAGGTCTGGCTGGGTTTTCGTCCCAAGCCTGTGCTGTCTCGGTCCCACCTCAGCCCGTGCTCCACAGCCCCAGGCTAGTTGCCCAGGCCAGCCCCTGAGTTTGAACTTCATCTTGCTGGGAAAGACTCTGGACACAGGTATAATTCAGTGCCACAGAATATGTCATAAAAGACCACCTTTCCCAGGGATTAAGGATATTTTAAAATAGCAGGGTCCTTAAAAATTAGTTATAGGAATCCAGACATGTTTTTTGCTCTTTCATGGTTTTAACGTCTATGCACAAATCCTACACTGAGACTTTTACATTAAAGCTATATTTTTGCTCCTTTATATCATTTTTCTTTGCAAAAGGACTATGTGGGCGTCTTTCCCTGTAGTTCGTGAACCTCTTAGGAGCCCATGATCAGGACACTATTTCAATAGAATTGCTTTCCTGTTAGCCCTGTGAATTTCACTCATTAAAAACTTCAATATGAGAGGTGCTCCCAGAGCTCAGACTCTCCCCAGGGGGTGGGGGAGTCAAGGCAAAGAGACGGGGCCCAGCCGGCACAGAGCAGGGCAGCCCTCAGCAGGAGGAGGTCTGAGATACGACCTGAAGGGCACTCAGGATTCCGCCTGGAAACGCAGCGGCCAAGGCCGTGGACGCTCAGGTTGCGGCCGGAGGAGGAGCAGGGCAGCCTTGGGGATCTGAGAGAAGCTCAACATAGAATGAGGTGACAGGTGCAATGCGGAGGCTGCCCTGCGGGTGGCAGCGTGGCAGCAAGGGACAGAGCCCGGGAGAGACGAGGAGGTGGCGGTGGGAAGGCGCAGAGACTGGGGTACAGGGCACGTCAAGGACGGTGGGTCTGACAGTAAGCGATGGCCTTTGATCACGGAGCGACATGCAGCGACTCCCCTTTAGGGAAGGTACCCTGGTTGTGGCGAGAATATGACCATCCACGGGACGGGCTCTTCACGCTCAGAGAGGAAAACTGTCAGTGCCCATCGCTACAGATAACTGGGCATGCTCGGGTTTGTTAGGTCACAAGAGCTCGCCGAGTCAAGGATTTTCCCGTTCTGCCTCCAAAAGTGCAGAGTTAAGTTCTGGGTTCAATTTCAAGGACTGTTCTCAGCAGAGGTTCTCTCATGGAATCATAGCCATTTCTCTGGCTTCATTATTTACTCCTTCTTTTGCAATTTTAAAAATAAAGACAGTATTTGCAAATGACTCAAGAAAGAAGCCATCTTTAAATGAAATTTTTAAAATTTCAATATAGATATTAGCACATTTGAGGTCACTGGGGATTTTTACAATTACGGCCCTTTCGCTTCCATAAATGGATATACTTACTGCGTTCTTCCCATAATTAACAAAATAAACGTTACTGTGACTTAAGTTCGGAGTCCAGTTCAGTACTAAATGCATTATTGCAAAAAATGCAACTTTATAAGGTAGAAGGGACTGTGAAATGTAATTAATGTCCATAATTTGCTGACCTGAGTGATCGCTGGCAACCTTTCATATCTTTTCAGTGTAAAACACTGTGAGATGGGGTCAGCAGCTGTTTCCACTGTTGTTTCTTCTGGATCAACTTTCGGTGGCAGCATCTTGTCCCAAGGAACCGTTTCATAAGCCCTATGAAATGATTGATGATGTTTTGTGAAAAATATGTATTTGGCATAGTTCTCAATTGGTATAGTTGTAACAGTGTCATGTTCTGTGGCGGCAGAACCCCCAAGCCCCCAAGACTCCTGGCCCTGGTGTCCACACCACATGTAAGTGCCCCCCGTCAGGTGAGGGCAGAGCAAATGACTATGATACCATATCACTCCCGTGATAGTTTATATGGCAACTTCATATGGCAAAAGGGATCCTACACGTGTAATTAAGGTCTCTGATCGGTTGAATTTGAGTTAATCAAAAGGCAGATTATCCTAAGTGGATGATCATCTGGCCTAAATAGATGATTCCTAAAAAGAGGCAAAAAGGCAGCAGACACTCTCCCATTACCCTTAAACAAGTCCTGTGAGCCCGAAAGCCGCACTGAGCTGAGCTCTGCCCATAATCTGATGATGCTGAGAGATAAGGAACAGCCATGGCTGACCTCTCGATTCCAGCCTGAGAAACTCTGAGCATGGAACTCAGCAGGGGCAGGCCTTACTTCCGTCTTATGCAAATATGAGATAATAAATGGGCATGATTTAAAGCTGCCATATTTATAGTGATCTGTTACACAGCAATGGAAAACTAATGCATGCACTTGTCTTACACTCGCCCCCCCCAAAAAAAAAATTTATTTGGCATCTGTGGCAAATTATTTGATGAAGCAGGACCCTATGAGGCCTTCCCAGAATAGATCCCCCACCCCTGTCCTCTACCCTGCTTTTTGTCTGTAAAAATGTTTATTTCATTTTTTGTCCCTTTTTTTTTAGGGCCTCACCTGTGGCATATGGAGGTTCCCAGGCTAGGGGTCGAATTCGAGCTGTAGCCGCCAGCCTACACCACAGCCAGAGCAACGCAGGATCCAAGCTGTGTCTGCGACCTACACCACAGCTCACAGCAACGCTGGATCCTTAACCCACTGAGCAAGGCCAAGGATCAAACCCCCATCCTCATGGATTCTAGCCACACAACAGGAACTCCAAAAAAACTTTAGAATAAATTTAATCAGAGAAGAAAATGCAGAGAGAAAGGAAGACAGTCAAACAGACAAAATAATAACACTTTAGCCATTAAACAACATCAAGGACCTTTAGTTCTTCCTCAAGGACTACAGGTAATATTCTGAGCCATGGTTTCTGAGCTGTGTTGCAGATACTGAAGCCCCTACCAGGTGGAAGAAGTTCCGCTGGCCACAAGCACGCAGACCCCAGACTGGCTGGAGCCTGAAGGTTGATGATGCTGACTCCCAATTACCTCATCACCGACCAATCAGAAGACTGTCCACGAGGTGGTCACACCCTGCTCCCTGAACACCTTAGTCTCTTCAGTACCCCTTACAGGGCGGGACACAGCTTTGACGGCACTTGTCTGCTGTGGCCCCCTTTGCCCCGCAAAGCATAAAGCTCTTCTTTTCTACTTCACCCAAATCTCTGTCTCTGTGAGTCAATTCGGAGCCGATGTACACAGGCTGAGTTTCAGCAACAGGAAGACCACTAACTTACCAGGAAATAAACTACGGCTTAGAAAATGGAGTTTGTTTGCATAAAGTCAGTCAGTCACTGATGGCGGAAGCTCTCGAACTCAGGTCTCCATTATCTGCCTCTGAAGCATCGGCAGCATTCCCACTGTCCCACACCAGAGAGGCCATATGGTGAAAATGAAGAGTTCAGTACAGGGACTCTAGCCATCTCAGTAAATACAGCCATTATACATGATTTGAACCTCATGGTATCCTCTTTTGTTTAGAGTTTTGAAAGTCATTCTTTTCGACAGGCGTACGTGACAGATGATGTGAAACAGACTCCAATTTGATTCTGAACGAAAAACAAAACACGCCCTTGTCAGTGCCGGTGCTCTCGCAGGACGGACGGACTGAAGGTCCGCGTTCCTGCTGCCTGGGAGCCAGGACCCTGCTCCCGCCCCGGCCAAATGCAGTGCCAGAGCTGCCCTTCCAATCAAGACACATCCTTCCAAATAATTTCATTGTCAGCCAAAGTCTGTTTGCAAACAGAGAATTACCAGTGATACTTAGTCCCTCAAAATTATTTATTGAGAGATTTATTGATATATAAAAATAAAAAAAAATATTTATTGAGATACTTCAAGCATGAGGGTGCTATGTACTTAGCATATAAGAGTGAAAACAGACTAAAATTAAAATTATATTTACCACATAGCAAAGTTGGAAAGAGTCATATGATAATATTGATAAAGTTAAATGGCACAGTAATGGGTCCAGATTGTTTTCACTGTTGTGTACACATGCTGAATTCACTCATTCTGAAATTACTCTATCTTCGAGAAAAGCAAGATCTAATAAAATAGTTTTAATTTTAGCAAAGACTTTAATGGTGCATTTTTGTGACATAATATCTGAGTAGCATTGTATTAAGAAAATCTGTGAGTTGAATCAAAGCTTGACAGACACATCCCTGTCTGAGACTCTCATATTTCATGAATATTTTATGGATTTTTCCATAGCAGTTACAAAGATTTTTCCTAAGAAAACAGAAAATTAAAAAAAAATAGACTACTAAGTCATATAATTTGATACTTTGTTTTGTAAAAAACTGCTCTATTGTGATAAAGCATCATGAATTCAACCAAAACATTAACTGTTTCTAAGATGACCACTGGAATATTTTTTTCCGATAAAAAGTCAGATAAGAATACAATAGGGAATGAACAAAAAAATTGACAGGAATTTCAAGGCCTTTTAGTTATAATGCTTCATTTTTAAGACGAGATGAGAAAACTGAAAGTCAAAATTACTGAAGGATGCCAAAGTAAAATTCAAGGAAGAAACATCATTTTACCCAAAAAATATATATTTGAGGACAAAAGAATCTTGTCATCAAAATATATGAAGAAGATATTACAATAAAAATTACAGTCTAACATACCTGTGAACTGACAAAAAAAAATCCTTAGCATCTGGAATGCAAGCTGCTGATGTCTTAGTGCTCTTTTTTCAAATTGTTCTAAGATTCTGAACTCTAACTCCCATCACACATCTCTAGGTGTTTATAAGCCTTCGGGGATAATATTTATTCATAGGTGCGTTTCATAAAACTGTATTTGGTGACGCGAGACTGGTGTGCATTGTGTCTGCCACGTTCCATCAGCACCACGAGAGGACAGGGGCTCCCAGGCACAGGGGCAGGGCACCGCCACTGCACACCCCCTACTGCAAGCCTCACTGCGGCCAGTTCCCGTCCGCCTGCCTCTCCACTCGCCGCCACTTCCAAATCCACCGCTCGGCGCCAGCCTCCGTTCTCGGCCTCGTCGCACACGCTCCATTCACAGGTGTAAACAGTCCATCCCCCGACCCCGATCTGGGCACCAGATCGCTTCGTTTTCCTCCTCCCCTATTGGCTGCTTCCTGACAGTCTCGCTGCGGGAACCACCCCCATCCCTCCGCCACCGCCCCCTCACTCGTCTTCTTTGCTGCAGAGATGCCAAGACTCAGGCTGTGCCCGCCCTGCGGCTCCGCTCTGGCTCACCCGGAGCTGCGGCTTGATGCACCTGCCCGTGAGCCACGACGGCCACTCTTCCTTCTGCAGCCCGGCCCCCCTCCCACGCTGCAGGTCCACGGGCCCCGCTGCGCACCTGACACATCCCCGGGGAGTCTAGCGAGCCTCTTCATTTTCAGCACGTCTAAAGCGGACTTCTGATCTTTCCCGGCAGACCCGCTCCCCGTCTCCGTCACGGTGAGTGGCGACTTCAGCCCATCCAGCTGCAGCGCCCCAAACCCACTCAGACCTCCCAGTCATTACTGCAGCCTCGTACCCCACTCATCTGGTCACATCTGGTTCCACTTTTTCGCTGTTTTTTCACCGAAGCCTCACCTTCCAGGATAGGATGTAGTCATGTGATAGATGACCACGGGAGGATCTAGTCATGCTTGCTGCTTACTGTCCATCGCCCTTTAGAATGCGTGCTGGTTGAAAGGGGGTCTCTCATCCGCGGGTAAATCTCAGGGCCTGGAGGTGGACACAGGTACTCTGCGGGGTCTCCGAGTAAAACGTTCCGCTTCAGACTTCGCGGCTCGCACTTTCTATGATGCCGTACCCTTATCTCCTCCTCGCTCTGATCATTTCCTTTCTGATTTGGTTTTACTTTTCTATTAAATATAGGTCTTCCTCCTTCAGCTCTTTGTTTTCTCAGTCAAGGTAAGAGACGTCCTGATGTGTGTGCTGGGTTCTGATGTGTGCGATGTGCTCTGATGCGTGTCTGACGTTCTTTGAATTCCTCACAGGATCCAGGATATTGTGGCCACGAAGGGGATGTATTGTTAAAGATAAAAGAAATATATAATAAAATTAAGTTCTATTGAGAAAAATGCTTACTTTTGTGTAGAGGACTTGTAGAATGAGTCTTTTGCACTGTGTTTTTTGTTTGGTTGTAAAAGTGTGTCTCCATCATCCTAGAAAGGGCAAACAGTAAGTTGAAAGGATCAGATATAAATGAGAATTGTAATGTTTTCTATTTGCCATACTTTATTTTTTCTCTTTCAGCTTTTATTCTTCTTTCAAAGCACCTCTTGGATATAACAGATTTAAATGGTTTCCTATTTTCCTCTGTTGTCCTGGAAATTTACATTCTGTGTATATAGTCTCTTAATGATTAAATTAAAAATTAATAATATATATTATTTACTCATCTTTTTAATCTTATTTTTGGCAGACTTTTGTTTTTAGTGTCTTAAGACTGAAACTTATATAATTAATTTTAGACCTTTCTTGTTTCCTAATAAACACACAAAAGACTTTTTTCTTCCTAGCAGTTTTAACTTCTTTAAACAAAATTTGTTGTGTTATTTTCATCATCATTAAGTTTAAATTATTTTCTGATTTCTCCTATGATTTTCTCCTTGACTCATGGATTATTTAGAACTGTAGTGTTTAATTTAAAAATATTTGATGTTTTCTTACACATATAGTTATTTTTAATTTAACTCTGTGGTGGTTTGAGAACATATATTGTAAATTATAGTCATTGATGTTGAATGCAAAGCCAGTTGTGCAATCCTGGAATATCCCCACTTACTCGTGATTCATTAACTTTTTTTTTCTGTCTCTTTAGGGCCACACCCGTGGCATATGGAAGTTCCCAGACTAGGGGTTGAATTGGAGCTATAGCCACTGGCCTAGGCTACAGCCACAGCAATGCCAGATCCAAGCTGTGTCTACGACCTACACCATAGCTCACCACAATGCCGGATCCTTAACCCAATGAGTGAGGCCAGGGATCAAACCTGCATGCTAATGGATACTAGTCAGATTCATTTCTGCTGAGTCACAACGGGAACTCCCATTATCTCTTTTATATATTGCCAAATACAAGTTAATAAACTGTTGCTAAAGACTTTTTTTTTGACTGTTTATGGGTATATTAAATTGTAATTTTTGTTGTAATATTTTTTCGTATTTTTTGGTGACAGGATTCTTTTGTTCTCAAAAGAACATTCTCTGACATCAACCATACATATGTCTTCTTAGGTCAGTCTCCCAAGGCAATAGAAATAAAAACAATGGGACTTTACCAAACTCACAAGCTTTTGCACAGCAAAGGAAACCAAAAAACAGACAAACAAACAAACAAAAAACCAACAAAAGCAAAAAAATGTATGGAATGGGAGAAAATAGGTGCAAATGATGAAACTGGTAAGGGCTGAATCTTCAAAATATACAAACAACTCATAGGACTCAACAGCAAAATAGCAAACAACCCAATTGAAAAATGGGCAGAACACCTAAATAGACATTTCTCTAAAGAAGATATATGGATGGCCAACAGGCATGTGAAAAAATGTACTAATTATTAGAGAAATGCAAATCAAAACTACAATAAGGTACCACCACACACTGATCAGAATGGCTCTGTCATTAATAAGTCTACAAATAACAAATGCTGGAGACGGTGTGGAGAAAAGAGAACTCTCCTACACTTTTGTTGGGAATGTAATTTGGTACAACCACTATGGAAACCAGTATGGAGGTACTTCAGAAATCTATATATAGAACTACCACATGACCCAGGCATCCCACTCCTGGGCATATAGCTGGACAAAATTTTCATTCAAAAATATACATGCATCCCTATGTTCACTACAACACCAGTCACAGTGGCCATGGAAATAACCTAAACATCCATCGACAGATAAATGGATTAAGAAGATGTGGTATATATACACACTGGAACACTACTCAGTCATAAAAAAGAACAAAATAATGTCATTTGAGCCAACATGGAGGGAACTAGAGATTCTCATACTAAGTGAAGTAAGTCAGAAAGAGAAAGACAAATAGCATATGATATTACTTATATCTGGAATCTAAAATATGGCACAAATGAACCTATCTACAGAATAGAAACAAACTCACAGACATAGAGAACAGACTGGTAGTTGCCAAGGGGGAGGAGGAGGGAGTGGGATGGACTGGGAGTTTGGGGTTAGTAGATGCAAACTATTGCCTTTGTAGTGGATAAGCAGTGGGATTCTGCTGTATAGCACAAGGAACTATGTCTAGTCACTTGTGATGGAGCATGATGGAGAATAACATGACAAAAAGAATATATACATACATATATATATATGTATAACTGGGTCACTTTGCTATACAGCAGAAATTAACAGAACATTGTTTAATTCTAATTTTTATACTATTTTTATGTTTCTTTGATTGGGCTGGCTAGGAACTCCAGGGTGTAGGTGAGGTAAATGAAGAGGTTATTGCTTGATACAGGTTACAAAGGCAACACTTTCACTATTTCATTGCTCACTATCAAGTCTGATTTACCTTTTCATATATACCTGTTGTTAATTAAGGACAACTTTCAATTATTTTCATAATTTTTTTTTTGCCTATGTTGAGATGAGTATACGAATTTTCTGCTTTGACACAATTATGTTCACTGATTTCCTAAAGTTAAGCAAATCTTGTATTTCTGGAATAGACTCAAATTTATCACAATGTATTAAGCACATGCTATACTGCTATATCCTAAACACATGTATTTATCCTCAGTCTCTACCTGTTACCTATCATTACTGATTTCTAGTTTAATTCAGTTTCAGTCACAGAATATTCTTGGTATAATTTCTACTCTTTTAACTTATTTTGATTTTTTTATGTCCCAGAAGATAATTTACACTGGTGAAGCCTCTATGTGAATTGAACAGAATTGATAGGTATTGCATTGAATCTGTAGATTGCTTTGTGTAGTATGGCCATTTTTACAATATTAATTTTTCCAATCCAGGAGTACGGA
Source organism: Catagonus wagneri (assembly GCA_004024745.2). NCBI lineage: Eukaryota > Metazoa > Chordata > Mammalia > Artiodactyla > Tayassuidae > Catagonus > Catagonus wagneri. The sequence goes on along the minus strand of PVHT020000175.1, from coordinate 28,271,303 downwards.
GTATCTTTCCATTTCTTTGAATCCTCTTTAATTTCCTTAATTAATGTTTTATAGTTCTCAGCATATAAGTCTTTCACTTCCTTGGTTAGGTTTATTCCAGGTATTTGATTTTTTTGGGTGCAATTTTAAAAGCTATTGTATTTTTGTATTTCTTTTCTAATATTTCATTGTTAGTATACAGAAATGTGACTGATTTCTGAATGTTAATCTTATATCCTGCTACTTTGCTGAATTTGCTGATCAGTTCAAGCAGTTTTTGGGTTGACTCCTTAGGGTTTTCTATATAGAGTATTATGTAATCTGCATACAGTGATAATTTTACCTCTTCTCTTCCAATTGGATACCTTTTGTTTCTTTTGTTTGTCTGATTGCTGTGGCTAAGACTTCCAATACTATGCTGAATAAAAGTGGTAAGAGTGGGCATCCTTGTCTTGTTCCAGATTTTAGTGGGAAGGTTTTCAGCTTTTCTCCATTGAGTATTATATTGGCTGAGGGTTTGTCATAAATGCCCTTTATTATGTTAAGCTATGGTCTCTCTATACCCACTTTGGTAAGAGTTCTTATCATGAATGGATGCTGGATTTTGTCAAATGCTTTTTCTGCCTCTATTGAAATGATCATGTGGTTTTCCCTTTTCTTTTGTTAATGTGGTAGATGATGTTGATTGATTTGTGTATGTTGAGCCATCCTTGTGAACTCGGGATGAATCCCACTTGGTCGTGGTGTGTGATCTTTTCTCTATGTTGCTGGGTTCGGTTGGCTAAAATTTTGTTGAGAAATTCTGCATTTATATTCATCAAAGATGTTGGCCTATAGTATTCTTTTTCGGTTGTATCTTTGTCTGGTTTTGTTATTACAGTGATGGTGGCGTCACAGAATGTCTTTTGGAGTGTTCCTTCTTCTTCAGCCTTTTGGAAAAGTTTAAGGAGGATGGGTGTAAGTTCCTCTTTGTATGTTTAGTAGAATTTGCCTATGAAGCTATCCGATCCTGGACTTTTATTTGCAGGGAGTGTCTTTATTACATATTCAATTTAATTTCTAGTGATCTGCCTGTTCAGTTGATCTATTTCTTCTTGATTCAGTTTTGGCAGGCTATAAGTCTCTAGAAAGTTGTCTGTTTCTTCTAGGTTGTCAAATTTGTTCCCATACAATTGTTCATAGTACTCTCTTACGTTTTCTTGTATTTCTACAGTATCCATTGTGATTTCTCCTTTTTCACTGCTTATTTTATTTATTGGTGTTTTTTCTCTCCTCTTCTTGGTGAGTCTGGCCATAGGTTTGTCAATTTTGTTAATTTTTCAAAGAACCAGCTCTTGGTTTTATTGATTTTTTCTGTTGTTTTTGGAATCTCTATTTTATTGATTTCCTCTCTGATCTTTATGATTTCCTTCCTTCTGCAGACTTTAAATTTTCTTTGTTCTTTTTTTTCTAATTCATTTAGGTGGTGGGTTAAGTTGTTGAGATTTTTCTTCTTTTTTTGAGGAAGGCCTGTATTGCTATGAATTTGCCTCTAAGAACTGCTTTTGTAGCATCCCATAGATTTTGAATGGTTGTGTCTTCACTATCATTTGTCTCAAGGTATTTTTTAAATTCATTCTTGATTTCCTCACTGACCCACTGGTTTTTCAGTAGCATGTTGTTTAGTCTCCATATAGTTATTTCTTTTCCTGTGGTTTATTTCCAGTTTCATGCCACTGTGGCCAGAGAAGTTACTTGAAATAATTTCTATACTCTTAAATTTGTTGAGGTTAGCTTTGTGCCCCAGTATGTGATCGATCCTTGATAATGTTCCATGTGTACTTGAGAAGAATGTATATTGATTTTTTTTGGATGTAATGTCCTGAAAATGTCAGTTGAGTATAACTTTTCTACTGTGTCATTTAGGATCTCTGTTGCCTTACTGACTTTCTATCTAGAGGATCTGTCCATTGATATGAGTGGGGTGTTAAATTCTACTATTACTTATTTCCATCAATTTCTCTTTTTATGTCTGCTAGTATTTGTTGTAGGTATCTGGGTGCTCCCATAAGGTCAACTTGTTAATTGTGCTGTTTTATTCCACCATATATAGTTCTAGTGTGTCTATATATAGTACATTCCCTGGTATTCTGTTGTCCTGTTAACTGGCACATAGTTTATGCTGATGCTTATCAGCAAGAGTCAACAGCAAATATTTCAGTTCCTTTGCAGATAAAAATCCATATTTAGCATAGAGGTCATGCAAATCAAGCTAACATTGTTAGTGTTATGTCCTACTAACAAACATTAAATCTTTGTCAAGTTAATTACTGCTGCATCAATATAATTTCTACATCTTTTCTAAAAATTACATATGAACATAGTTAAGAATACGTGCTGTGTCAGAACTAGAACAAGCAAATTAAAGCAATGTATCTACTGTCAAAAGGAGTCATGTAGGGATGCAAAATCATATCCTTTTTTTGTTTTTAAAAGGTAGTTTAAATTACAGTTGACTACAGCTCATTTAAATTGTTTTAGATTGTGAACCTTTCAGCAATTCACAACATCTTTCCTGTAGGTAATGTATTGATAAAGCTGGTGACTGATGTGTGGCTAAGACTGATTCTCCTCTAGTCTCAAAGACAAGGATTGTGAAACCTGTGTTCTCACTGTTCTCCATTAACTAATTTTCCTGAACCCATGTCTAAGTCTTTCCTAGCAGGACCTGAAATCATGCCCCCTCACTTTCTGGTGGTTTGTACCATCATTCATCATCATCACAGAGTTATCACATCATTGGTACAGTGGCACCATCTTTCTTGGAATCTGGATGTTTTTCAGATCCACACTTGCTTCCACTTCCTGATTAGTCTTGTAAGACACCACTTGTGTGTATTATGTATCTTCAACTTCTTTACCAAATGTTTCAGTTTCCATATCCTCAAATTTACTGTCTATATCATTTCCTAATAAATCTTCATTTTCTAGTAACAATCCTTTTGCTAGTGCATATTCTGTACCTGTTCTCTGCGTGTTTTGTGTGTACTATTTCATAAAGAAGGGACTAAATTTCCTCTCTGACTTCATCTTGGAATCTGACTCAGTGGGAACCTCTGCTAATAACTCTACATATTTCTTAGATTCTTCTGACAAGACTAGTGATATTGAAGGAGATCTTTCTTTATGTCCTAGTACTTTAGCATCATTCACGTTAAGATCCTTCATCATCACCATCAATATCATGAATGTCTCAATTTCCTAGAATTTCTTAATGTTAAACAACACCTAATAAAAGATAATGAACAATGCCCAGGTTCCAAACAATGCAATTGTCATAAACAATGAGAAGAAATAACTTTCAGAAAGGTCCTACTTCTTTCCATTGTTTTGTCTTCCATGCTTTTCTCAACTCTTTTGAGATTTTGCTGCCATTTTTGTTGGTGCTGGGCTGACACTGACAGCTGCTGCTATTGCTGTCATGTCTGGATTACTTGTGTGCAACCATAACTAATACTTAATGTACAGAAGAAAATGTGAGGGGAATGCCTCAGGGAACCCCAGAAATAAACATAGCAGTGGGTATGATAATTGTGTCTTCATTCTGTTTCCATCCAATTCTGCTACATATCTGGGATTCCAGGTAAACATGTGTTCTTCTTTTCTACTATATCTTCTATGTTTCTTACTCTCACTTCTCTATTTTCCATCTTTTTGTAAACTTGTGCATCATCCAGAGTAGTTTCCTCTACTATCTAAAGTTTTCCAACTCTCTCTTTACCTGTGTCTAATCTGCTACTGCATCCAACTACCATGTTCTTGGCTTATTGTCTTTTTCAGTTCTGGAACTACATTTTCCCCAATTTTCTAATTTCATATTTTATAATTTATAACTTATTGACAAAAATTATGAGCTCATCTTTCTTTGAATACTCTATGCATACGTCTAAAGTCTAGAATCAATTTGTTTTCCTTTTTGTTTTCTCTCACTTCTGTTGATTCTGTTCATAGTGTACTTTCTATTTATGTGTTTGGTTACTGCTGATTGTGTGTTAAACATGATATTTTAAAAGTTTTTGACAGAAATAATTTGAGACTTAGTAATATATTCTCTTCCTGCAAAGAAGTATTATTTGTATCCTTCTGGATCCTGGGAATGAGAGCAATCTGGGATCATCTGAACACCAGTTCAAGACCGGAAGTTTTCTCATTTATTATGAAGCCAGTTGCTGTCTGTTCAAGGCATTTTTAACTATCAATCGACCCTTACGTCTTAGGAGAAAGCCTTCAGGAATTTAGTCTGAAGTAGTGGATGGTTTTCAAAGATCAATTCCAATTTTGGATGTTTTATACCTGTGGGGTTAGGAATTGTTCAGTTAAAGCTTATTTTCCCTTCCTGTAAGGCCAAAGTGACCTAAGTTCTGGCTTAAATTTTAGAGTTACTAACCTCTCATTGGCCCAGCAATTTATCTCAACCTTATTAGCATTTTTTCTTTTTATGGCCGCACTGTGGCATATGTAAGTTCCCCGGCTAGGGGCTGAATTGAAGCCACAGCTGAGGCTTGCACCACAGTCACAGCAACATGAGATCCAAGCCACATCTGTGATGTATGTTGCAGCCTGCTGGCAATGTTGGATCCTTAGCCCACTGAGCTAGGCCAGGGATCAACCTGCATCCTCACAGAGACCACGTTGGGTTCTTAACCCCCTGAGCCACAATAGGAACTCTTCCTATTAGCTTTTTGATGTTAAAAAAAAATATATTAACCCAGTTGTTTTTCCTTTGGAAGTACTGTCCCCAGTAGCTTAGTTAGCTTCTACTACTGGTAGTAAAATATTAAGATTTACTTTGTCATAAAAGTCTAAGCTTATTTTAAATATAAATAAGTATGCTTATATGCTTTTGCATGACAAGCACCAGCTTCAGAATTCCAACTCTAAAAGAGATAGCTAAGTAAAGCATGTAGACTTGTCATAAATTTACAGCCTTAGGTGGAAAAAAAAGACCTTAACGCCTTCTATTTCTTATAATGGTCCCTTTCATGTGCTCTCACAGGACATTGCTGAAGGAGCAATGGATTCTTTGAAGAATCTGGAGATGGAATAAGTGAAACCAATAAATTCAAAATTTCTTTTCCCTTGTAACTAAATTTTCTGCATTTTATCTGAAATTTAGAAGAGCTCAAAACAGGCCAAATCTCCTGCATTTCTAATGCCATGATTTTCTTACAGGAAAAATACATAAATAAGGAAAGACGTGAGGCCCTGGCATGGGCAGATGGCATCTTGAGTAAAGGAGGCACTGATGACATTTGTTTTGAAAGACATTTTTGTTCCACGGCCCTAGTATAATTGATGATTTGTGGGAGGTATGCTCCACTCCTCTTTGTGGTAAGATTACAAAAACCATTGGCAAAGGGAGAGGTGGGAAAAGAGAGAAAAGAAGAAATCAGTCCGAGTCTCTCAACTACAGACAAATTATCAGGCAGATCAACTTTAGCAAGTACACACAAGTTACAGAAATGGAAATCGATTCCTTGGAAGAATCCATATCTTTACTGCTAACAGGCATGGGGTTTCTTTTTGGGGTGATAAATATTTTCTAAAATTAGATTTTGGTAACCGTTATACAATTCTGTGAATACCCTGAAAAAACAAAAACAAACACTGAACACTTCAAATTTTACGGTGTGTAAAATGTATCTAAATAGAGCTGTTTTCTTCTTTAACTGCCATATCTAGGTATCCCATGAAGAGTCTTCAAGAAATTTAAATACCAAGGGTTTAGAGCCTGTAAAATTCACATAGGATAATGATTCAGAAAGCTATCTGGGTTTAAAGTTTGGTTTTATATTTACTACCCTTGTGATCAAGTCAGTTACTTAACACGACTGGACTTCAGCTTTCTCAAATAGCAGAGGGCTAACAACACTATCTTGTGCAGAAGCAAAGGCTGAAACACAGTTTTTATTCAATTAATACATGTCTTGGGGTGAAGAATAGGACAGGACAAGAAAAAGAAGCTAATGACAATGTGGTTTCAGCGGAAGCCTTGCTTTGTTCTGTTTCTTCAAGGACGTCCATCACTGGCCAAAGTCTGAGGGGTCAGCGTGGGAGGGTGCAGTCTAGCTTTGGCTTCCAGGCATTTAGTGGCCATTACTCACTGCTACAGGGGACGGTGCACTTGCCAGTAGAGGGGGTCTGGGTTGGCCACTAGCATCATCTACTCCTCACCCCTGTTCCGTAGGGTTTTTCTTCTGACAGCACAAGATAATGCATAATATACAATGACTGTGAACCCTGCACAGTGCCTGGCACATAAGAAGTACTTTATACATGGTACCTATTCTTGACAGGGCACAAAATATCAAATCCACAGACAATGAAATAAATTGATGACAAATATTATAGAACACTACCCAGTAAGAAAATCTTACCGTACATATTGCTCCCTCATCAAATGTATGTGGGTGATGTGTTGAATATTCTTCATGATGAGGTCGCAAAGGAGCAACTTTCACTGGGCTTGTCCAACCTGAAAAAGCAAAAATGTATGTGCCGTGGGTACACACAAACAAAATACACACATACAAAATGCAACAGAAACTTTTTCAGCCACCAGAAATATTTCCTATTAGAAAGCTAAACTGTGGGGTGTTACTTTTCAATGGATTATCTAACAACTTTTCTCAGTAGTGCAAACAGAACAGCTCTGTATTTATGTGTTAGAGTAATTACAGTAGTGTAGAATGGTTATTTACTATCATTGGAAGAGATCTCTTGGAACTTGTGCATGGTGTAGACATGAGGGGATAGTGGTGACACAAAGGAGTTAGTTACTAAGTAAATAATTCACCTAATAATACAAGAGGCTAGAAAACATAAAAGCTGCCTTAGCACAAATGTAGGCAGATGAATACGTAAAGATGGAAGGCAGGTTTTCTGGATTCGAGGTGCTGGTGAACCACTGGAAAGACACACGTGTAAGCAGATCTTCAGTGTAACGTGGGGACTATAATAATAGTTGAGCTCTGAGTACTATGGGAGTGCAGGGAGGAGTCTAATCCAGACTGCAGGGAGTTAGGGAGATCCTCCTGAATGTAAGACCTGATCTCATCTTGAGAACTGAGGAGGGCTCCGATGACAAAGGGAGGTGGAAGGGAGTCATTCCAGGCAAGGGAACAGTATGGGCAACGGCTGGCCCAGCCTGTGAGAGCAATGCAACTTGGATAAAAATTACTGATGGTGGGGTATGTCTCCACCATGAGAGGGCGGTCAGGGAAGATGAAAAACAAGGCAGGAACAACCCGACCCAGACAGAGCACCCTCAATTAAAGCTTTAATCATGGAGACTGGTAACTTCTGCAAATTACTCTGGTTTGGACAGGGGACTAATGTGGGTGAAGATAATGGCTGGAAACAGAGATCAGTTTCCTACTCCATGGGGGCTTCTGACTTATTATAATTATCATTATTTTGCTTTTTTGGGCCGCACCCACAGCATATGGAGATTCCCAGGCTAGGGGTCAAATCAGAGCCACAGCAACACCAGATCCAAGCTGCGTCTGCAACCTACACCACAGCTCACGGCAACGCCGGATCCGTTAACCCACTGAGCGAGGCCAGGGATCAAACCCGCAACCTCATGGTTCCTAGTCAGATTCGTTAACCACTGAGCCACGATGGGAACTCCGGTCGTTCACTTTTAGATTTTCCCCATGAGTTCACTGAACTCAAAGGCGTAACTACAGTGTTACAGTTTGGGCGCTAGGTGGACAGTACAGAGATGCTCAAGCATAGGTGAACTGAGTAAGGTGACCTGTCGCCTGTCAGCCTGCCGCCTCCCAATCTGAAGTGCCTGCCTCTTCAGTCTCTCCCTGCTCTCTGAGTGCAGGAGCCAGTTTTGGATTTCACGCTGAGGTTTTTCAATCAACAATTTTACAAAATAAAAAGGATTAGAAGAAACAGACAAGTTCTTAAAAACCCATAACCTACCAAGACTGAATTGTGAAGAAAGAGAAAATATAAACAGACCCATAACTAATAAGGATACTGAATCAGTAACTAAACCTCCCAACAAAGAAAAGCCCGGGATCAGATGGCTTCACTGGTAAATTCTACAAAATATTTAAACAAGAATTAACACTAATCCTCTTCAAGCTCTTCCAAAAAAAAACTGAACACTTCCAAACTCATTCTCTAAGGCCAATCTGACCCTGATACCAAAGACACTGTAAGAAGTTACAGACCAATATCCTGATGAATACTGATATAAAAATTCTCAAAATACTAGAAAATAGACCTTAACACACATTTGAAAGGATTATACGCCATGGCCAAGTTGGGTCTATTTCTTCTTCTTTCTTTTCTTTTTTTTTTGTTTTTTTTAGGCCCACACCATCAGCATACGAAAGTTTCCAGGCTAGGGGTCAAATCGGAGCTGTAGCTGCCAGCCTATATACCACAGCCATAGCAACTTGGGCTCCAACCCACATTCTCATGGATACTGGTAGGATTCGTTTCTGTTGCATCACAACGGGAATGCTGGGGTCTATTTCTTGAATACAAGTAATTATCATTGGAGCAGTCACTATGGAAAACAAAACGTCTGGATTTTCTGCTTACAAGCAAAGTGACATACTTGTCTAAAATAGAACTACAATCAATAAGAGTTCAATTCCTTTAAATAAGTGTTCTTGACAATGACTATTATTATATATTGAAACATTAGCAAAAGATTGAACTCAAGCTCCTTTCTTGACAGGTTAGAGCATTACATAAGTTTGGAATCAGTGAAAAATATATTGTCTGTGACAGTGACCTGAACTCATCAATGGCTCCCTCAATGTGAAATGTATTTGCTTCTCAGCAATACCTTTTTTCTTTATGACTGTAAGAGAATTATTTCTTAAAAGAAGTTGCTGAAACTTTAATTTACATAATTTCTAAACTTAAGGAGTTTCCCTAGACCCACCTGCTGAGTCCACAACTGGAGAGCATATTAAAAGCATAACTCTTATTTTTATGCCTATCTCTCACCAAATCACTCTTTCTAGTTCAAAAGGGGTAGTTAGGGACCACTGTCTTGTGGGACTTTTTATTTCTATTACCTTTGCCTTTTTCTCACTCTCTTCCTGCTTCCAAGTGCTTACGGCCTCTCTTTATGGAGGAGCAGCAAGAACCACAGCTCAACAAAAAACAAAACAAAAAAACCCCCAGTGACGTCAGGTTCCTCCACACAAAGTCTCCCCAGGCCTCTGGTCTGCGGCTGAGAACTGACAAGGAGCGGTGAAGTGGGTGGAGCCCACGAAGGCTAAAGCGCCCTGAGCACCTCTTGCTATACAGCCTTTGGCCTTTTCCTTGTTAGTCTCTTCTCACTCCCTGCCTTCCAGACCCATGTCCAAACAGCTGCCTGCAGCTTTCCTTTGGAAGTGTTGCTCATCACTTCTGTGCACACTTGTGACACCCTCTGGGTGTTCTTACGTAGGAATCATAAGGTGCGCTTATCAGGATGTGCTCATCAGTTCTGCCTCCTGTGGTGGAGTCACGCAGGCAGGGGTTGTCTCTCTTCAGCTCCTGTCCTTACCAGACTCCCAAATGTACTTTCAACTACTTTTCCATTTTATTTCAGCCCCTATAACCTAACTCTTTGATAATCATCAGCAGATTTATTTTTTTCAAGGGAGAGACAGATATGGAGGCACGATATGCAATGATCAGGGTTAAATATAAATTTTCTTGTTACATTATCTGTATATTTAGAAAAAATTATCTGATATATACAATGTGTTGGTCACTTATACTAATGAACGCACCTTTTGAAAACCAACTATTTTTTTTACAAATAGGTTTATAAAAGGCTTATCATTCTTACTTTTTGCTTACAATCTGTAACTTAAATAAGAGAATTCCTAATTCAGTTCTTTACAATTTTGTGTTAACTGCTGAATATTGAATCTTATACCTATGCTCGTATCCTTCCTTTGAATGTTTAAAAATTACAAAACCCATGTCACTTTACCTCCAAGTCTTGCTCTGATGGAAATATCTGGTACCGCTCTTGAATTCCATCTCCTGTCCTGTTTTAATTCTTCGAATAAAATTTTTTTCCTTTTTAATGTCGTCTGAAATCCCGCGTCTGGCCTGGGAACACGATGCTGAGGTTTCACATCACTGAAATCCACCAGGCTTGGTGTGGCTCTGCCAACGCCAGGCTTTAAGTCGGCGTCACCACCAGGACTCAAAAGCCCTGAACGGGAGTCACCTAAAGGGACATCATCCCGAAGGGGAAATAATGGGTAATCTGGTCCATAGGGCGGGGGGTAAGGATAGTGTAAATGATAGTCTGGCAGTACTGAAGGGGGATAAGGGTGAAATTTTAGAAAAGTAGGGTTGCATTTCTTCTCAATTCTGCCACAGTCATGTCTGTCCTCAACTCCTTTCACAAAAGGCATGTTCAGTTTCCGTAAGAGGTCACGGTAGTGTGGGTAATCTATATTCTCAACAGCCTTCGTTCTTGAAAGGAAGGACCCTTCAGAGATACTTATCTTCCCAGGTGTGTGATCTGGATCCATAGCCACGGCCTTCCTCTAAAATTTTGGATGACTCTATCCTAACTGCCTCTGATTGTTCTTTGAACTATATAAAACTCTTCTATTTCTAATCACTGAGGATTGGTTAATCTAACGTAGTTATTCATTTGGCTTTCTCAAAATAAGTAGGCTTTTGATTTGTTTTTTTAATTTTTAAGGTAAATGTATATTCTCCACCACCGGAAATAAGGTGAGTAAGGGACCAGGACCGCACGATATAACAGAACCCATGTTGCCTGGCAACAGTGAGAACTGTAATACCCTGGAACTTTCATTATATACATCATAATTTAATTCTTCAGAAAAACAGAAACAGCCTTGTTAGTAATATTTCCATGATAGTTTCCTCATCCATGCTCAGGAAAACCGTGCTCATCTGTTATTTTTAATTTTTCCGTAAGTTGATATTTTATGGGTAAATGATATTCAGTAAAGGGTATAAATAAGGCAGTTAATGAAATGAGTATCTATTTTTTAAAAGTATATCTCTATATACTTTCAGTATTTACCTCATAGATATAGTAACTTACAAAACTTGGTACCTAAATAAATATATATTTTCGTCTTTTTAGGACTGCACCTGAGGCATATGGAGGTTCCCAGGCTAGGGGATGAATCAGAGCTGTGGCTGCCGGCCTACACCACAGCCACAGCAACTTTGGATCAGAGCCACGTCTGCGACCTACACCACAGCTCACGGCAATGCTGGATCCTTAACCCACTGAGCAAGGCCTGGGATCAAACCTGCAACCTCGTGGTTCCTAGTTGGATTTGTTTCCACTGCGCCACAACAGGAACTCCCCTTGATGAGGTTCTTAAATTCATTTCAGGACTACATTAAGTAGCAGGTATTAGCTCACATGCCAAAAAAAAAAAAAAAAAAAAAAAATCACCAATATACTGTTCATATAAAAGCTCATTTCAACTAGATAACTTGGTCTTGCATGAATGCTACCAAAGAAATTACAGACAGTAGAATTTGGGCACAAGAGCTCACACCAGCCCTACTGGAGCAAAAATAAACAAATAGAAATAAATAAATAATCTACCTTCTTTCTGATTTTAGCAATTAGCTTTCCACCTTTAGAATCACACCACACATTAACTAAGAGCTCCAATATCACAGCCTATTCTCAAGTTAAATATTAGAAATTTACACAGCAGACCACGGCAGGAGAGACTGATGAACTGAAGCAAATTCTTGACGTCGAAGATTTTGGGATTTAGCATGTCTGAATAGTTCTCTCTACTCACTAGAAGTCCATGGTCCAAAGTTCATTTGGTAAAAATCTTGTGCAGGTTTACTTGCACATTAAAAGTATTTTTAGCAGAATATATACCTAGACAAATATAGTGACCAATTGGGCACTATTCAGTAAAATACCCTTACTAGGAGTGCTCAAAGCAACTGCAAGACTTTAACCAAAATTCTGGCTAGACCTAAATCATTCAGGTCTCAAAACATGCCTGAAGAGGCTAAATTTAATTTGGAATTTTATACAGATTAGAAAGAATTTCTAAATAAGCTAATCTACTCAGTGGAATAAAATGTGCTATATACATTTTACCAATGTAACGCATGCATAAACACAGCCAGGAAACTCAAGGAATATGCAGAAATTTCATTTTATCTTGTTAATAAGAAGCGAGGACTTAGTATATTTATGTTGTCCTTAGAACATGTTTTCATCCTGGTTCTGGTATTAAAAAGAACACTTATTCCTTTCTGCTATTACTTTTTTCTTTCCTTTTCTTATTTATTTCTTTTCCTTTTTTGGAAGGAAGGGCAGGCAGCCCTCCCCCCCCCCCCCAATGGAAATTCCCAGGATAGGGATGGAATTGGAGCTGCAGCTCCTGGCCTATGCCACAGCCACGCCAGATCTCAGCCATATCTTCAGACCTACACCACAGCTCAAAGAAACACTGCATCCTTAATCCACTGAGTGAGGTTAAGGATGGAACCCATATCCTAATGGTTACTAGTTGGGTTCCCAACCCGCTGAGCCACAGCGGGAACTCCCTTTCCTTTTCTTTTTAAAATTTATGACTATTTGAATGCTTACATTATACCAGGAACTACCCTAGGAGTTGAGGTCAAATCAAGATAGTGGCAAAACACCCAAGATCTTAGCTTTGAAGACACATAAAGAAGGCCAACTGAAAGGCAGTGGGGTAATATCAGCGGTGCAACCAAAATACGTGCGAAGGCATCAATATTTGAGATAAGCTACCAAACAAGCAGGGAGGCTGATTTGGGTAGTCAGGCGGTCGGTTTGAAATCCCTTGCCTAGCTAAGTACACGCCGTGATGGTTTCCAGGCCACTCTGAATCACTCATTTCTTCCTGCTACAGGGATTCGATCTTCACTTGCTTAAACTTCATTTTTTTTTTTCCCTAGGTATTTGCACCGACTGCGTAAGATGTACTTCCATCGTAGCTCTGTTCACGTTAGGCAAAGCCTTCCAGCTGCAGAGAAGCAGAGGATTTTAACATGTTCTGGCTATAAGTGGCCACTTAGGCGCACAGATGGTTTAACACATCTTTGCGAATTTCGTGATAAAAGACAATTTTCTAGGCCGAGCGTTGCACGAAGGTCATTTCCATCCAAGGCTATTTCCTCCACTCGTCCCGCGGCCAAGCACCTACTTTCAGTTCCAATTAAGCCCCACACATCCGCAGGTGACACAGGGAGAAAGACTCCAAGGCTGGAGCAGTGCTAACTCACGGGACCCTCACATCTGCTGTTCAGGACCGCGGCCACGAACGCCCGTGTAAAGTTCAGGCGCGGGTTAGGAGGCCCAGGCCTCTTCTCCCGGCTCCAGAACCTTCCACAGGTCGCTTAAGCCCTCCGAGCTCCCCTAGCGGCGGCACGGGACCCTCCAGGCCGGCGCTTTTGACCAGCTCGGGCGGTGTCTGCGGGAAGCCGCCCACCAGCGGCCCCGCCCGCCCCTGCCCCGCCCCCGCCCCTGCCCCGCCCCCGCCCCGCCCCCGCCCCCGCCCGGCGGAAGTGGCGGCCCTTCTCCCGGCCTCCTTCCGGTTCGCTGCCCGCCAGCATCCGGCGGGCGGGGGGGCGCGCGCGCCCCCTAACGACCTTCTGCGTCGACGGTCGGCAGGCGGCGGCGGCGTGTGGATGGAGGCCTCGGCCCCCTGCCGGGCGCGGCGGGGCTGGCGGCGGGCCCGGGCCGCGGGCTCCCCGCTCTCCCGGGCAGCGGTGGTCCTCCTGCTCTCCGCGCTGGTGCTGCGGGCGCCCCCGTCAGGTGAGGCGTCGGCATCGGCGGCGGACAGCTCCCAGGGCTCCCACGGCTCCCGGAGGTTTTTGTGTGTCACGTGCCTGCACCTGCTGATGGGAAGGCCTGTATCAGGGACACCCACTGTACACTGAATTGGGTGTAGGTGCGAAGCAGCGGACTGGACGTGGAGGGCGTATGGACTGGAGAGGTCGTTAAAACACCCGCGGTTCAAGGTTTAAGGTTACATTGGCTGTTAGTAACCCTCGAATCAGTCCATGCTCCTTTGCCAGTTTTCCATGATAAACTGGACTCAGGATTTCAGTATATTTCAGGATGAGTAGACAGCCAAAGGCTTTGTAATTTTCGTAGCCGTGGAGCTCCATCTATTGGTTTTACCTATAAAATACAGGCTTTAAAAAATTAAATCTTTTATTTGCTTCCTGGTTTTTGCAGTGTCAAAGCAAAACTTGCAAAGACCTTCCCAATCTCGCCCTGCCTTCCTCTGTTGCCTCTCATCCCAGGCTCCTCCAGGTTTAAGGATCCTACTTTTTTCTTCCATTTTTTTTTAAATATAATCGACATATAGCACAGTATAATTTTAGGGCATACGGCATAATGATTTGATTTAATCGTGAAGTGACTATCACAATAAGTTTGGGAAATGGTTAGGTACACAAACAATTTTTTTTTCTTGTGTTGAAAACTTAGGATATTCTCTCAACGATTCATATATATCATGCAGCAGTGTTAATTACATTAATCTTATGTATCCTTAGTACCTAACAAGTAGAAAATTTGTACCTTTTGACTGCCACCAACTGGGAGAAGATATTTGCAAACAATATATATCCAATAGGGTCTTAATATCCAAAAAATATAAAAACTTATGCAACGCAAATCAGAAAACAATTTGATAAAAAAAAATGGGCAGAGGATCTGAATACACATTTTTCCAAGGAAGTTATACAAATGGCCAACAGGCATATGAAAAGTGCATGACATCACTAACCATCAGGAAAATGCAAACCAAAGCCATGTGAGCAATCACTTCACACCTGTCGGAATGGCTATCATCAAGAAGACAACAAATACATGTTCAAGGTGCGGGTGTAGAGAGAAGGGTCCCTGGTGCCCTGTGGTGGGAATGAAAATTGGTGCAGCCACTATGGAAAACAGTATGGAGAGTCCTCAAAAAATTAAAAGTAGAACTACTATATGATCCAACAATACCACTCTAAAATTTTAATCTGAAGTCTGTTTCCCTGTGTCAATTGGAGTGTTATTTACAATATCCAAGATACAGAAGCAACCTAAGTGCCCATCAATAGATGAATGGACAAAGAAGACATATGTACATACAATGGACTATTACACAGCCATAAAAAGTAATGAAATCTTTCCATTTGCTCCAACATGGATGAATCTAGAGGATATTATGCTAAGGGAAATAAGAGAAAGACCAATACTTTGATTTCACTTATATATAAATCTAAAACAGTGAAACAAATGAGAATGCATGTGATCAAAACCGTTATAGCTAGAGAACAAAGAGGTGTTTGACAGAGGGGAGAAAATAAATAGGTGAGGGAGATTAAGAGGTACAGACTTGCAGCTGCAAATTGAATGGGTCACAGGTATGAAATACACAGTGTGAGGAATATGGTCGACAGCTCTGTGACGTCTTTGTATGTGATTTATCATAACTGATGTCGTTTTGAAATGTATAGAAATATCAAGTCACTTTGTTGTATAACAGGGACTAACATAGTGATGTAAGTCAATTCCAAAACAGAAAACTACTTGAAAAAGAGGTCAGATTTGTGGTTACCAGAGGCAAGAGTGGGAGGAATTGGATGAAGGCAGTCAAAAGGTACCGGTTCTTGATATGTTGACATAAACACTTATCCTACTGTCTACTGAATTTATAATCAAATAAGGAAAGTTACATCTGTGCGTGAAGAACTGGAATATAATGTAGAGAGAGGATTGTGAGAGAGGTGCTGATGATGTATTATGGAAGGCAGGAAATAATAAGTACAAAGAGAGATCTTGAGGGAGGAGGGACTTGTGATTTGAGTCTTGAATAGTGGGGAGCTCAGTTTTTAAAAATGAGAGTATTCTAAGTGGATGTACAAGAAGATAGAGGTGAGATATAGTAGGGGAAGTGGTGGGTGGGCTCATTTCATTGGAGCCCATGAAGGGAACAGAGTTGGAACAGAGATGCCAGGTGTCAGTTCCCTTTCAACAAGTATCAAATATACTCTGGCGTTACACTGTTTGAATGTCTTGAAATTTCTCATAATGCAGATTATTGATAATTTCTCTCCTTTTTATTTTTGACAGTTGGATATTTGGTTCGATTACCAAGAGATTTTCACTTGACCCAAGAATCAGAGAAAATAGTGGGATCACCGAATTTTCCAGGTATTAATAAATTGATTTTCAGCAATTGTAAAAAAGCAATTGGCAATTGCTTAAGTTTTATCAGTCTTTTGCAACAGGCTAATGTCCCCCAGTTATCCTAGACTCCAGGGCCCTTTTCCTGCTATGGACATGGATTAAAGTTGTCCCCATAGACTTACAATCTAATTCTCTTTGCTATAACTGCTATGTGTGCAAAAATAATTATAAAACTACTCTAGTTAAATTTGTCTACAGTGTTTTTTCTTGTTATTGTATAATAAATAATATTAAATACATGTAGTTCTTATGCTAAAACCTTTTTTGAATGAGACCTATATATAGCATAAAGATTTTGGATTAATAAGATTTTACAGTAGTTACATGATGCATGGTATCTACAGCATTTTGCATATACATTTTTTATTGAGGTAAAGTTCCTTAAAGTATACAGTTGAGTGGTTTTTACTTTATTGACCAGACTGTGAAACCGTAAGCTATTTTACAACATTTTTATAACTCTGAAAAGAAACAACATACCTGTTAAGGAGTCACACTTCAGCCCTTAGAAACCACTAATCTACTTCTGACTCTGTGAATTTACCCATTTTGGACATTTCATATAAATGGAATCATGCATTATGTGGTGCTTTGTGTCTGGCTTCTTTCACGTATTATTATGTTTTCAAGGTTCATTTATGTTATAGAATGTATCAGTATTTCATTTTTAAAAGGATATACTACGATTGTATACCCGTCGGTTGTTGGCTATTTAGGAAGTTTCCACTTCTTGGCTATTTTGAATAATGCTGTTATGAACACTCCTAGGCAAGTTTCTGTGTGAACACACGTTTTCAGTTCTCTTAGGAGCATACTCTTGGAGGTATATGCCTAGGCGTAAAATTTCTGGGACCCATGGGAACTCTACGCTTAACGTTTTGAGGAACTGCCAAACTATTTTTCAAAGAGTTTGAACTATTGTACCTCCACACCAGAAATTTACGAGGATTCAAATTTCTCAACATCCATGTTAACATTTATTATTGTCCATCTTTTTAAATTGTAGCCGTCCTGTGTCTGTGAAGTGGATTCTCACCGTGGTTTTTATTTGCATTTCCCTAATGACAGATGATGTGGAACCTCTTTTCATGTGTTTATTGACCACTTGGATACCTTCTTTACAGAAATGCCTATTCGAGTCCTTTGCCCATTTTTTATATTTTGTTTTTTTAATGATTTTTATTTTTCCATTATAGCTGATTTACAGTATTCTGTCAATTTTCTACTGTACAGCAAAGTGACCCAGTCACGCACACACATATATCTATGTCTGTCTATCTATCATCTATCTATCTATTTATCTATCATCTATCTACATTCTTTTTCTCACATTGTCCGCCATCATGCTCCATCACAAGCGAATAGATTTGGTTCCCTGTGCTATGCAGCAGGATATCTTTGCTTATCCATTCCAAAGGCAATAGTTTGCATCTATTAACCCCAGATTCCCAGTCCATCTCATTCCCTCCCCGTCCCCCTTGGCAACCCAACTCTGTTCTCCAAGTCCATGAGTTTCTTTTCTGTGGAAAGATTAATTTGTGCCATATGTTACATTTCAGATATGTGATATCATGTAGTATTTGTCTTTCTCTTTCTGCCTTAACTTAGATGAGAGTCTCTAGTAAATCTGGCTGTCTTTTATATTATTGAATTGGAAGAGGTTTTTTGTTTCTATTTTTTTATACAAAAACAGTTCCTTATCAGATACTTGATTTTCAAATATTTTTTTCTATTCTGTGGATCGTGTTTTCACTTTTTATTAGTGTTCTTTAAAGTGCACATTTTAAACTTATTAAAGCTTGATTTCTATTTTTGTTTGGTGTTAGTGCTTTAGAAGTCATGTATCAGAAATGATTGCTTAATCAATAGTCACAAAGTGTTACTCCTATGTTTTCTTAAAAGAATTTCATAGTTTTAGTGCTTACATTTCGGTCTTTGATCCATTTTGAATTAATTTTTGCACATGATATGAGGCAGAGATCAAACTTCATTTGTTTTGTGTGTGGGTATCCACTTGTTTCAGCACCATTTGAGAAGCTTTTCCTTCTCTACTGAATGTCTCGGTGCCCTTGCTGAAGAGCAGTTTGCTGTAGATGTATGTCTTCTGATGGTCTCTAAATTCTATTCTGTTAGTAGATACGTCTGTGCCTGTGCCAGTACAACAACGTCTTGATGACCATTTCTTCATAGTGTTAAGTTTTGAAATTATTACATGTGACTCCTTCAAATTTGCTTTTTCAAGATTTCCTTGGCTATTCTGGGTCCCATAAAATTCCATGTTATTCTAAATACAGCCTTGGAGTTCCCTTCGTGGCTCAGTGGTTAACGAATCCGACTAAGAACCATGAGGTGGCGGGTTCGATCCCTGGCCTTGCTCAGTGAGTTAAGGATCTGGCGTTGCCGTGAGCTGTGGTGTAGGTTGCAGACGCGGCTCGGATCCCACGTTGCTGTGGCTGTGGCGAAGGCCGGCAGCTACAGCTCCTGTTAGACCCCTAGCCTGGGAACCTCCATATGCCGCGGGTGTGGCTCTGCATAAAGGCAAAAAGACAAAAACAAACAAACAAACAAACAGAAAAACTAAATACAGCCTTGTCAATTCGGGGGAAAAAAAGCCTATTGGGATTTCAATAGGAATTGCATTGAATCTGTAGATCAATTTTGGGAGTATTGACACTATCGAGTCTTCCAAATCATGACATGTTGTGTCTTTTCATTTATTTAGGTATTCTTAATTTTCCCTCAATGACATTTTATTATTTTCAGTATATGTCTTCTTGTACTACTTTTGTTTAATTTACTCCTAAATCTTTTATTCTTTTTACGCTATTGTAAGTAGAATGCTCTTCTCAATTTAGTATTGGGATTGCTCATTGCCAGTTGTTTTTGACAAAAGCCTTTGGGGAAAAGGCTTTTTACAGCGGGTGAGCTCCAAGTTGGGTCATGTAAAGGGCACTGCCAGAAAGGTCAAATGACAGTTCTCTGGGAAGGAGGCATTGAAGGCCATCTTTCCCAATCTTCCCCTTTAGTAGCTGCCAGGCTGCTGGTTCTTATAATCATTGTGGCATATTGGTTTTCAAAGTTACCACGGAGCTCGGAAGGGGTTATAGGAATAGGGGAACTTAAAATGCTGCAAGCTCACTGCTTTTACCAGGTGTTTTAGTTGCGAGGGTTCCGGTAACCAATTACCCCAGACTGGGTGGGTTAAATAACAGAAATGTATCGTCTCACAGAGCTGGAGGAAGAAGTCCAGTTGAGGAGGTGTGGCTGGGTCGTGCCACGGGCCGCGAGGGAGGGAACTGCTCCAGTTCTCCTTCCTTGGCTTGGAGATGGCTGCATTGGTGTGTGTGTCCAAATTTCTCCTCCTATAAGAACTCCAGTCATGTTGGATTTGGGCCTACCCTAAGGACCTCATTCTAACTTGATTACTTCTCTAAAAATTCTATCTCCAAATAAGTTCACTTTCTAGGGTATTGGGGAGTAGGACTTTAAGTCCTAAGATATGAATTTAGGGAGAGGCATAATTCAACCCATCAAACTGCGATTCAGCTGTTTTTCTTGAATACATTTTTCCTGGGTTGCTGCAGGTCTTTGATTTTCAGATCTGCAAATGTTATTTCTAATGGTATGTGCCATTTTTCTTATTACCTTTATGAAGGAGATTATTTTTTGGAGTTCTTATTCTGCCATTTTCACTGATACCACACTTTTAACACAGCTTTTGTTTTAAAACTACAGCTTTTAAACCTAAATTATAAAACAGGTACATAGAACTACCTTCCCTTTTTATTGCTTTCTTTTATTGGATGTGCTTAAATTTGTCCTTGCAGTGAATTAATATTTCAGTTCGGTGTGTATTTCTTAGATCACAAAGCAGAGTGTTATATATTTACTAGCTGTGCCTCTGTAAAATGCTAACTGCTTGATTTTTCTTTCATGGAATTTCTTTGGTGTTTTCTGTTATGCTGGGTCACATCATCTGTCTGTGCAGCCTGGTTTCCCATTCTGTGACCCTCTCTTTCACTTGCTCTCTCTTTACCTACTCTTTTTGACCAGTTGGTCTTCTGTTTTCATCCACTCTTGTGTCCATTCATTCAGTAATTATTTATACTTGTGCTTTCAATTAAATTTTTTGGTATATTTGATGAATACCTTGTTCTATATTTCATTTTGTACCTGTTCAAAAGTTTTCTGGGTCTGTTATATCCTGGAGTAGAGGTTCATCATCCTAAGTCCTGAGGCGTTCTCAGTTTCATCGAATTGCTCTTCAAAATGGCTACACGAGTTTACACCTCCTTCAGCGGTGCTTTTTCCACGTCTTTCCCAGCATGAAATACTACCCAAGTTTTCCACTTTTGCTAAACTGAAATTTGTTACCTGTGCACATCATTGTCTTGCTGTTTTCAAAGGAGTCATTTTCATATTTACATTCCAGTTGCCAGTATTTTCTCCCAGATGTCAAACTGGTCATGCTTTTAGTCCCAGATGTTAGCTTTACCTGTGTTGTAGGATTGAACAGAAATTGTTAATGCTTAAGGAGTTGAGTTCAGTATTTTTTAAATACAAAAAGTTTATGCTTTTTTCATTGAGAATCCTTCCATATCTCAAATATATAAAGGTATTATTTTACATTTTCTTTAAATAATCATTGTCTTTAAATCTTCAGTCTATTTGGAATTTATTTTTAGTGTGTGGTGTGAGGTATAAACCTAATTTCAGTTTTGTTTATATATTGAGATAATTTTTAAACATGGTTTATTAATAATCTATTTTTTCTCCATCGACCTAAGGTGCTGCTCTTATCATAAAATAGTCTCTTTATACTTCCCCCCCAGACTCATTATTCTTTTTTCATACAACAGAACACTCTGTTATAATTCATATGACTGTAATTTGTCTTAATAGCTTGTAAAAACTTGTAATGCTGTTCATTCCTCTGCTTTTCCTCTATGGAATTGTCTTAGCTATTTATGAACCTTTAATCTTCCAAATCCATTTTAGAATCAGTCTTCAAGAGTTTCTTTAAAAATTCTTCTGGATTTTGCTTATAACTATGTTGATTATATACATCCATAGAGGGATAGGTTGGCCTCTTTAAAACTATAAGTGTGCACTCCCATGCTTATAGCATTGTGGTCCAAGTGCATATCTTTTGATAGAGTGTGAGCATGTTCCTCTCACTGGTCTTATTTGATTATAGGTTAACTTCTGTTTATTTCTCTCTAAATGTTATCTACTTTCCTATTACATAATTTAATGTACTATTGCTGATGTAGAGAGAAGTTATTTTTATATGCTGATCATGCATTGGGAAGCTCTTCTGGATTCACTTATGCTTTCCCTGATTTAAATATGTCCAGAGTTTAGTAGGGTCTAGAGGAAGGAAGCAGTAATGGCATGAGACACTTGGACTGCCGAAGCCAGAGCAGAGGATAAGGATGTGCTGAGTTTCCAGTGATGAGCGGTCTGTGTGTAAAAGACAGGTCACGGAGAGGAGGGCCAGTAAGTTGTGCGGCGGAGTGACGGGGTAACACGATAAGCACTTATTAAAGGAGATATTTAAACTGAGGTAAGTAGGAAATAAGAAGAGAAACTGATAGAAGAGATCAGAGAAGAAAACTAAGTTGAATAGACCCAAAGGCTGCCTTTGGAGCAATTAGCAGACAATTTTTTTGGGTAAATGTTTCATGAGAGAATAACAAAAGTACAAAAATATTGTGAATAAAGATGCCATCAAAGTTAAAAATCATAACTTAATATTCTGAACAATTTAATATGATAAACTTGTAGTGACTAATATTAAAATGAAAGTTTTTAAAACAGACTTGATTAAATTACTTAGTAAACTAATAGTTAAATTCTCCTGCTTGGTAATCAAAAATGTGTTTTCCTATATCCTTCTCTGCCGAAAAATTACCAGACCATACAGTTTTCCAAGGACAAAAACACCTACATACTCTTTCAGAGAAAATTTCTAGAAGAAAATCTGCCTAATTCATTTTATGTGGCTATTATAATCTTAGATGACTGTCAATAATACTAAATAAAAGTATCAAATTTGTACTGAAATTGGAAAAAGGCAAGGATAATACAAGAAAATTTATACAGTTACGTTTATAATATAGATGCAGCTATCCCAAGAAAACAAATAACAAAGAGTAGAGGGGAACTTTCCTTTTTTTTTGTACTTATTTTTATTTTTTCATTTTTATTATAGATGATTTACAGTGTTCTGTCAATTTCTGCTGTACAGCAAAGTGACCCATTCATATATATATAATATATATATACACATTCTTTTTCTCATATATGTACATTCATATATATATATACACACACACACATATATATATATATATACTCTTTTTCTCATATTATCCTTCATCATGTTCCATCACAAGTGACTAGACGTAGTTCCCTCTGCTATATAGCAGGATCCCGTTGCTTATCCACTACAAAGGCAATAGTTTGCATCTACTAACCCCAAACTCCCAGTCTATCCCACTCCCTCCTCCTCCCCCTTGGCAATCACAAGTCTGTTTTTACATGTTCATGAGTTTGTTTCTTTTCTGTAGAAAGGTTCATTTGTGCCTTATATTAGATTCCATGTATAAGTGATATCATATGGTATTTGTCTTTCTCTTTCTGACTTACTTCACTTAGTATGAGAGTCTCTGATTCCATCCATGTTGCCTTTTTATGGCTGAGCAGCATTTCATTGTGTATATGTACCACATCTTCTTCATCCATTCGTCTGTCAGTGGACATTGGGTTGTTTCTGTGTCTTGGCCACTGTGACTAGTGCTGCAGTGAACATAGGGATGCATGTATCTTTTTGAAGGAAAGTTTTTTCGAGGTATAGGTCCAGGAGTGGGAGTGCTGGGTCATATGGTAGTTCTATATTTAGTTTTCTGAAGTACCTCCATACTGGTTTCCGTAGTGGTTGTATAGAGGTAAACTTTCTTAATCTAAGCAATGTTAGTTATCTCAAAACTACATTCAGTAAACTCCATGCTGTATGTTGGAAGTTTAGATGTAGTCTGTTTAGACTTAAGAAGAATTTTGATTCTCATAAACAATTTTTATTTTACTGGATCACAAAAATTTCAATATACGGTTCATCAGTGTTGCTAGAAGCTTTTCTAAAAGCTTCTTGAATGAGTAAATTCAAAACAGTTGAATCTTTACTGTGTTCCTTTTGTACTTCCTAGATAATACTGCTTTTGCTTGTTTAATGAGCAGTAGTTTTTGAATTTTAAAGCAAAGTGGGAAAATTGCTGAATAATTAAAATCTATCAAAATTTGTCAATTTTTAATCACATTTATAATTTTTAAATTCAGTATCTTGTGTTGTGTCATTGCGAATAATGTATTATCATCTAAACAAAATTTATTCTGTAAGTTTCAGATTGATCTTTTGCAAAACAGATGAAGTCTAGATATAGAATTATCTTAATACTCCATAATTAAAATAATTTTCTGATGAGTTCTCTAGTGGCTTAGTGGTTTCTGACCCAGCCTTGTCACTGCTGTGGCCAGGGGTCAGTGCTGTAGCGCAGATTTGATCCTTTGCCTGGGGACTTTTGCATGCCATGGACATGGCCAAAAATTTCTTTTTTCTGAGAATAAAATAAGTTAGTATATATGAACTCTGAACAAAAAGACCAATGCATTATACTGAGATTAAGATACACTCACAATCCGAAATAAAATAAATGTGTTATTTTTGAACGTTAGTTACACGTAGTGCAATGAAATTTAGTCTCATCAAGTAATAGCAATAACCCAAAGAAACCTTATGAAAACATGTAACTGAAACTACAAAAACGTAAGCTATTATAGAGCATAAATGAACATAAAATATTATTGGAACATTTTAATGTTTGTTTTCAGTGAAAGTATATGTTATGCTCCATCAAAAGAGTCCACATGTGTTATGTGTAACCCAACGGCTGCGGAATTTTGAACTGATAGACCCATCTTTCCAATGGCACGGGCCAAAAGGAAAAATCATTTCAGGTAGGATTCAGTTTCAGTTGTCAAATTAAAAATGATAGGTATGAAAGGTACTCAGAACAAAAATGATAGTTGTATCTTTTATCAGCTCACTTCTTTTCCTTGTGATTTCTTTTTGGAGTTAGAATCTAACAGTGTTAAGTGGAGTGACCGTTTTTCACATATCTTAATTTGAGGTAGAGATACACTGGATGGTTAAACTGGACAAGTCTGTAAACATTCAGATTTCAAAAAAAGTTACTTTTTGGTAAAGTTCATAAAGTCATTTTGGTTACTTCAGTTAGGCTCTTGTTAGCAAAGAATGTGTGAAGAAGTAAATGTGATTCTGGCTTTTGTTAAAAATACAAGGGAGCACTTTGAGTTCTAGATTTATAACTACGGTTTTGCTTGTTTCATGCAGCCCATGTAGGGAAAACTTGAGACTTTATTAGTAGTTACGATTTTATGTATTTTTTAATCTTATATTTCATTCTGTCCCAAATCCTGACCAAACAATATGGATTATACCTGAATTTAGCCTAAATATTATTATCCACTTTGAAAAAACAATTACTGAATTTAACATTCAGTATTTTAGTATTAAAAACATACTTTTAAATGTACAACATGGTGTGGCGATAGCTGTGTAATAGCGTGTAATTGATGCTGTGCTTACAAAGAGGAAATTCAGTACCTGGGTATTTGTCCAAAGGAGGAGATGGACTTGAGGCATCTAAATAGTAACCTTACAGTTTTCAAATTTTTGAGAAAATAAGATTCTCATAACTTTTTCCACATAAATATTACTATTGGTATGACTGATTTGATCAACATTTTCTCCTTTCAGCTTCTCGTTTTATTATTTTGAAATGCCTATCTTACTTTTATTATAATTTTTCATTTGTTAAAAGCTTACTTTTTTTTGCAGTATAGTTTAAAAAGCTGGTTTTGAGAGTTCCCATCGTGGCTCAGTGGTTAACGAACCTGACTAGTATCCATGAGGACATGGCTTTGATCCCTGGCCTCGCTCAGTGGGTGAAAGATCCAGCGTTGCCGTGAGCTGTGGTGTAGGTCACAAACGCAGCTTGGATCCAGCATGGCTGTGGCTGTGGTGTAGGCCGGCAGCTGTAGCTCTGATTCGACCCCTAGGCTGGGAACCTCCATATGCCATGGGTGTGGCCCTAAAAAGACCAACCAAAAACGAAAAATAAGGAAAAAAAAAGCTGGTTTTGTTTTCAGCCTTACTGAATATTCAGATGATTTCCATCCTAAGTATCTGTTCGAGGAAGCACGTTTTTGCGTTACCTTCTGAGGAAGCTTTATTACTCTATTCACCATGTTTTCTTTCTCTCTCTCTTCTGTATACCCACCCCCCCCACCCCCACTTCTCCCCCTGCCCCCCGCCGCTTCCTTCCCCCCTCCCTCCCTCTCTTCCTTCTTTCCTTCCTTCCCTCCCCTCCCTCCCTCCGCTTATTGGTATTTCGAGGTAATGCTTGTGGAGGAAAACCTACAGGATTATTTTGTAGACCTGGACAGAGGAAAGCAATATATGACTTTCCTATGAAGAAACAGTCATAGAAAATATTTATTTAGAAATATTTTAACTTCATATTTAATAGAGTTGAACAATCTCAGTTGTACATTACTATAATATTTATGTGATTCTAAAAAGCTGAAGTATTAAAGAGCTTCTCCACTCTAAGTTAGGTGGCGTGTCTTCAAAGTGAATTATTCAACTCTTAATGGGAGAGTACGTGGTGGATGATATTGTGCTCAGCTCTTAGCAGGTACAAAGAGCAGACATCAACTCTGTCTGACTGTAGTGTGTAGAATAGGAAGGAATTAGCAGAGGTCAGTAACATGGATCCTAGGAGGCTGGGCACTTACTATAAATCACTGACGTGGACCACCTGTAAAGGCATCCAGTACTGAAAATATAATCACATTTTACTTTTATTGCTTTCTGATTATGACATTATATAATGCAAACATGTATATTAAATATATTTTACATTTGATAGTAAAACTGTGAGTTCAAAAAATAGAAGCATTGAAGTATTAACTTGTTGTGCTGTAATTTGTTACTCCTTTGATTTGGAAGTTGAAGTGTGAAGCACATTTTTCTCTAAGATGCCAGGCCAGATCTTACAGTTTGAATTGTAGAGTATAGTACGTGAGTGAATTTTGAATACTTGAAGTGATATTTTATTTTATTAACTTTCATAATGGTAAATGGATGTTCAGAAACATAGCTATTTCCACGTAAGGATAAAATCATATTGATGCAATGGCTTTTGTGTTTATAAAGACAGTCCCAGACAGCCCTGGAATTCTGACGTCATGATCACAGTTCGGTTTTCAGTACAGCGTCACGTCATAGTTCACTGCCGCTTTAAAGCTCAGTCCTGCCATTGCTGTCGCAGAAAGACCTGGAAAACGTCCAGTTTTCTTAAAGCTTGGAAACAACCTTTCTGGACTTCAGGTTAAACTACACTGTACTTTAGTTATCTTAATTATGGACATTCCAAAGTTAGTTCCCCTAAACTTGAACTGAAGGAGTGTGTAATTATGGACTGCACACCCCTTTGGAGAGAAATACTCAGATTGTTTAGATGAGTTAAAAAATGTAGCGGCTGAGTCTCGGATTTGGTCAGCTCTTTTTCCCTCCCCACTCCGCCTCTCTGTCTCTCTTCCAGTATTTTTTTTTTTTTTTTGTCTTTTTAGGGCCACACCTACTGCACATGGAGGTTCCCAGGCTAGGGGTTAAATCGGAGCTACAGCTGCCAGCCTACACCACAGCCATAGCAACGTGGGATCCGAGCAGCATCTGTGACCTACACCATAGCTTACGGCAACGCTGGATCCTTAACCCACTGAGCAAGGCCAGGGGCACCGCTGGATCCTTAACCCACTGAACGAGGCCAGGGATCAATCCCGCATCCTCATGGATCCTAGTCCAGTTCGGTAGCCACTGAGCCACTACGGGAATTCCCAGTAGTTTTTCCTTATTGCAACAAGACCTGTACTCTGACTCCAACTCTTAATACTGTTCTGATGAATTCACTCTTTTTGGTGTGTGACTTTCCTACTTTTCTAAATGATCACACAAGCATATGTAAACGCACACACACACACATTCAATTTTGCCCTGTAACTGCAAATGAGAACATACATTAAACCTAACTCTACCTGAATATTTTTATTATGAGGCATCTGACATATACAGATTTGTGTAAGATATATGTTATGAAGCATGATAAAACAGATATCCTTGAGCTTGCTATAAAAGCCAAGATATACCGTTATCAAGACCATTGAACATTTTAAATGATTAAAAATCCCCATTCATCTGTCCCCAGCCCCTGTCAGGTGAACACTGTCCTGAACTTTTAAAATATATTCCTTAGCTTTTTTTAATGCATTTTTCTATATGTGTGAATATACATGCACAAATTCATATATTCATATAGATATATGTGTGTGTCTTCATAGAGTAAATGCACATATTTATGTCTATATAAATACAGATATATGTATGGATGTATTTGGTGAGTGTATTTTTACCTTAGTGTTTTTATTTCAAATTTTCTAAAAATAATAAACACATGATTTTATCATGTGTCAGATACCTTGCTAAGCAGTTTACACATATTAATCATCTAAATTTCACAGCAGCTCTTTGCAGTAAGTACAGCCATTTAATCCATTTTCTACACAGAAAGCAGAGGCATTGAGAGAACAGGGTACTCCTTTGGACATTTATTCAAAGTGTGACACTTTTAAATTTTTAAAAATAAGGTAGTCAGAGGATGTTTTCTTACAAAGTGTATGATAATAGATTTTCTGGCTGTCATAACACAACATTGTAGGAGGCATTCAAATATGTATTTGTATTATTAGCTTTTTTTTTTTTGCCTTATTTGGGCCGCACCCGTGGCATATGGAGGTTCCCAGGCTAGGGGTCTAACAAGAGCTGTAGTCGCCGGCCTTCGCCACAGCCACACAAACGCGGGATCCAAGCCGCGTCTGCAACCTACACCACAGCTTACGGCAACGCCGGATCCTTAACCCACTGAGCAAGGCCAGGGGTCGAACCCGCAACCTCATGGTTTCTAGTCGGATTCGTTAACCACTGCGCCACCACGGGAACGCCTGTATTTGTGTTATTACTGATCGATGCCTCTAGCTTGGGAAATTCCTATTTCTAATCATCGTCAGGGAACGCAGAGCCCCACTGCTGACATGACGTTCTAAAATTCCTGTACATTTGTAGGCACCTTTTATCATATTCCTGTGCTATCTTTGTCTGTCTGCTGAAATGTATAGAAAACTTAAAAACATTTTGATCTGCTTTAAAAACAAGACAACATGTTATGATAAAGATGTACTCTTTCATCAAAAAATATTCATGAAGAAATAGGCAATACAGTAGAAGTATATTCTAAATTTATACCACATTTTTCAGCTTCATCCAGGATATAGAAATGGGAATTCTTGAGGCGTAATGCTCTATGTAAATTCCTTGAGGGTGGGTATATCCATCTATTCATTTCTCCTTCAGTATCTGAAACAGGGTCTTGCATGTGCTAGAAACCCGAGAAATCGTTAGTGAGAAAAATTAATACTGAACATTTCTTCACTAAGCACATTCATCTTTTGTCTTATTTTGAAGCAATACGTTGCTTCAAAATAAATTTCAACTTGAAATTTATAGGCAATAAATTATTTTCTTAAAATAGGAAAAGATGAGCAATTATTTACTGAGATAATATTTTCAGTTCTAATGCATGGCTTATTAAATGAGTTTTAATATCCAATCATTTTTTCTAATGCAAAACTGTGGTTATAAACTTTCAGAATAACAACTTTGATTGCTTAATGATTTATAGCTTTTCAGGTTATTAACATTCATTGTACTTATTACACAAAAACAGTTCTGTGAGATACATTATCATAGGTTATGATTCTTGTACAAATGAAGGCACCGGACTTCAGGAAGATGGAAGGACTACCCCAGGAAGATACAGTTTGTGAGAAGGAAAGGGTTACCGCACGTCCTGCTGTAGTGCTTCAAGATCAGGCTTCTTTTCCCTCACGCAGCCTAGCTTTCTCCCAGTGCGACGACAGCTAAGTAATGAAGCATGTTGAAGTGCAAAGGGATCTTACGTCCAGTTCCAGCTCCCAGCACTGCAGTTCTGATTGTGTGACTTTGGGCGAGTCTATCTTCTGAAACTTCAGGGTTGTAATCCAGCTTTTCCTAGTATCGTGTGTAATGGCAAGAAATCAGAGGAGTTCGTGGTTATACGAGTTAGCCTTTGTTCTGGGTACATTGTTCCATTCCTTTCATATATAGTTCATATGCTTCCTGAGAGTAGAACTCATCAATAAAAATGTTATATACATATATGCATATAAAATTATAGCATACTGTTTTATATGTATCTGAATATCTGATAGTGACCAAGGTGAGTCCAGCGAGCAGACCAGGAGCACGTCACATACGTGTAGTTGTTAGTCTCTTAGCACTTAGGCAGCTACACACTGGATGAGCTCTGGTTAGTGAAATTCTGACCCTGAGAAGTTCATCCCAGCACCCACTGTCAACACCACCAGATGCGGTGACTGTGTCCCTGACTCCTTTAATGATTCTGTTGGTAAATTTTGATGGTTTTTCTCTATTTAGAAAATGTTTTGTTACTTTACTTCAGTCTCACGTACTTTAAGCCCCTGATCACGGTGTCCTGTTCCTCCATTAGAAAACAGCACCGCGCAGGTAACCTCCACGGGAAGCCTCGTTTTCCAGAACTTCGAGGAGAGCATGAGTGGAGTGTACACGTGTTTCCTGGAATATAAACCTACTGTGGAAGAAATCGTTAAAAATCTTCAGCTCAAATATATTATATATGGTAAGAAGGGATTTTAGTTGTATTTTAACATTTCTTAATGTTCTCACATATGTACATATTTTGAATGGTTTGTTTTAAAAGGATTTTGTTATTTTGAGTCTCAGTTGTTTCACGAAGCACTTTGCAAGGGAAGATCATTTTTTCCAGGGGACGTTGCCGTGTACAGATCACTTGATGACAGTGAATGAAAATGGGGTGTATGGAGATCACGTCTTCAGGGTACGAGGGTGATGCCGTAGCCTCTACTGCTTGTGAATTCTGAGTGTAGTGCTTAATGGTGCGCTGCCGGCCGTGTCCCCAGACAGGCGCAGGAATGGCCAGCATGTGGAAAGTCTTTTTCTAAGGGCGGGTTGATCTGTTGAGGTTGAGATTGGAGAGCTGAGTCGCGGAGTGGCCAGGGGGCGGCCTGAGCAAGAGTTCCCTTTCCCTGGGGGGGCCCATGCGAGGATACAGGGTGACGGTTCTCAGAGACGTCCGTGTCCAGCCCCCAGAGCTTTTGAATATGCTACCCTACAGTCGCAGATTTTGCATATGTAATTAAGGATCTTGAGAAGATGAGTCTGTCCACAATTACCGGGGTGAGCCCAGTGCAATCGCAAGGGTCTTTCTAGGAGGAATGCAGGAGGGCCAAGGGCAGGAAAAGGAAGCGTGGCTCTGGAAGGAGAGGGTGGGTAATGTCCTTTGAAGTTGGGGGGAGGTGGAGGCACGAGCCAGAGAGGCAGCCTGTCTCTGGAACCTGAAGGTGGTTGAGAAGTGGATCTGACCCCGGAGCTTCCAGAGCGAGGGTGCCTTGATTCTAGCCTGGTAAGACTTGTTTTGGACTTCTGAGCTCCAGAACTGTAAGATAATACATTTGTGTTATTTTAAGCCACTAAATTTGTGGTAATTTACCATAGTACCAATAGGAAGCAGATATACCACTGTTTTCACAGCTGAGATACATAACAAATGGCAGAATTACTAATGGATTCCTGATCATTTTCAGTCACTAAAAAACAGTATCCCAGGAGTTCGCTTTGTGGCTCAGCAGGTTAAGAACCCAGTATATTGTCCATGAGGATGCAGCTTTGATCCCTGGCCTCACTTGTTGGGTTAAGGATCTGATATTGCTGCAGGCTGCTGCGTAGGTCACTGATGCAGCTCAGATCCAGTGTTGCCATGGCTGTGGTGTAGGCCTGCAGCTGCAGCTCTGATTTGACCCCTGGCCCAGGAATTTCCAGATGCCACAGGTGTTGCTGTAAAAAGAAAAAAAAAAGAAAAAGAACCCCCCCATTATCCCATATGTTCAAAGAAAGACGTAATTTCTATGAGAAAGTATATTAACTTTGTTAGGCAAATAATTTATTTAAACTTTGTAATCAGTTACACTTAATTTTTGATATGTAGTTTTTGCTGCAATAAATGATACAGATATAGCTGTATGTTATTTCATATAATTTATATAATTTATAGCAAATATAATTTGAAAAATCCCATAAGGGTATTTTCACATAAGCTGACTGCTGTAACAGTGCCTGAGGATGAATGCTGTTTTAATAGTAATGAAAATGTTGGATAATATTTACTGAGCATTTATTATATGCCAGGTAGTGCTGTGTTTTTACGTGTGATTATAGTAATAACAGCAGAACACATCTGCTGCTTTATTTTTAAGGCTTTTTTGAAGTGCTTTATTTATATTCAGCTTATTTATTTTTTACAGTGATCTTGTACAGTAGGTACTGCATTTTTCTATCTTGTCAAGATGAGGAGACTGAGGCGTGGAGAGGGCTGGTGACTTGCTCAGACCACACAGAATGTGGGGAGACTCAGTCTGGGGATTCACGTTCTAGAGTTCGTATTTTTATCTTCTATGACGTCCTACTGTGCACCACTATAAGACCAATGCAAGCAGGCTGATGCATCATTTAATGAGCTCTCATGCTGGAAACCTGCTGTTTCTGTTGTTACATCCTGTAGTTCACTCTGTTTCATTCTCAGCACCCACTTTCTAATGACTATGCGGCATTCCAGGTTTATTCGCACATTCCTCGGCTGGCGATCATTTTGTTTGTTTCAGATTTGTCCTTCCTCAGACAGCAGTGCATGGAGCGTGGAAATAACTCCTTCCCCCTCTTTCTCCTCCCCTCCTTTGCTCTGCAGGTGTCTCTGGGCATGAGTCCCTCATCTATCTGTGTGTAAATACACACTGGTATTCTTGTATTGCAGAAGTTAGCTGTTAGTGTTTCCATGAGATGACTTCTGTAAGGTAAAATCTTCTACATGGTTTTCACAGTGTTATTTCGATAGTTCTGCCAGATGGCCTACAAAGAGTGTACTAACTTACATACCTGCCACTGTGTGTGAGAGCCTCATTTGCACTCACTTGCAGCTTCCAGAGGGTTCTGGAAGATGAGGGGGGGAGGCTTGCGCCCTTGACTGCTCCAGTCTGGAGGGGGGTCTCCTTCTAGCTGAGCTGGGAGTGGGCGGGCGGGGAAGACCTGCGTTCAGATACTACAGACTCACTCTTCTTACTGACTTGCAGTAGATTTTCTTGAATAAACATGCTTTCGTTTTTTCTTTGTCCTTGGGAACATATTCAGAGATTATAATTTTTTTTAATAATCTCACTTGATTTCACTGGGGACTGGGTTTGTGCCAGTTCTTCGACTCTAATATCAGAAGTTCTTCTTCTAGGAGTTCCTGTCATGGCTCAGCGTTTAATGAACCTGACTAGTATCCATGAGGATGCAGGTTCAATCCCTGGCCTCACTCAGTGGGTTAAGGATCCGTGCGCTGTGGTGTGGAGCAGATGTGGCTCGGGTCCCATGTTGCTGTGGCTGTGGTGTAGGTCGGCAGCTGCAGCTCCGATTCCACCCGTAGCCTGGAGACCTCCATATGCCATGGGTGCAGCTGTAAGAAAGCAAAAAAAAAAAAAAAATTTCCTCTTGTATAGGAATTTTTAAAATGCTATTAGAGTAGTCATTACTTTATTTGATAGACCATTTGCTATTTATTAGTATTTTGTTTAGAAATGTTTGAGGTATTTTAATTGTTGATTTTTATTTTGATTTCTCTGTATCAGAGAATGTGGCTTACATAATTCTTGGATTTTATTGACTTCTTTATGAGCTCTAAAAATTGCCTCTTGACCATTCTGTTTTTATTTCTGGAATGCCAATTAAACCTACTTGTTAGGGCTTCTTAGTTTATTATTCATCTGTTTTAACTTGTCTTTAATGTGTGTTTTTTGAGGTTCCATTGTCCAGTTTATCTGACCTCTTTTCAGAGATGTGAAGTCTGCTGTTTACCTAGTCTGTTCACTATATTTTTTTATTTTAATTTTGGTGACCTTTGTTTTTCTGTTTCAGCGACTGTACTTTCCATCTCCAGTATTTCCAAGTGAAGTTCTTTATCTACCTGTTTTTGTTTTATAATTTCCTATTCTTAATATATAAGTTTCTTTAATATTTTGGGAATATATTCCTTTTTTTTTTTTTTTTGACTTTTTTCAGGGCCGCACGAGCAGCGTATGGAGGTTTCCCAGGCTAGGGCTCGAATCAGAGCTACAGCTACCAGCCTATGCCACAGCCACAGCAACACCATATCTGAGCCGTGTCTGCAGCCTACACCACAGCTCACAGCAACACTGGATCCTTAACCCAGCTGAGCGAGGCCAGGGATCGAACCCACAACCTCATGGATACTAGTTGGATTCGTTCCTGCTGCGCCACAGTGGGAACTCCTATTCCTATTATTTTTAAATTTTTATAATATATATGCAAACGTGGAGTTCCTGTCGTGGCTCAGCAGTTAACGAACCCGACTAGTATCCATGAGGATGCAGCTTCAATCCCTGGCTTTGCTCAGTGGGTTAAGGATCCAGCATTGCTGTGAACTACGGCATAGATCACAGGCGCAGCTCACATCCAGCGTTGCTGTGACTATGGTGTAGGCATAGGCCAGAAGCTACAGCTCCAATTTAACCCCTAGCCTGGGAACCTCCATGTGCCCTGTGTGCGGCCCTAAAAAGACTACACACACACAAAAACTTCTTTTTACCCATATACCTCACAAAATAGGTGTAATTGCTCTTTTATTTGTATAGTAGGTATAAAATTCAATGCCACTGTGATGATTGCATTTTCCTTACTGCTGAGTATCTTTTTCTGTTTAGTATTCCTTTTGAGGCTTCCTGTATATTTTTTATCTGTTTTTTTAAGTTGTTTTCTTGTCAGTTCTAGTAAGTACAAACACTCTAACTTTGCATGTAGATCAGTAGTTTTCAAATTGTGGACTGTGGACTTCTGGGAGTTCCTGAGTCCCTTTCAAGGGGTCAGTAAGGCGAAAACTACTTTTGTGACTATACTGTGATATTGTTTAGTGTTTTCACTGTGTTGAGATTTGCAGTTTTAGGGAGTAAACGACTGTGGAACAGCCTTCCACAATTACCTGAAAAGTCTGTCAAAATGTTCTCTTTCCAGCCAACTGCATATCTCTGTGAGGCAATAAACCAACACATCACATCTTATTGAATGCACAAGCAAGTATAAGAATTCAGCTGATTTCTATTAAGCCAGGCATTAAAGAGCTTTTCAAAATATAAAATGATACTACTCTTCTCCCTGATTTTTTTGAAAAGAGTGTTATTATTCCTAAAGGTGTTTTTTAATGTTACTGCTTGATGGTGTTTTTTGTTATTTTAAAATGAAACATTTTGAAAGATTTTCAGTTTGAATTTCTAGCATTGCAAATATTTGTAGATATAACCCACATAAAAGTTCTTTGTTGGTCCTCAGTGATTGTTAAGAATGTAAAGGGATCCTGAGACCAAAACTTTTGAGAACAGCTCCTATGGATTTTTATGTCTTTTTTTTTTTTTTTTATAATTCTCATGTTTCTGGTGCCATGTAAATCTTTTTTTTTTTCTTTTAAAGCTTCCGATTTTCATATGAGGACTTTATATTTTGTACAGTTGTAGAGATTTGCTGCAAGAACTTGGGGGACTCAGCAGAGGACTTGGGGAACTCAAGGCTAAAGTGAGGGAACACAGTAGGAACAGCGGGCACACAGCATGGGCAGGAACTGGAGAAACGCCAGCTCTGGCCTCCTGTGGTGTAGGCTTAGATTTGACCTCTAGCCTGGGAACTCCCAGATGCCACAGGTGCAGCCCTAAAAAGACAAAAAAAAACAAAGAAAAATAAACTTGTTTTCGCCTATGACCTCAATCTTTAGGATTTCAGTATTTATATTTGTATTTTTAAAATTTTTATGGGACACTTTTCATATTTACCGTCACTTCTACAATAGCTTTATAATAGCTCTATGGATATACTTTTTATCTTTACTGGTTAGAATATAAAAAAAACTTTTTTATAAATGCTTCCTACATTAATTTTCTGTTATATTATTTTTCCTTACCTTTTCATTTTCTTGATTTTCCTTAATGTTCCTAGATTTCCGCAGACTTAGGAGAATCTGTGGTTTTATAAGTGAAGCTGCTGTTTTTGTCGGTAACTGGAAGCTGCTGGTCTTGAATAACAACGGCTGACAGTAGCTTGGTCTGTGCACTTAATCTTGGTCCAAATGGGTGTGTGGGAAAGCGCCCAGGGCAGCTCTCACTTAGCGTGACTGGAGAATGTCTCCTTGTGTGTAGGCCAGAGACAGGCAGGGACGACCCTTGATTAACAGAGGCAGCAACAGAGCTACCTGACTCAGAAGGTAGATTTTCTGACTTCTGATATTTCTAGTGTTAGGGGTTTCTTACCATTTTTATATTCATTATGTCATTTTAGTGAACTTTTGAAATGGAAAGGAAAAAATATATTGTGTTCCAGATGTTGTAAGTAACTCAATAAAGCTTGTGTTTATGTTAGAAGTATACTTTTTTTGGCCTATTTGTTGGTAATTATATGATTCCAGTTTCTTCTAGATGAATATTTACACTCAGAGAAGTTTCATTCTTGAGACTGAGGTGGCCTAACGCAGTGATGAAGGGCACGGGCTCTGGGCCGGGCTGCTTGGGCAGAGTCCTAGTCTTTCTTGAGAGCCTAGGCCCTGGGCGTGTGACCTAATCCCTGCACACCTCAGTCTCCTAATGGTGGAGCTAAAGACAGCACCAGCCTTTCATCATTCAGGAGACTTAAGGGAGTTACCATTTGTAAAGTCCCTGGAACAGCATTTGTCACTCAGTAACAGCTAGACAAGTGTTTGCTAAATTTAAAAAAATGTATATTTAACTATATATGCAAACATACATGGTTGACTGTTGGAGAACAAGGGTTGACCTGTGCGGGTCCAGTTACACACGGGTGTTTTCCAGTGGTGAGTACTCCAGCACCGCACGGTCTGTATCCCTGGATGCAGAACCCGGGAGACGCAGAAACCAGGTAAACAGGGCCGACTCTAACTTACTGGAGGATTTTCTACTGGGAATCGGCTGGCGTGGGGTTGGCATTCCTAACCCCCGCTTTGTTCAAGGGTCAACTGTACAATGAATTTATTCCAAATAATGAGTCTCCTAAATAGTTGAAGTATATTTGAATTGTTCAAATAACATAATTCATGTTATTCTGTTTAATTTTTTACAGCTTATCGTGAGCCTCGTTATTATTACCAGTTCACAGCTCGATATCATGCAGCTCCCTGCAATAGTGTCTATAATATTTCTTTTGAGAAGAAACTACTTCAGATTTTAAGCAAATTAGTTCTTGACCTTTCCTGTGAAGTTTCCTTACTCAAGTCTGAATGCCATCGTGTTAAAATGCAAAAAGCTGGTTTGCAAAACGAATTATTCTTTACATTTTCAGGTAAGTATATGCAGGTCTTTAAAGAAAATAAATAGAGAATGCAAAACTAATTTTAAATACATGTTGTGAGTTACCAGCAGCATTTTTAGAATGTAAATTTATAAATCTGAATTTTTCTTATTCTTTATTTTCACTTATTAATTGTAATAGCCCCCAAATAAAGTTCTGCTGACTCACGTACTTAATGAAAAGTTTGGATTCCCAAGTAACTTAAACATTGCTATGATGATATGTTATTATGTGATAAGTTAACAGTTTAAACTAGAGGGACTGTTTTAATAGATTAGTGTGCCTTGCCTAATAATGCTGAATAGAAGCCCAATATTTTCTGGAAAATCAAGAATTGGACTTCATATCTGAGCGTATTAGATTTATAAAGGGCCTGCTCTGAGCGAGTTTAGGAATCAGCGTGCGTGTGTTTTGCAGGGTCCCAGCGGCAGTACGACCGCCTTCACTTTTTGTCTCAGATGGCGCCGTTTGCTCCTTCCTTCCTGTGGCCTCCTTACCCTCGGTCCCGGATTCCTCTACTGTCCTGTTTGCTCACTCTTACTCATTCCTCTGACACTCCCTTCGCTCTTTCCTGACCACCTAGGACTGAACGTTTAGATACAAGTGAGAGCTGGGAAGCTTAGAAGGAAAAGAACAAGAGGTGTTCAGTCCCGTTTTCACCGTCTTTATCTTCCCCACTCCTTTTCTCTCGTCTAGAAAAGCTCTGAGTCATTCTCCAGCCCTGTAGACAAATTATGAAAGATAGGTTCTTTCTTTAGCTCATCAAAGACCCGCTCTTAGCATTTGTAAGAGTTTTGGGGTCTTTGTACCTCATGTATCTGATGTATTTAATAGGTGCTTTTTTTTTTTTTTTTGCTTTTTAGGGCCACACCCATGGCATGTGGAAGTTCCCAGACTAGGGATCAAACTGGAGCTAAAGCTGCTGGCCTACACCACAGCCACGGCAATGCTGGATCTGAGCCGCATCTGCGATTTATACCACAGTTCATGGCAACGTTGGATCCTTAACCCGCTGAGTGAGGCCAGGGGTGCAGCCAGCATCCTCAGGGGTCCTAGTCAGGTTTGGTAACCACTGAGCCATGAAAGGAACTCCCTAATAGGTGCTGTTAATAGGCACTTAATGCCGTTTAGAAAACCCGAAAGTGCACTTGAGCCCTAAGAGAACAGAGATTATTTTAAGTAGAAATGAGGCGTTGTGAGCTCTAATTGTGTTTCTGTAACAGCTGATGATATTGGGAATCTTTTCATGTGCTTATGGAACATCTGTATATATTTTTTGGAGAAATGTCTATTTAAGTCCTTTGTCCACTTTTGATTTTTTTCCCCTAACTTTATTGAGATAGAATTGGCATATAACAATAAGTAAGTTTAAAGTACAGCCTAAGAATCTGGTGTATTGCGAAGTGATTACCATAGTAAGGATAAACACATCTGTCATCTCACATAGTTACAAATTTATTTGTTTAGTTTTGTGCTAAGAACTTTTAAAATCCACTCTTTTAGCAACTTTCGAATATATAATAAAGTGTTAACTGACTCTGCTCGCTATGCTCTGTATCACGTCCCTGAGCTTGTTGTACCCTTTATCCTCCTTCATTCATTTCCCCCACCCCCATCCCCTGACCCTGGCAGTCACTAACCTGTTCTCTTTTTCTGTGAGTTCAGTTTATTTAGATTCCACGTATAAATAAGATCATACCATATTTGTGTTTCTCTGACTTATTTGGTGTAACAAAATCCCTTCAAGTTCATCTACCTTGTCATACGTGGCAGAATTTCCTTCATGGCTGAATAATATTCCATGTATTTTATTTGTCCTTCATCTGTCTCCCACTTAGGTTGTTTCTCCGTCTTATATTGTAAATGATACTGCAGTGAACACGGGGAACAGGTATTTCTATGAGATAGAGATTTCACTGCCTTCAGAGATACATCCAGAACTTGCAGGATCATATGGTGGTTGTATTCTTCTTTGACTTTTTAAGGAACCTCCCTACTGTTTTCTATAGTAGCTTACAGTAGCTATACTGATTTATATCCCCACTAATGGTGTACAAGGTTTCCCTTTTCTCCACAGCCTCGACAATGCTTCTCTCTTATCTTTTGAATAATAATCATTATAACAGGTATGGGGTGATATTTCATGGTTTCGACTGTCATTTCCTTGGTGATTTGTGATGCTGAGCACCTTTCATATACCTGTTAGCTATTTGAATATCTTCTTAGAAAAAAAGAGTGTATTCAGGTCCTTTTCCACTTTTAATCAGATTATTTGGTTTTTGCTTTTGAAATGTATGAGTTCCTTATATATTTTTTGGATTATTATTATCTTATCAAACATTTGATTATCATGTATTTTATACCATCCTCTAGGTTGTCTTTTCAGCTTGTCAATTGTTTCTTTTGCTGTGAAGAGGCTTTTTTTAGCTGTGTGTCGCCCTACTTGTTTATTTTTGTTTTCATTGCTTGTGCTTTGGGTGTCATATTTATAAAGTCACTACCAGCGCTACCGTGGAGGAGCTTTCCCCTGTGTTTTCTTGCTGGAGTTTTGTGGTTTAGGTTTTACGTTTAAATCTTTAACCCATTTTGAGTTTATTTTTATGAGTGGTGTGAATTAGGAGTCTAATTTCATTCTTTTGCACGTGAATGTCCAGTTTTCCCAGTACAGTTTCTTGTAGAGACTATCTATTCTCCATTAAGTATTCTTGGCTTCCTTGTCAAATATTAGTTGAAAAGTCATAGGTTTATTTTGTGGGCTTTCAGTTCTGTTCCATAGGACAATGTGTCTGTTTTTATGCCAGTACCATATTGTTTTGACTACTATATCTCCATAATATACTTTGAAGTTAGAAGTGTGGTATCTCAGCTTTCTTCTTTCTCAGAACTGCATTGACTATTCAAGGTCTTTTGTGATTCCATACAAACCTTAGAATTTTTTTTTTCTATTTCTGTAAAAAAATGTATTGGAATCTAAGTAGGGAATGCATTAAATCCATAGATTGCTTTGGGTTGTATAGATATTTTAACAATATTGATTTCTTTCAGTCCATGAACATGAAATATCTTTCCATGTATTTGTGTCTTCTTCAGTTTATTTCATCAATGTGTTCTGGTCTTCAGTGTATAGATCTTTTACCTCCTTGTTTAACTTTATTCCTGTGTACTTTATTGTTTTTGATAGTATTGTCAAAAAATTGCTTTCTTTATTTCTTTTCAGATAATTTGTTGTTATTATATAGAAATGGTACCAATTTTTGCATGTTGATTTTGTATCCTGCAAGTTAACTGAGTTCATTTATTAAGTCTAACAGTGTTTTGGTGAAGTCTTTAGGATTTTCTCAGTATGAGATTACATAGCATGCAGACGGAGACAGCCTTACTCCTCCTCCTTTGATTCAAGTGTCTTTTAGTTCTTTGTCCTGCCTAACGACTCTGGCTAGGACTTTCCAGTACTATGTCATGTAGGGATACTGAGTGTGGGCATCCTTGTCTTGTTCCTGATCTGAGAGGAAAATCTTTCAGCCTTTCATATTCAGTGTGATGTTAGCTGTGGACTTGTCATATATGGCCATTGTTACGTTGAGGTAGGTTTGTTCTGTACCAAATTTGTTAAGAGATTTTATTTTGGATGGATATTCAATTTTGTCAGATACATCTCTGCATATATTGAGATGATCATGTGATTGTTCTTTTTCATTCTATTAATGCGATGAATCACATCCTTGTCAAAAATCATGTGTGTGGGCTTATTTTTGGTCTGTCTCTTCCATTGGTCTATATTTCTGTCTTTATGCCAATAACACACTGTTTTGGCTACTGCAGCTTTGTAGTAAATTTTGAAATCAATTATGATTTCCAGCTTTACTCTTTCTTCCAGACTGTTTTGGCTATATGAATTCCCTTGTAATTCCACATGAATCTTAGGGTGATTATTTCTATTTATGCAGAAAATGTAGTTGGGATTTTGATACTGATTGCACTGAATCTGTGAATTGCTTTGTGTAGTACTGAAATTTTAGCATATTGTCTTCAATCTATAAGTATCAGATTCATGTCTATTTGTGTACTCTTTAATTTATTTCAACAGTGCTGTGTAGTCTTCATAGTATAAGTCTTTCATCTTCTTTGTTAATTCCTAAGTATTTTATTTTTTATGTTGCTACTGTAATGGAATATTTCAGTTATTTTCTTTTCAGGCTATTCATTGTCATGTATAGAAATGCAACTGATTTGTTGTTGACTTTGTATTCTGCAAATTTGCTGAATTTATGGAATTTTAATATAGTTTTATTCATGGGATCTTAATGTTTGCATATGAGATCATATCATCTGTGAACAGAAATACTTGTCCTACTTCTTTTTCAATTTGGATACTTCTTATTTCATTTTCTTGCCATAATAGTAGCTGCAATGACCATTACCATGTTGAGAAGAAATGGCAAAAGTGTGCATTCTTACTTGTTCCTCATGCTTTAGAGCAGGCGCTTTCAGTCTTTCTCCACTGAATGTGTTGTTAGATGTGGATTTTTGTATATGTGGCTTTTATTATGTTGTGTTGTTCTCCTCTTATTCCTATGCTTTTAGCTTTTTTTCTGTGAAAGGATGTTCAGTCTTATAAACTACTTTTTTCTGCATCAAATGAGATATTCCTATGGTTTTTTTTCCCCACCTGCACTCTTTTAATGTATTGTATTACAGTGACTGATTTTTGT
Organism: Catagonus wagneri; assembly: GCA_004024745.2. Classification (NCBI taxonomy): domain Eukaryota; kingdom Metazoa; phylum Chordata; class Mammalia; order Artiodactyla; family Tayassuidae; genus Catagonus; species Catagonus wagneri. The sequence continues at coordinate 28,229,656 of PVHT020000175.1, read as the reverse complement.
TTTTTTTTCATTTTGGGCTGCACCTGTGGCTACTAACCCCAAACACCCCATCCATCCTGTGCCTTCCCCCTCCCCCTTGGCAAACACAAGTCTCTTTTACATGTCCATGAGTTTTTTTCTATTCTATAGATAGGTTCATTTGTGCCATATATTATATTCCAGATGTGAGTGATATATGGTATTTGTCTTTCTCTTTCTAACTTCACTTAGTATAAGAATCTTCTAGTTCCATCCGTGTTTCTGCAAATGGGATGGTTTTTTATAGTTGAGTAGTATTCCATTGAGTATATGTACCACATCTTCTTAATCCATTCATTTGTCAATAGACATTTAGGTTGTTTCCATGTCTTGGCTATTGTGAACAGTGCTGCCATGAATGTAGGGGTGCGTGTATCTTTTTCAGTGAAAGCTTGTCTGGATATATGCCCAGGAGTGGGGTTGCTGGATCATAATGTAGTTTTATATTTAGTTTTCTGAGGTACTTCCATACTGTTTTCCATAGTGGTTGTACCAATTTACATTCCACACCCTCTCCATCATTTGTTATTTGTAGACTTATTAATGATAGCCATTCTGAATGGTGTGAGTTGGTACCTTATTGTAGTTTTGACTTGCATTTCTCTAATAATTAGTGATGTTGAGCATTTTTTCATGTACTTGTTGGCTATCCATATGTCTTCTTTGGAGAAATGTCTATTTTGGTCTTCTGCCCATTTTTCAGTTGGGTTGTTTGCTCTTTTGCTGTTGAGTTGTATGAATTGTTTGTATATTTTAGAGATTAAGCCCTTGTTGTTTGCATCATTCACAAACATTTTTACCAATTCTATAAGTTGTCTTTTTTTATGATTTCCTTTGCTGTACAAAAGCTTGTAAGTTTGATTAGATCCCATTAGTTTATTTTTATTTTTGTTTTTGTTTTCATTTTTTGACCTAAGAAAACATTTGTACAGTTGATGTCAGAGAATGTTTTGCAGGCAAATTCTACCAGACATACAAAGAAGAACTTATACTCATCCTTCTCAAACTTTTCCAAAAGATTGAAAAAGAATGAACACTCCCAAAGACATTCTATAAAGCCACCATCACCAAAATGTCAAACCAGACAATGGCACTACCAAAGAAGAAAAGTATAGGCCAATGTATTTAATGAACTTAGATGCAAAAATTATCAACAAAATTTTAGCCAAGTGAATCCAACAACGTATAAAAAAGATCATACACCACGACCAAGTGGTATTCATCCCAGGTTCACAGAGGTGGTTCATCATGCACACAAATCAATCAACCTCATACACCACATTAACAAAAGTCAAAAAACACATGATCATCTCAATAGATGCAGAAAAAGCATTTGACAAAGTCCAACATCCTTTCATAATAAAAAAAAAAAAACCTCTTACCAATGTGGGTGTATAGGAAACATACCTTAACATAATAAAAGCTGTTTATGACAAATCCACAGCAAATATAATATTCAGTAGAGAAAAGCTGAGAGCCTTCCTGCTAAAATCTAGAACAAGAGAAGGATGTCCACTCTCACCACTTTTATTCAACATAATACTTGCTGGAAGTCCTAGCCATAACAATCAAACAAAAGAAATAAAAGTATCCAAATTGGAAGAGAAGAGGTAAAATTGTCATGTATGCAGATGAGTTTATACAATATATAGAAAACCCTAAGGACTCCACACAAAAACTACCCAAACCTATCAACGAATTCAGCAAGTAGCAGGGTATAAGATTATCATTCAGAAATCAGTTGCATTTCTGTATACTAACAATGAAATATTAGAAAAGGAATATAAAAATAAAATACCTTTTAAACTTGAACCAGAAATGTTAAATACTTAAGGAATAAACCTGACAAAGGAAGTGAAAGACTTATGTGCTGAGAAGTATAAAACATTGATCAAGGAAATTCAAGAGGATTCAATGAAATGAAAAAGTGTTTCATGCTCCTGGATTGGAAGAATTAATATTGTTAAAATGACCATACTACCCAAAGCAATCTGTAGATTTAATGCAATCCATATCAAATTACCCATGACATTTTTCACAGAACTAGAACAAACAATCCAAAAACTTACATGGAACCATAAAAGCCCCAGAATTGTCAAAACAATCCTGAGGGGGAAAAAAAAAAGCAGGAGGCATAACTCCTCAGACTTGAGACACAATTACAAATCTGCAGTAATCAAGACAGTGTGGTACTGGTACCAAAACAGACATAGACCAATGGAACAGAATAGAGAACCCAGAAATAGACCCAGACACCTATGGTTAATTAATTTTTGACAAAGGAGGCAATAATATAAAATGGAAAAAAACAGTCTCCTCAGCAGGTGGTGCTGGCAAAATTGGACAGCTGCATGTAAATCAATGAAACTAGAATACACCCTCACACCATGCACCAAAATAAACTCAAAAGAGCTTAAAGACATAAACATAAGACACCATAAAACTCCAGTTGATTTTTTAATATTGACCCATCCCTGTCACTAAATCCCACTTGCCCGTGGTATATAATCCTGTTAATAAGCTCCTGAATTGGGTTAGTTAGTATTTTACGAGGAGTTTTGCGTCAATGTTAATTAGGGATATTAATCTGTAGTTTTCTTATAGTATCTTTGCCTGGCTCTTGCATGCAAAGGATAAATTTAGAACTGTTACCTCCTCTTCAACTTTTTGGTCATGTTTGAGAGGATTCATATTAATTTTTCTTATACTTGTGAAATTCCCCGTTGAGGTGACCTGGTCCTGGTTTATTATTGTGCCGTTAAGTCCTCTGTTTTCTTACTTCTCTTCTGACTGACTGTTCTGCCCACTAATTGTGAGGTGTTGAATTTTCAGATATTATTGCAGGACTGTGTGTTGCTCTTTTGATTTCTGTTAATTTTTGCTTCACAGATTTTTATGGTCTCATGTCAGGTATGGTAAATGTTTGTAAGTTCTGCATTTTCTTGTTATTTTGAAACTTTTATTAGTATATGATGCCTTTATATGTCCCCTATACCCTTTCTTGATTTTAGGTCTGTTTTATCTCTTATTAGTATAGTGACCCTTGTTCTGTTTTGGTTACTATTTTCATGGAATATCTTTTTTTCATCCTTTCATGTATTTTAGTTTTTGTATCTGAAGTGAGTCTCCTGCAGACAGTATATATTTGGATAATATATTTTAACTCATTCTGCAGTTTCTGTCTTTCAGTTTGAGGACTTAATCAATTTACTTTAAAATGAGTATTGATAATGCAAGATTTACCTATGCCATTTGGGTATTTTTTTTTCTTTGTCTTCAGAGCTGAGTTGTTCCTAATTTCCTTCATTACAGTCTTTTTTGTTTAGTTGGCTTTTTATAGTTTAATGTTTAAATCTTTCTCATTTGCTGTTTTGTATATTCTGTAGTTATTTTCTTTGTTGCTACCATGGAAATTACATTTACCATCCTAATTTTATAACACTTTAATCTGAATTTATACCAACCTAGCTTCTATACCGTATGAAAACTCTACTTAGACATCTGTATTTCCACCTCTTTCAGTTGTTGATATAAATGTAAAGTAATAAATTATTTTAAATGAATTACTCCTCTAACTTATGTAGAAAACAAAGTGTGGAGTTATAAACCAAAGTTACAATAGTACTAGATTTTAGACTAGTGTTTTTTTCTAAAGTATATTAAGACTCTTCAGTCATATACAGAAAAATTTCTGTTACAGTCTAATCTGATAGTAATAGTAGCTTTTGTCATAGTCCATGTATCTACCATTGTTGAGGTCATTATTTCTCATCATACAGCTTCATGTTACCATCTAGTGTCCTTTCACTTCTTGCCAGGCAGGTGTAGTGGTATAAAACCCTCTAAGCTCTTGTTTATTTAGGAGAGTCTTAATTTCTCTCTCCCTCTTGAAGGAAGGTTTGTAGGTCATAGAATTCCTTCCTTACTCTTTCCTTTCTAGTATATCACCTTATCACACAATATGTTTTTTTTTTTTTTTTTTTTTTTTTTAGGGCCGCACTTGTGGCATGTGGAGGTTCCCAGGCCAGGGGGTGAACTGGAGGTGCAGCTGCTGGCCTCCACCACAGCCACAGCAAGACCATATCTGAGCCGTGTTTGCGAACTATATCACAGCTAACTGCAATGCCAGATCCTTAACCCCCTGAGTGAGGCCAGGGATCAAACCCCCAACCTCATGGTTACTAGTCGGATTCGTTTCTGCTGTGCCACAATGGGAGCTCCCATAACATGTTTCTAAAATGATTATTGTTTATTGTTTGTGTATATTATTATTGTTTATTCTAATTTTCTGCGTTGTAATATAATTTCAAAAACATCAGGGAGTTTGTAGATTTTGATCACTTGTATATCTGACTCATTGAATAACTCAGTACATTCCCGATAACTACTTGTTGAGTGAACAATACATGCGTTCGTGTATGAACGTGTTCAGCATTTTAGTTACCATGGCCACTATTCTGGTCCAACCTCATTCTCTTTCCAGTATTGTTATAATGGCTTATGTCTTTGTAGAGACTGAATTAGTCAAATGACACACACTATATAGGTAGAGTTAAGTAGAATATTGACTGAATACATGTTATATGTGATAAAAGGTAAAATAATTCCATTGTTAAAAATTGTATGATATCAGATTTCCCGTTGTGGCTCAGCAGTAACAAACCCTACTAGTATCCATGAAGATGCAGGTTCAGTCCCTGCCTTCACTCAGTGGGTTAAAGGATCCAGTGTTGCCACGAGCTGTGGTGTAGGTCACAGACATGGCTCGTATCTGAAATTGCTGTGGCTGTGGCATAGGCCTGCATCTGTAGCCCTGGGTTGACTCCTGGCCTGGGAATTTCCATATGCTATGGGTGTGGCCCTAAAAAGCAAAAAAAAAAAAAAATCATATGAAATCAATGGCCAGATACCAAATACTGACGATCAAGATGGTTGATTATTCTTAAGTTCATTGTAATAGTGAAATTTTCCTTATTTATATAAAATAAATTTTTTCCTTAGGTTATTAGTTAAAAAGAGGGATTTAGCATTAGGAAATCTGTTTAATTTTTTAGTGGAATAGAAATATTAGACACATGATCTGTGTGTCAAAATTCAATTTAAATACTGTAATATAGTACTTTAGACCTATGATAAACTATAATATATTTTCTCAGTTTCATCTCTGGACACTGAAAAAGGACCCAAGCCATGTGTGGGCCACAGTTGTGAATCTTCCAAAAGACTGTCTAAGGTATGTCTTGTGAGGTGAGAAAAGAGAAGAAACAATGAACATGCCGGTGTATGTTCCTGAATCACCACCATCCCCAGCACACAGATTTAGGGAAGTCAACCATAAAAATAAAACTTCATCAAATAATAAATGATAAATTTAGTAGGGTTAGTATTTTTATGAAATTTAGCATTTTGTAACTGTTTTAAGAAAGATGTTTTTGAATAAGAGTAGAGTTTTTTATGAAATGCTTTGAAATTTACCATTTTGTAACTGATTGTTTTAAGAAAGATGTTTTTCTACATTTTTATGGCCTCATTTGCTATTGAAAATTAATATACAATTAATAATCAGGTAGAATTCTGTCCATGTTAATGTCATTTGTCTAAACAATAGATATTATCTATAATGTTTATTAACTATTTTCATATTGCTCTATGAAAATAGTTAATAAACATTATAGATAATATCTTGTAAAACTATGCTTAAGATAAAAATTATGCTGTAACTCTTAGCAGCAATTTAATTTTCTCTTTTACATTATATTTAGCATATTATTCATGCTCAGTAAATTTATGGCAAATTTTCCTATCTCAAATCACTTTTCAGTGACCCTGAATGCTTCGTTAAAATAATATTTTAAAATGTTTGGAATATAAATAATTTATATTATGGTGATTGTGAAAACTTTCCTATTAAAATCATAAGTAATGCACATTTAGGTGAATATCCATTACTTTTGCCCAGTAAAATCAAAAGGAAAATGATTTCTTAATTTGTACTCACTAAGCGTCCTGGAATATAGTTATGTATATTTATAATCTGCCTATAACATTATCTAAGTATAAAAGACTGTAACATCTATAGATAGAAAAATCATCTATTTATGTCTTTCCAGGTTATTTCCACTTGAAAAATGTCCTTAGGGATTACCTCTCAACCCTTTACTTTCTAAATTGGTGGGAGTTAAGTTTTGGGGACTAAGAACAGAAAGCAATCTTATTTTTCTAATTCTGTTTCTTAATGCATGAGTAATGCTGTAATCATTATTACTCTAACCACAAATTTTGTTAATATTTTGTTAAAATTTTAAAATATTTTTAAAAAATTTGTCTCAAGACATCTTCTTTGACGGCTGCATTGGAAGTGTGTTGTCTTCTCCATGCATCTGGGGATTTTCCAGTTACCTTTTTGTTATGTTTTAATTTCTAGTTTAATTCCGTCATGGTTTGAGGGTAGACAGTGTATGATTTATGTTCTTTTAAATGTGTTAAGGTATGTGTTACGGTGCAGAATGTGGTTTGTCATGGTGAATATTCCATTTAAGCTTGAGTAGGATGTGTATTCTCCTGATGTTGCATGAATCAGGAGATTCTTACGCCATTGATTAATGGTGGTGAGTTAAACTATGTCCTTAGAATTTCTTCTTTTCCATGGCCGTGTACGACTCCATTATAAGTACATGCTACATTTTTTATACATCCTTTCAACAAAAAGTGGACTTTTAGGTTGCTTCCATGTCTTGGCTACTGTGAACAGTAAACATGGGAGTGGGGGCATCTCTTTGAGATCCTGATTTTAATTCCTTTGGAGAAATACCCAAAAACGGAATTACGAGAGCATACGGTAATCCTGTTTTTAATATTTTGGACCTTCCCTGCTGTTTTCCGTAGTGACTCCATGAGTTTACGCTTCTACCAGCCGAGTATAAGGATTCCCTTTTCTACTTATCTTTACCCACACTTTCTGTCTTCTGTTTTTCTGATAACTGTCATCCTAATAAGTGTGAGGGGATAGTGTGTTGTGGTTTTGATTTCATCTCCCTCGTGTGTAGTTCTGTTGAGAACCTTCTCATGTGCCTGTTGGCTGTTTGTATGTCTTCTTCAGAGAAAAGTCTATTCTGTTCCTTTGCCTATTTTAAAATTAAGATTTTTTGTTTTTGTTTCTGCTATTGAGTTTTATGTCTTATCTATTTTGGAAATTAACTTTTTCTGATACAAATTTTACAAACTTACTCCTCCCACCCAAGTGCTAATCAGGCCCAACCCTGCTCAGCTTCCAAGATCAGACAGATCTGGCACGCTCACAGCGGTGTGGCCATACACAGCAAAAACGCTCCTATTCCATATGTTTCCTTCTTGCTTTCTTGCGTATTTTCTTTTCTGTTCAGAAGCTTTTTAGTTTGATCTGTTTTTGCCTTCGTTGCCTGTCTTTTTGGTGTCATATCCACGTTCTCATTTCTAAAGCCAATGTCAAACTTTTTCTCAATATTCTTTTCTAGATATTTTATAGTGTCACCCCTTACATTTAAGTCATTAATATATTTTTAATTGATTTTTGTGTAAAATGTAAGATACTGTTTTCATCTGGAAAAATCATTTGCCCAACACCCTTTATTGAAGAGAACATCCTTTCTATTGTATATTCCTGGTTTTCTTGTGTAAGGTCAGTTGACAGTATGTGTGTGGGTTTATTTTTGTATACTATTCTGTATTATTGGTCAGTATGTCGGTTTTTATAACAGTACAGTGTTGTTTTGATCAATACAGCTTTTCAATGTAATTTGAAAGCGGGAAGTGTGATGCCTTCAACTTTATTTATCTTGCTCAAAATTACTTTGACTGTGTCGGATATCTTGTAGATCCAGATGAATTTTAGGATTTTTTTTTTTTCTATTTCTGGAAAAGTGCCATTGGGATTTTTGAAGAGGTTGCATTGAATGTCTGCATCACTTTAGGTATTCTGGATATTTTAACAATATTATTCCATCTGAAAATAGAGTGTCTTTCTATTTATTTGTGTTTTTTAAATATCTTTCATCAATATTTTATAGTTTTTAATGTTCAAGTTCCTCATCTTCCAACTTAATTTTTTTCCTAAGTATTTTATTCTTCTTGGTGCTAATGTAAATAGGATTGTTTTCTTAATAACTTTTTTAGATAGTTTCTTGATAGTGCATAGAAATGCAAATTTTTGAATGTTGATTTTGTGTCATGCAACTTTATTGGATTTGCTTATTATAATAGTTTTTGTGGAGTCTGTTGTGTTTTCTGCATAGATGAACATGTCGTCTGAAAACTGAGATGGTTTTACTTCTTCCTTTCAGATTTTGATGCTTTTTATATGTATTTCTTTTCTATTTGCTCTCATTAGGACTTCAGTGCTCTATTGAATAGAAGTGGCAAGACTGGTCACCCTTTCTTTGTCCGGGTTTAGAGAAAAAGTTTTCAGTCCTTCACTTTTGAATGTGTTTTTAACTGTGGGATTTTTGTATAGGGACTTAACTATTGTGTTTAGGTAAATTCCTAATATTCCTACTTTACTGAGGATTTTCATTATAAATGAATGTGAAATCATACTTTTCTACATCTATTGTGATAATATATGATTTTTGTTTTTCATTCTGTTAATGATTTGTTTGTGTATGCTGAAACATCCTTGCATCCCAAAGTTACATTCCACTTGGTCATGGTGTATGTTCCTTTCAATATGTTGTTGAATTTGGATTGCTAGTGTTTAGTTGAGGATTCTTGTATGCATGTTAGTCAGGGATATTATAGATTTCTTTTGGTGTCTTTGGTTTTGGTATCAGAGTGAGTGATACTGGCCTCACAAAATGAGTTTAGTAGTGTTCCCTCTTCTGTTTCTTTGAATGAAGTTTAAGAAGTTTTGTTATTAATTCTTCTTTAAATATTTGTTAGAATTCATCTATGTAGTCATCTGATCCTGAAGTTTTCCTTGCTAGAAGGTTGGGTTTTTTGTTTGTTTTTGCGTTTTAGGGCCTCACCCACAGCATCTGGAAGTTCTTAGCCTAGGGGTTGAATCAGAGCTACAGCTGCCAGGCTACACCACAGCCAGAGGAATGCAGGATCTGTGCTGTGTCTGCTATTCAGTCTGTCCACTGAGTTTTTTAATTTTGCTCCATTTTGTACTCCCTTTATTAATTGTACTTTATAAGTAGGTTACTTTTCAAATATACTTTATCTTTTATGATGGTATAAATTTGCTTTCCTTTGTTTTCATACCACTTTTATGTCTTTAGGTGTTTTAAGTATATGTCATTTTTTTTGCTCTTTTAGGTAACTGATATTCATTCCATCTGAATTTCTTGATGGCCTAATTTGGCAGTTTGTTGTCTCCTTCGTTATTTTTTGTTTCATCCTATACTTTATAATTCTGGCTCATGAAGTCATGCTTGTTAGTTCTTTATCAGTAGATTCCCCATTGGCTTAGGTTGTGTGTGTTTTTTCTGTAGAGTTACTGTGTTTGCTTTTGCCTGATGTTCCGCGGCTCTTAAGCAAAGTCAAATTTTATGTTAATTTCTGACTTGGGGATCTTGTACCGCACAGAAAGTACAGCAAACCCCAAACCCACGTGAAAACAAAGCGTTCTGTGGGAAGCCATGAGGAGTTTTGCTTTCCCCCTCACTCCACTCCATCACCGCCTCCTGCCCCCTCCTGCCTCAGGTCTGATTGGCAGGCTTTCTTGTCAGTCGGCTTTTGTGATTGATTGTTTTTTTCTGATCCACTGTTTTACTTAGAGTGTTGCTTGGTACTTTATTCGTTTTGTTGATTTTGAAGAGGTTTGAGGCCTTGTTTCCTTGTCTTGAGTTCGGTAAATTATAACACTCTAGCATATTCAGATGGGCATGGATTGAAATAGGAACACAACTAATACTGGGTTTGTAATTTTATCTTCATTTTTAGCACCTTTCTCTCTCTCTCTCTCTCTGTATTACTTTCTTTGTTTCTGCTTTTTTTCTTCCTCTTGTTAAAATATAGCTACACAAGATCTTTGTTCTTTTATGTTCAGTTAGGTGATTTTTAGCAGGAAGATTTTTCAGTATATCTAGTGCACCATATGTTTGGAGATGTGAAATCTTTTCCTGTATTTTAAAATGTCATTTCTATCTTTCCACTCCTATCTTATCTGCTTGCCTTTTTCTATAAGAAATATACTATTTTAAAAAATGTTCATATGACAGTTTAAGTCTCTTATAATTTCAAAACCTAAAAGGAAACGTGGGGGTGGGAGATACACTGGGAGGCAGGGATTAACGTCTGCACACTACTGTGTGTAATAGCTAAGTAACAAGGACCTGCTGTGCGGCACAGGGAAATCCACTCAATACTCTGTAATGACCTGTGTGGGGAAAGAACCTGAAAAAGAATGGATGTCTGCATATGTATAACTGATTCACTTTGTTGTACCCCTGAAACTAACACAACACTGTAAGTCAACTATACTCCAAATTTTTTTTTTTTTAATTATAGTTAGTCTTTAATCTTTCTTCTAAAGAATTTGGTTTTCTAGTACAGGTCTCAGTTCTTGTGAAACAGCCACCACTCCAGTGACATTGCTGGGGGAAGAGTGAGTTATTTTGTCTTTGCTTCAGCACTGAAGCAGACCACACTGCAGAGTTAAGTTTTTTTATTCTAAAGTTCTGAGATTAATTATGCTTCTTAAGGAAGAACTCTGGAGTTCCCACTGTGGGGAGGCAGAAACAAATCTGACTAGGAACTATAAGGTTGCGGCTTTGATCCCTGGCCTTGCTCAGTGGGTTAAGGATCTGGCGTTGCCGTGAGCTGTGGTGTAGGTTGCAGACGCGGCTCAGATCCTGAGTTGCTGTGGCTGTGGTGTAGGTTAGCGGCTAGAACTCCAGTTCGACCCCTAGCCTGTGAACCTCCATATACCACTAGTGTGGCCCTAAAAAAAAAAAGGGAAAACGAAAAAAAAAAGAATGGATTCCAACTCTCAGAATCCAGATGTATGTACCCTTTCCTTTCTGCCCCTTCCCTTTGGTTCTGCTTTGAAACTCAGCTTTATCCCCGAGTTCTCTGCCTGTTTTGCTGATAGCCGTGAGTGTTCATTATCCATGTCAGTGTTCCTACCTTAAGAGGCACGACTTTGTGTTTTGGTTGATCTTCTTCAACAGTTCTTCGTTGGGACAGTCTCCTTTGAGATCTAGATAGCCACCTCTCCTTTGCTCACTGAGCACCAGGGATCACGAGTCATTTTTATGCAAATTCACAGTTCTTTCCGTACTTTAAGCCTCTGTCTTCTTCTTTTTTTTTTGGCTTACTAATTCCAGCTCCACTTGATGGCTCCAGTCATTTCCTAAAGCGACTCCCAAAGATAGATGTTAACCAGAGGTTCCCAAAGGACTCTGTCTGAGTGTGATGTCCTTCACACCTGGTGCTTATAAGTTCTCCCCTTGTGGATATTGGAGCTCCAGTTCCGCTTTGGTCTTATGTAAGGTGTGACTTTTTTTGCCTATCTGAGAACTCCCCTAAGTAGTTGTTGCTTTCTGGGCTTGCTGACTAATGTAGAGCAAACATTAAAGCCATTTGGTCACCTTTCCCAGTACCTAACTCGGCATGGTAATCAAACCAAGCTGTTCAGTTTCTCTATGCAGATTATATATTTTACAGATTGCTTATTGTTGAAGTGGTAATTACTTCTTGTTCTGGTCCTGTAATCAGTAACCAATAATTGTAGAACATATGCATCCTATATATGCTTAATCATTCCATAAATTTTTGAGGGAGTTTGTGAAGGGAGGGGTAGCTTGGAGTAGGGAATTTGATATTTATTCAGTTATGTTACTTCTTTGTATCTTAAACTAGGTAATTAATTTATAAAGAATTTCTATAATTATGGTTTGTTCTTTTTTCTTATAATGAGTATTTCATTTACACCAGTACGATTTGTTCTTATGTCATCCAAATTGGTTTAAAAAGTTTTGCCTTAAAATCTTTAATTCTTACTCGACTCAGAGAATTCTTTAATTTCACCCTTTATTGGGTATGAATAATTAACCCCGTATCAACCATCAGCATATTCATTATTAAAAAGTTCAGTCAATGATTCAAATAATTGCCTAGCTTCTTTCTACTTTTGTCAAATAAGAGATTTATCCTCATTCTCCTTTTTAGAAGGAAAACAGGAAACCAGAATCTGATTTGCATGATTATTTTTGTTCCTATCAGGTTTTGTAAGGTCTAGTTGCATTGTTTTATTAATTATTAATTTTTTTTCTGCATAGGGTGTCAGGAAGCTAAATGATTGTGATTGTGTTTCTTGAAAATTTTATTTGTAGTCTTGCATTTAAATATAACTAATTAGATACCAGATTTGTAGCTAATTAATTCATAAGTACTTCCTTAACCAAAATTGGAAATAGCAGCAAATTCGACAGACTTTATAAGAAGTACAAGAAAACCATTTAGACTATAAAATGTATAATTCAGTAATAGAGTAAGAGTTGAAGGCAGTATATTAAAAAAATTGTAATTATTTATGGGAGGGTTATAATTTTCAAAATACCTGGAGAAATCAGTAGATTGAGACCCCCCATTAGTGGTTTTGGCTCAGCATGAGTTTATGTACCCTCTCCTGACTAGATTAGAGGTGTAGGTTCGGCATAGGAGAACGGAGCAGGAGTAACTGGCTTTTAGATGGTTTGAACTCATGACCCTACCTCATGCTTTAACAGGTAAAACTTACCAGTCACTGAAAAGTATAAGCCTCTTGTTAATTTTAGGAGTCAAGATCGAATAATTATCACAAGTTAAAAGGTAATTAGGACTTCCTGTTGTGGCTCAAAGGGTCCCTGGATGCAGGTTCTATCCCTGGCCTTGCTCTGTGGGTTAAGGATCTGGCACTGCTGCAAGCTGTGGCGTAGGTTGCAGGTGTGGCTTGATCTGGTGTTGCTGTGGCTGTAGTGTAGGCCTGCACCTACAGGTCTGATTTAACCCCTAGCCCAGGAACTTCCATATGCCACAAGTGTGGCCATGAAATGAAAAAAAGGTAAATAATTATAGACTAGAATGTTGCCTTATTTCTTTTATAAAATTTCACTAAAAAAAAAAAAACACAGAGCTAGAAGTGTTAATATGTGTGGTATTCCCTCTTGTTTTTATTTATTTATTATTGTTTTTGGCTGCACCTGCAGCATATGGAAGTTCTCGGGCTAGGGGGTTGTCGATTCGGAGCTACAACTGCCGGCCTACACCACAGCCACAGCAACGCCAGATCCGAGCCTCATCTGTGACCTACGCCACAGCTCACGGCAATGCTGGATCCTTAACCCACTGAGCAGGGCCAGGGATCGAACCAACATCCTGGTGAATACTAGTTGAGTTTGTTAACACTGAGCCACGACGGGAACTCCGCCCCCCCTTGTTTTTTAAACCTGTTTTTTATTTGTTGAAAGTGTGGAACAGATGCCTCAGGATATGCTTCTTAAAAATTCTTAAAAAGTATATTTCCTTAAGAACTTTCAAGTGTAAGAGTATATTTCTGAAAGTGCTCTTTAATTTCAAAGAGCTGTCTTGCTTTTGCCCTTATTCCCATCCATGTATTATTCAAAACCAAAGGATCAAGAATTTTGGTTATATATTGAGATGTATTCTTTGAGTTGTATTTGAAAGTACATTTGGAGATATTTTAAGTTTATGGATGACAACTTTTCAGTTTTTACGTATATTATTTATATCCTATGAATTCAAGAATAAATAAGGACCTTGAGAATTTGTTTCTTCTGCTTCTAAGTATATAAACATCCTTATTTGTTCTAAAATTACATTTATTTGTGATAATATGTGTTTCACATTTTTTTCTGTTTTAGGCTAAAAACCTCATAGAAAGATTTTTTAATCAACAAGTAGAAGTTCTGGGCAGACGTGCAGAGCCACTGCCAGAAATATACTATATTGAAGGTACTCTCCAAATGGTCTGGATTAACCGCTGTTTTCCAGGGTATGGAATGAATATCCTGAAACATCCAAAATGTCCTGAGTGCTGTGGTATGTAATGAACTGTGATTTTATGGTTTATATTTATGAAAACTCACTTACTTTCTCTAGAACTAAGTGAATATCTATCACTTATTTTTATATCATTTAGATTTGAAGTAGTGTCTTTGAAAGGACTGTGTCAATCTGAAGATATAAAAGAAAAAAGCTCACTTGATTTGGGCCTTATTTTAATATCCTAATGAAGGGTTGGGGCCATGCAGCAGTTGTCTAGGAGGAAAAGCAAATACTAGTTGCTAGAGACTTAGAATTACTTAGGAGCCAAATATATTTCTTTTAGAATCAGTTTTTGATGAGTACATGTTTTTCTATAATCTATTAGGGATCTTTTTACTTTTAAAAAAAAATGTGTGTGGATTCCATTATTACCAGTTGTTCCCTCTGCCCTTTGCTCCTCACTCGAAAGGATCTGAGCTGCTACCTGGCTCTCCTCCATCTCCGTGCTAATGTGGAGGACCCTGCAGAGGCTGTTTAGAATAAGGGCCTGGATTCAAAGTCCGTGAATTTGTTTTCAGTTGTTGAGTGCATCAGTTAGTCTTCAGTCTCCAAAGACTTTCTAGTATAAATGTCATTAAATTGGTACCATTTTTGTTGAGTCTTCTCTGTTCTTTCCTCTTCTTCTGCTATCTTATGTTAGATTAAGAACGTTTTTGTACGATAGAGCACTAAATATTTTTTTTGCTTTACTTTAACTTGGTTAGATTTTGCTTTATTTTTTTATGATGTTGTTTTTGTTTAAGGATATGAACTTTTACAGAATGTACTGAAAATTTATCTTAGGAAATACAAGACAAATTAATAAGTAAAGCACTTACAAATGCCAACCATGTGACTATTTTGATAATCTGTGATTACATGTATCTCTCTAGAGTGCATAAAATGATAAAGAAAAGTCTGGGAATGCCAAACAATGAAAACAAATCCTAATAGTTTAGCAGTTTATTAATGCATTTATATTGTCACTCAATAAAGACTTAGGAAAAACTAAAAAACTTAAATATTTACATCTCATTAATTCCAAGAATTCTGAAATAGTTAAACATAGCTCTTGCAAGTGAAATAGGTTTGAATCTCTGAGAAGTAGAAATAATTTCATCATAATGTCTTTTTGCATTTTTAAAAGTTCAAATATCACAGTTTTTTGGTACTTAATTTTACTATGTAATTATAACATTCAAGTTATTATTTGCTTTAGTAGTTGATCAAGTTCATTAAGCAACTTTTATTCCTGATAACAGACACCACGAGAAGTACATAATAACACTTATATCTAAATCTTTAAAATATTTTCTACCTCTGAAATACTATTTTGCCCTCCCAAATTAATGCTTTTGGCCCACAGAGTTTAGCTATATAGGAAATGAATTCATGAAACAATTAGAACAAGACCACTAGACTACAGAGAAGAAAAGAAAAAGGGAGAATTAGAGATAGGATGAATCACAAAGGATTAAGGCAATTGAAAATAAAAGCTTTCTGAGTGATTTGAGACTTGAGGTGAGATGCGGAAGATACGGCCTTGGCACGTCCTGTCCAATAAAGGGCATGACTGAGCATTTCAGGGGAATTTTTCTCAACTGGGGCTAGAGGGTTAGTGTCAGCAGAGCTGTGGGGCATGGTGGCCTTTGAAAGCAAAGTGGGAGAGTTCAGTTTAATGTGGTGATTGGAATCCATTCTTTAAATAGAGGAGAAAAATAACATTTTTTTAAATTTTATGAAATCATTATTGTTGCTCAGTCTGCGTATCAACTAATGATTCACTATGTTTCATGTTGTGTCATTCTATGGTAAATAAAAGTTTTAATTTAGAATTACCTTTGTGCGATCATCTCTGTTAGACTAAAGCAAGACAGAGCTCCCTTTTTTGCATGGAACTCATTAAGTATAATGTGACTTTCAGGTCCCCATCATATACAGAAATTTTTGTCTGTATTATAAGAGGCTATCTATCACTCTAAAATTTTTAAAGAGCACATACAACCCAAAATCATTCAAATAGTTCTTCATATTGGAAGGCAGTATAAAATATAGCAATAGTTATAAGATAAAATTAACATACTAAGTGAACTTAAAATCCATTCAAATGTGGAATGTAATACTGTGTAGAAGCATATAAAACATATGAGATACTTTATAAAATGACTTCCCAAATGAAGACATACCAAATTTATGTTCAGCACAGATTGAGACAGGCATACCTGTTATGTGATGGAGGTTTATTTACTTTCTCAGCAATTGGCTGAGTAAACAGTGATGTTTTCTTCTTTTTTGGATATGTTACTTTACTCATGTAGTTTTTACAACTAGATGACAAATAAAAATCTCCTTATAAGCCTGGAGACATTTTTTTACCTATATTACTTTTCTCTTTTCTAGTTAGTGTAGCATTTTGAATTGATTTTCACTATAAAATAAGTTTTTTTGTTGTTGTAGTTTTGTTTTTTGTCTTTTTAGGGCCGCACCTGTGGCATATGGAGGTTCTCAGGCTAGGGGTCAAATCGGAGCTGTACGATGCCAGATCTGAAGTGCGTCTGCAACCTACACCACAGCTCAACGGCAACGCCAGATCCTTAACCCACTGAGCAAGGCCAGGGATCATACCTGAGACCTCATGGGTGCCAGTCAGATTTGTTTCTGCTAAGCCATGATCGGAACTCCTAAAATTGTTTTTTAACTTCACATGTAGCATTGCTTACTATATGCAACATTATGTCAATCATTTTGACACTAAATAATGAAAAGGTTCTAATTTGTGAATTATAGGTATCTCAATTTCATAGATTATGTCACAAAGAAACTACAGCCAAAGACGCTAAAATATTATGTTGTTTCTGATATAATTTTTTGACAAGATTCTGAAATATGTTTTACTGTGCAATTTTAATAGTTTCTATTATTTCTGTAGGACTCTGTATTATATCTTGTTTTCCTCTTTATTTTATTCTTGTTTAATCTTTACCAAATAACGTATTCTGACATAATACCCCACTCCTCCTTTTTCTTCCTCATTAAACTATGGCAGTATCTCAAAGGTATCTGAAGACCTTCTCAAAAATATACCCAAGGTACAGGAACCAGAAAGCTGCATTTATAGTAAGCATCCTAGGCATCCTCGGTGGCTTTGATGCGTGTGGAAGTGTGAGCTCCTGGGCGTTAGTGTTGATAAAGCAGTGCCTGCATAGGATGCCTTTCTTTCACTGACTGTTATGGCTTAATATGTGTGTTTATCAATAGTAGTCTAGGCAGCATTATTTTCTGCTGCTTTCTTTACCAATAAGGTTTTCTGTTGCACATGCAGAGCTTTGGGGAGTCCCAGGGAACTTAAGCAAAGAGCTTTTTCATAGTGATATAGTGTCTGTGTCAGTAGATAGAAATAATTAGGTGACAGGTTAAACATCTTGAGATAATTTTATTAATAAAGTATAATTTTGTACTTTATGCAGTGAAAGTTAGTAGATATAGTTGTTTTTAATAAGGTATTTTAATAAGGTATTTTTAATAAGGTATTTTAGACTCTGAAATTTTATCGTGTTCAGACATGCAACCGTGAACTCAGTTTTTAATTTTGTGTCTAAGGACCAAGAAAAAATAATAACAAAAAAAAGCTGATGTCACCAAACAGACTTAAAGCAAGGAGTCTTACCAGATACACAGAGAGTCATTACATAGTGATAAAAGAAGATATGATAATGAAATATTTCTGAATTTGTGTGTACTTAATAACATAGGTCTAAAATACATAAAACAAAAATTGTCAGGTAATCCTTGTATATAAAGCCATGTAGAAAAAAAAGGATTGGACCCAGCTAAAATATCATTCCAGGTGTTTTACAGACATAAATACATGAAGAGTTGTACATGTTTTAGAATGTAACAAGAAAATATCATTGTCTTCAGCATCAGAAAAAGATTTTTAAAAAACCACACAAAAATCACTAACCTCAATAAAAAGTGTTCGTTCTGTCTACATAAAAATTATAAAAAGAAACTGCAAAGAGAGAAAAGATAATCCACAGAATGGGAAAATTATTTGTAATGGATGTAAGCAACAAAAGACTAGTATATATAGAAAACCTCAGGTAAACATTTTTTAAGAAGACAAAACAACTCGGAAAAGGTTTGAACAAGGACTTCACAAAAAGAGTGATTCCAAATGGTCAGTGGCCACATGAAAGGATGTTCAGCCTTTTTGGAATCGGGGAAATGTAAATTAAAAACAACATGAGATCCTACTACACACCTGTTGGATGGGCGGAAGCCAGCAGTCTTAACACACTGGGATGTGGCGCTCCGGGAGTCACACACTGCCTGAGGGCAGACCATGCCCCTTGGGGACAGTTTGACATTCTCGAAAATGTGACGATGCACACGCTCTGCGGTTTGACACTTAGGAAAATGTCCGCACGGTCTAGTGTTGGATAGTCCCAAATTAGAGACAACCCAATGTCCACTAAGGGTAAACAGACGAACGAACACAGAGTGATGTGTTCCTGCAGTGGAATATGCTGTATGGGAGTGGCTGTAATGAGTGAATGGGAGTTAAACTGTGTGCATACATTTTATCAACATAATTTGTGGAAAAGGAACTAAGCATATCTAATCTTGGTAGAAAAAGTTTATCCAGTTGTAGTATTCTTTCCATATCTCGCTTTCAAACAGTGAACTTCATAATTTTAGCTTTCTCTGAAATCTGGATAGGCTGATAACCTTTCTAATTACCAGATGGTTCCTTTTTGCTTAGCAGTTCCATCATCAATGTATCTCTTTCCTCCTGCATTTTCCTATATGCCACAAGGCAAAGAGAGTATACCTTTTATTTTTTCTTTGTTGACAAGAAAGAAATTTTGTTTTTGTCTTTTGGCTTTTTTGCTAAAAATTCAGTTTCTTTAATACGTTTGGCTATTCAGGTTACCTGAGGGCAAGGGTAAATTTTTGATAATTTGTGGCCTTCAAAGCATAAGTTTCTCCCTAGCCTTAGTGGCACCGCACAAATTTTGACATGTTGGATTTTCATTTCTATTCACTTCAAAATGCTAATTTCTCTTTTAATTTCTTCTTCAGGCAATTGTTTATTTAGAATTAAAATGTTTCATTTCAACATGTTATGGGAATTTCCAGAGAGCTTTCTTTACTTGAAACCTAATTTAATTCAGTTGTCAGAGAGAATATGTGTAATTTGAATACTTTTTAATTTATTGAAACATGTTTTATGTTATATCCTTCTGGTTATAATCACACTTATTATTATGAGATTTTTTAATCCTTGTATTAATCTTTCCTCTGACTTCTATTTTGTCTAATATTAGTACTGCCAACCAGAATTTCCTTTGGTTAGTGTTATCAATGGTTTATTAGGACTCCACCAGAGAAAAGAATCAGTAGGATGTTTGTATATTGAGAGTTTTTTTGCAAGAAATTAACTTATGTGATTGTGATAGATACCTAGATAATTCCAAAATTTATAGGGTGGGCCTGCAAGGAAAGGCAAGCAAAAAAACCTCTCTTGACCACAGTTTGAGCTGAAGTCACAGGCAGAATTTCTTCTTATTCAAGTTCTGTTCTTGGGTCTTTCAGCTGACTAATTAAATCCCACCAGATTACCGTGTTTACTTAAAGTCAACCAATTGTAAACATTAATTTTATCTACAAGGTACCTTCACAGCAAGGCCTAGATTAGTGTTTGATTGAATAACTAGTTAGCATTGCTTGGCCAAGTTGACACAAAATAAGTGATCAGTACAAATGCTATATCTTTTATTAGACCCTTATTTTAAATTTATGTCACCATATTTAAGGTGCATTTATTTAGGCAACATAAAATTTTAAATGTTTTTATTTAAGTATAATTTGGCAGCATGTAATTTGATCTTGCTTTTTAAATCCAGTCTGACAATAGCTGCCTTATAATTGGGATCTTTAAACCCAATTTAATATGACTATTCGTAATGTCCGGTTCAGGTGTTATCTCACTCTTTTCATGTATTTCCCCAACTTTTTTTTTTGTTCTTTTTTTCTACATTCAATTAAAACAATTGAATTGTGCTTCCATTTATCTTCTTTGTCGACCTATTAGGTACAGCTCTGTATGTTTTTATTTTAGTGGTTATTTTGAGCTTTTTGTGTATATATCATTGATTTATCACAGTATACCTTTAGTAATATTATACCACTTTTTATAAAGTGTAAGCATCTTAAAATATTATACTTCCATTTCTCCCCTCTGATCTTTGTGCTATTGTTGACATTCATTGCAGTTTACCTGTATCACAAATGCCACACTGACTGTTCTGCTTATTAACCAGTCAGTTGTCTTTCATGGAGATGTAAATAATAAGAAAAAATCGCCTAACTAGTCTACGTATCATTTCCATTAGTCTTCATTCTTGGTGTAGACCCAGTCTAACCTGCAGTTCTTTTCCAGTGGCCTGAAGGGTTTTATTTAACATGCCTGCTAGTGTGAGTTTGCTATTGGGGAATATTTTATTTTCTTAATGTCTGAAAAAAATCTTTTTTGTCTTCATTTTTGAACAGTTTTATTTATTGGATATAGAAGTGTAGGTTGACATTTTTTGTTCTTTATGTGTTCTTCAAATGTTGGCCCTGTCATCTCACTTGAATCGTTTCCAGTGAGAAATCTGTGTCATCCTTATTTTTATTCCTCTATACAATAGGTGCCTTTTTTTGAGTATTCTCTTCTGATTTTCTCCTTATTACTGCTTTTGAGGAATATAAATATGAAGCATGATGGTGTTGTTTTCTTCATGATTCTTTGCTTGTAGTTTGTTCAGTTTCCTGGGTTTGTATTCTTCAAATCTGGAAAAATATTGTACATATTTATTCAAATAATTTTTCTGTAGGCCTCTTCTTCTTCAGGGATTCCAGTTAAAAGTATATTAACCTGACATTTTCCCACAGCTCTTTTTTGATCTCTTTGTTAATTTTTTTCTCTGTGTGTTTTACTCTGCAGTTTCTATAGCTGTGTCTTCAAGTTTAGTCATCTTTCCTTCCGTGCTATCAAATCAGCCATGTCTACACAGAGTATTGCTCGTCACACACATCACAGTTTTGACCTCTAGAAGACTCATTGAAATGCTTTCTTTATATCTTCCATATATTAAGTTTTGAATATGTTGAATATTGTTACATTAATTGTTTTAGTGTCCTTTTCTACATGTTCAGGATAAATTGCAGTTAGTTTATTTTCTCCTTATTATGAGTCATATTATCTTGACTCTTTTATGCCAAGTCATTTTTCTCTGAGTTCCAGATATCTGTGAATATTTTGTTGTTTGATATTGAGTATTTTTGTATTTTTATATTTTTGTGTTATTGAGTTTTGTTCTGACACACACAGAAAAATTGTTTGGAAACAGTTCAGTCATTTCTGGTCTTGCTTTTAGTATTTATTTGCCATAATGCCCACTACTGAAGTGAGAATTTCTGATTACTCTGACCATGAGCCTACTGTTCTTGAAGGTTTCCATACTAGCTCATGGGATTATGTGCATTTACTGGCCCTGTGTGAGCACTGGGTACTGTTGCATTGCAGGGTGGCAGTGGACTCTAAAGGTTTATGGCCTTAAAAAAATTATGGAAAGCCATGTGATTTATGACCTAGCCTGGAAGTCCGCTAGTGTCACTTACTATACTCACAAAGTTCTGTGCCAAGAGGAGGTGACACGGGTGGATCCTGCTGCTGAAAGAGGTCAGTGTAAGAGTGTACAAGTCTTTGTGTGGACATATGTTTTCAGTTCTGGAAAATACCTATTATTGCAATTGCTGGGTCATACGGTAAGTGTATTTAACTTTATTTAAAAAAAGCCAAATTATTTCTAATGTGACTGTACAATTTTCATGGTCTACCAGCAAAGTTGTGGAGTTCCAGTTGTAGCGATAATTTCCAAAGCATGAGAAATAGTCACTCTTTTAAATGTTGGCCATTCCAATATATGTATGTGTAGTGGTATCTCATTGTGTTTCTTATTTTAACTTTCCTTTTTAAAAGGTATTTTCAAATTCCTATTGGATACTGGTATTGTTTTGTACACTATTTGTTCAAAGCTCTTTCCATTTTTAAACTGAGTTATTTGTTTTATTGAGTTGTAAGAGTTCTTAGTTTATATGGATAAAAGTTCTTTTCTGTGCTGTGAATATATTCTACCAGACTATGGCTTTCATTTTTGTTTTCAAAGGAGCTGAAGAAGTCCAATTTATTAATTTTTCATTCTGTGGTTGATATGTTTTTGTGTTCTAATAAACTTTGTCCTACCCTAAGATTGCAAATATTTTTTACTGTGCTTTTTTTGTTTAGTGCTTTGGATTTATGCATTTAAGTCTATAATAGATATTAAGTTAAATTTTCTTATCTAGTGTGAGATAAGGGTCAGCAGTCACTTTTTACACTGCAGATAGGTCAGTAATCATTTTTTATAATACAGATAGCCAGCCTTGAAGACCCAGCATCATTTGTTGAAGACTTTTCTTTTCCCATTAAATTTTCCTTGGTACCTCTGTCAAAAATTCTACTATTTATTCATGTGGGTTTAATTCTGCTCTGTTCATCTTTATGTTAACATTTCAGCAATGCAAAAGTGTCGATTAATGTAGCTTTATAATGACTATTGTATTACATTAAAATTTTGCTTTGCTTTTTCAGTTTGAATTACTGTATAAATTTTAGAATTGGTGTGTCAATCTGTACAAAGAAGCCTACTGCAACTTGAGTAGACAGCATTGATTCTAGAGACAAAATTGCTGATAATTGTCATGCCAAACATACTGTCTTCCAAACAGTGAACGTGGTGATTCCACTATGTAAATCCTTTTATATTTGTTTCAAGGGTGTTTTATAGTTTTTATTCTGTATATCTAGCAAATATTTTCTTGTATTTATTTATGTTACTTTTTTAACTCTACTGTAAAATTATTTGTTTTAATGATTTAATTTTCCAGTTAGTATATAGGAATACAGTTGATTTTTAAGTATTAACTTAGATTCTGTGTTTCAGTTTAATTCAGTGATTATATCTGGAAATTGTTCTGTAGCTCTGTATTTTTATGAGTAAGCATATCATCTGCAGATAACAAACAGTTTTACTTCTTTATCTGATATAGACGCCTTTTTTCCTTTTTTTTATTGTCTTTTGTCATTTTAGGACTGCACCCGCGGCATGTGGAGGTTCCCAGGCTAGGGGTCTAATTGGAGCTACAGCTGCTGGCCTACTCCACAGCCACTGCAACGTGGGTTCCGAGCCGCATCTGAAACCTACACCACAGCTCACGGCAACGCCAGACCACTGTGGCTCAGCTTAAGAATCCACCATAGTGTCTGCGAGGATGAGGGTTAGATCCCTGGGTCACTCAATGGATTAAGGATCCAAGCTGAGGCATAGGCCACAGCTGCAGCTCCAGTTCAACCCTTAACCCAGGAACCTCCATAAGCTGCAAGAGTGGCCTTAAAAAACAGACAAACAAAACAACCTCTTATTTCTCTTTCTTCTACATAATAGGCAGTTTATATAGGTATGTCTTTGTATTTATTGACATATTCTTGTTTTTATCTGTATTCTGCTCTTAAGCACATCCAGTTTTGTTTCACTTCAAATATTTTACCTTTTTGTGGTTTATAATTGTAATTTTTTGTGCTCTATAGTTTCCATTTCTCTGATAAATTTTTCAGTCTGTTTACTTATTATGATAATTTAGTCCTTTATGTCCTGAAATTCATTTATGCTAACTACTCTAAAATCTTTATCTTCTAATTACCACTTCTCTGTTATCTTGAAGGCTTTTATTCTCTTGACCATTAGTTACTGTTTTTTGTGTTTTTGACAGCCTAATAATTTTTGTGATATGCTGCACTTTATTGAGAAAACCATGTAGAGTCTTCTGGCTTATTTTTCCTCTAAAGAGTGTTGATTTATATTCTAATAATATGCTAAATTCAAAATGTCAACAATCTCTCCCAGTATAGGCTGTGTATTCTTAGTTTGTTCAGCATTCCAGCTCTTGCTGTTTGCTGAACTTCTTGGAATATCATTGACTCAAATGAACGTCGCACATCAGCCAGCCATCTACATGGAGTTTATATGAGGATTTTGGAACCCTTGCTTCTGTTTCATCCTGTTTCCTTGAATTTATCCCATTACTTTCACTTTCTATATATTCTGGTGACCCAGAAGTCTGTCCTCTTATATTTTGTAACCAATTGGACATCATTTTTGCTTCTGTTTTAGCCACCCAAGCACCACATAGACTGGTGAGTGCCCACTGCTGTAATATATAACGGTTTTGCTCAGTACATGTCCGTTCTTTTAGTTAGCTTGCCTTTATTATTTGCCTGTCTTTGCTGCCTCTTCAATACAAGGATGTATGTCCAGTTCAGTAGAGTATGTTACCTTTTTTCAGACTTCATCACTATTTTTTTAGATTGATTGATTTAATACAAACTAGAATTAGAATTCTTGGCTACTTATTTTTAAATTTTAACATTGTTGACATTATCTTTGGTATTTTTGTTTAACATAGTAGTGTTATTGATTATTTTCTCCGTTTCCTCTTATAAAAGTCTTACCTGCTTCTCAACCTTGAAAAAATTCTCTGGTAACTTATTTTATAATTTCAAATTTTGTTTCTTCACCTTTAGACCCATGAAATAAGAGTACATACCATATGTGTTGTGTGTGAAGATATACACTTATAGTGTATGGTCTGTATATATAAAATACATTTATATGTATATACACATAAAGCACACGCACACAAATATAATGTCTTTTAAAGGATCTTTTTTTTGTTTGTTTTACTGAACTGTGGTAATTAAATGTCTTACTGTATAGAGACAGTAAACCACCTTCTTTTTTCTTTTTAAAAATTGCCCGTTTTAAATTGACCTATCAAGTTACATAAAGTAAAATTGTAGCTGAGATTTTACTTGTGTGTGCAATGCAGTTATAGGTTAATTTGATTAAAATTTACATCTTATGTTAAAAGTGTACAGTTGGATTTTTAAAAATCCAGTCTGAAAAACTGTCCAGTGATAAGCTATTTTAACAGATTCACATCATTTGCAAATTTTATCTGGGAGATTCATTCACAGTTTTGTAATTATAACACAATTTTTAATAATTTCATTTCTACATAATATTTTATGAACCTATCAGGAGTATATATCTGCTTTATTGTTGGTTGAAATTGCTTCCTACTCCTCAGTTTTTCTGCTACGACAAACAATGCTGTTGTGAATATCTTTGTTTATATATCCTGGTATCGGTATTCTTCAGTGTCTTTAGCTAATGTTGGATCGTAAAATAAGCAATTCATTAAACTATGTCAGATTGGATTAATACAACAAATTTACAAAACACTTTCACAAGAGCAGTGTAGGACAAATCCTGTTTTTCCATATCTGTGCTGGTTCGTGGTATAACCAAACTTTTAATATTTACAATCTGATGAGTATGTAATGTATCACATTTTTTATGACAAAATATACATGAGATTTAACATTTTAAATGTTGAAAGCATGTTGAAAGGTACAAATGTGGCATTAAGCACATTCACACTGTTGTGTAACCATCAGTACCATCCATCTCCAGAACTTTTTTCATCTTCTCAGACTGAAATTTTGTATTTATTAAACAATAACTCCCCAATCTGCCCTCTCTTCAATGCCTGACAGCCAGCCACCATCCTTCTCCCCCCTTCTCTCTCTCTCTGTACACACACACACACACGCGCACACATTCAGAGTTCCACCCCAACATGTAGAGTAGCTAACCATCACATATTTATCCCACTCCACAGTGCTTTTCATAATTTCGTGTTCCTACATTGATATTGCATAAGGTGGCCAGCACTCGTGTACCACATTTTCTTTATCCATTCACCTGTCAATGGACTTCAAGTCACTTCCACCTCTTGGCTCCTAGGGATAATGCTGCAGTGAACATGGGTGTACAGGTATCTCTTTGAGATCTTACCATTAGTTCTTTTGGATAAATACTGTATCGGGGTGGGCTGCCATGACAAAATTCCATATACCAGGTGGCTTAGGCAGCAGTTTGTTTTCACAGTTCTGGAGGCTGGAGGTCTGAGCTCACGGTTTGGGCCGATTGGCTTTCTGATGAGGGTCCTGTGCCTGCAGAGGCGTGGTGCACCTCCCGCTCATGAGGTGTCCTCACACAGCCCTTCCTCGGTTCAGGTGCACGGAGAAAGCTGTGGTTTTGATGCAGTCCACTTGTCTATTTGTTTTTTTGTCCTTATGCTTTTGGTGTCATATAAAAAACTATAAAATCTAATGTTATAGAATTTTTGCTTTATGTTTTCTTTGAAGAATTTTACAATTTTAGCTCTGATGGTTAGGTCTTTGATCCGTTTTTTTTTTTTTTTTAATTTTTGAATATGTGGTATAAGTTAAGAGTCAGCCTTGTTCATTTTCATGTGGAGGTCCAGTTTTCCTAGCACCATTTGTTGAAAAGACTTTCCTCATTGAATGATATTGGTACCTTTGTTAAAAATTATTTGAGTGTTTTTCCTGAGCTTTCTATCCTGTTATTTTTGTTTGTAATTCTACCTTTATGCCAGTACCAGACCATTTTAATTACTTTCACTTTGTAGTACTTACTCAGCAACTGAGAGGTTTCCAACTTCGTTAATCTTTTTCAAAATCATTTCGGCTATTCGAAGTCCCTTGAAAATTCAAATGATTTATGACAGATTTTTTTATCCATGAAAACACCACCACTAGGTAAGGATCTGGGATTGCTGTGAGCTGTGGTGTAGCTAACAGACGCAGCTCAGATCCTGCGTTGCTGTGGCTGTCGTGTAAGTCACCAGCTGCAGCTCCAATTCGACCCCTAGCCTGGGAATATGCTGCGAGTGCAGCTAAAAAGCAAAAAAAAAAAAAAAAAAAGACATCTTTCCATTTATTTTTGCCTTTGATTTCTTTCACAATTTTTGGTAGTTTTCAGTATGTAAGAATTTGTCCCCTTGGTTAAATTTTTCCTGTTGTATTTTTTATGCTGTTGTAAAGAACTGTTTTGTTAATTTTCTTTTCAGATTGTTTATTGTTAGCATACAGAAACGCTGATTTTTTTTTTTTGCTTGTCAATTTTGTATCCTGTAACTTCAGTGAGTTTTATTTTTTTAGATCAATAGTTTTTGTGTGTGTGTGGAATCTTTAGGATTTACTGCATATAAGATCACACCATCTATAAACAAGATGACATCACTTTTCCTTTCCAGTTTGAACTCAATCTCTTTTTCTGCGTAAGACTTCCAGTATTATGTTGAGCAGAAGGAGAGACTGTGGTCACTTTTATCTCGTCTTGATTAGAGGAAAGCTCCAGGCTCCCGTCCTAGAAAGCTTCCTGGTTCACTGTCTTGCTGAAGCCACTCTCAGTGCATTATAGTTTGATGATTATTTGCATTTCCCAAATACTTAATTTGTTGAGCACTATTTTGTGGCTCAACAAAAACAGCATTTGTTGGACATTTGTATTTTCTCTTTTGTGCCTATTTTTAAATTAGTTTTCTGTCCTTTTTCTCACTGATTTATATGAATCGTTTGTTTCCTGAATGATAGTCCTCTGTTGGTTATATATCTGCAACTAGTTCCTAGTTGTGTTGTTTAACTGTTGTTACTTTTATGATTTTTTGATTAAGTTCTTAATTGTAGTACCATTTGTATTAATTGTTTTCTATTATGGCTAGTAGAAATTTCCCTTTTTAAGAAAATATTTCAGGGAGTTCCCACCGTGGCTCAGCAGTAATGAACCCAGTAGTACCATGAAAACACGGATCTGTCCCTGGCCTCGCTCAGGAGGTTAAAGATGGGCTTTGCCGTGAGCTGTAGGTTGCAGACGTGGCTCGGATCCCGCGTTGCTGTGGCTGTGGTGCAGGCCGGCAGCTGCAGCTCCGATTTGACCCCTAGCCTGGGAACTTCCATATGCCACAGGTGCTGCCCTAAAAAAAGACAAAAAAAAATTATTCCATATCTAAATTTATGAAGATTTTTTCCCTGCATTTGCTTATTATTTCTTTATACACCAATACTGATCAGTCACCAGTGCTTTCTTCTCTTGTTGAAATAACCAGTGTTTGATCAGACTGCTCGTATAACTGTAGTTGGGTGATGTTCTACTCACTGAAACTCAAATCTGGACGATAACTCTACTAAGTTTGTACTTTAAATTTCCGTAACATTTTAGCATTTTCCCTCAATTCCACTTAAAAGAGAATATTTCAGGATATGGCCTAGGAGACTGCTGCAAATAAGACTCTGTGGTATTATTCTTATGAAGGTTTTTAAAATTACAAGAATATTTATTAGAATGTCATTATTTAAATTTTGGTTTAAATGATTTCATGCCAGTATCAGTTCTGTTTGTGATCTGCATGCAGATTTCTCTTCTTTATGTCCAATGACTTAAAAGTTATTACCTTTGCTCAGTATTTCTATATTTGTTCTTCAAGAAGTATTATGTGTTTTGAGAGAAAGTGTACCATGATCATACACCTCTGGGAAACATTGTATCGTTAAAGTTTTACCATATACATTTTCACTTTAAACATCCTTGTTAATATTGCAGCAAATCTATTTAACTTTGTTTACCATTTTTTTTTCCTGTCTGAAATGTTAATTCCCAAATAAAATGTCTATTAAAACTCAAGGAGCTCTTTGGAACCTAGAATGGAAAATAGTTTCTCTGTGGGACAGTTGGGATATTTCCCAGTTTGTAAAACTGTATTTTAGAAAGAATGATATAGAATTAAATAATACAATATGGCCCAGATCGAATCAGTGACATGTATTATTAAATCATGGTGCTAGAAAAAGAATCTCCTTTTTATGGCCCATAATAACCATGCTTTAGATGTGCTATTAGCATATTGTGAACCCTTGGCTGAGCACATTTGCAATAGAGAAGCAGGACCAGGGTAACCAGAGACCCCGGACCAGGCCCAGTTAGAGGGCAGACGGCACCCTTGACCTTCTTGGCCCTACCCCGGATGGAGGAAGTGAGTGGAGGCAGCAGCCCTGCCGTGCACAGGGTTAAACTCTTTCTGATACCTGTCACAGGCTGCGTGGCTTTCCTCGAAGCCATCTGATTACAGTCCTCATAGTACTCTGTGACTCGGCTGTTGTTATACCTGTTTTTACAAATGAGGAAATGAGAACTGAGAATTGGCTGCTTTGCCGAGGACCCCAAAGTTAATCAGTGACAGAGAACGTTTTTGACCTTGGTCTCTTTGTCCCTTTCTTTACTTTCATCCTTCATGTGGGGGAGGTGTAACATGTTCATGATGCCCATTAGTCTTGGGCTAGTGATGACCAGACTGTGTGGATCAGGGCTATAAGTAGTTTTTTGAAAATTACAC
Source organism: Catagonus wagneri (assembly GCA_004024745.2). Lineage (NCBI taxonomy): Eukaryota > Metazoa > Chordata > Mammalia > Artiodactyla > Tayassuidae > Catagonus > Catagonus wagneri. The sequence goes on along the minus strand of PVHT020000175.1, from coordinate 28,200,229 downwards.
CTTTAGCCCATGACAGAAATAGGATTTGAAATCAGAGGATTCTTAGAAATAACGTGCAAGTCCTCCCCGTATTTGAAAAAATCTCTGTACGTCTGTGAAGCGTGGTTATTACGGGCCATCCGATAGGCACCTTTGGTTCTTGACCCCTTATGGCTTCTTCTGTAATTTACAGGGTGGCCTCGTCAGCCTTCCGATGTCACTGTCATGTGATCTGTAAAACTACTGTAGGTCGTGGTCTTGGTTTAAGCTGGATTAGAGTGAAAAGCTATAGCTTTTCACTTACTTGAGGTATTTAGAAGAGGCGAACTCATGGAAACAACCGGTGGCTGCCGGGGGTAGGAGAGTGGGAGGGGAGGAGATGCTTAATGAGTGTAGAGACGCAGCTTTTCCCAGATGAGAAAGCTCTGGAGATTAGTCGTAGAATGATTTGTACATACTTAACACTACTGAACTGTATACTTAAAAATGGTTAAAATGTAAATTTTATGTTATGTGCATATTACCACAACTAGAGAAAAGAACCTTCTTTGAAAATTTATCCTCCATGTAAAGTTAATTCACATGGCATTAGGAAACTGTTACTTATTAACTTATTTTTTATTCACAGTCATCTGCAGCCCTGGAACTTATAACTCCCGTGATGGAATTCACTGCCTTCAGTGCAATAGCAGCCTGGTGTTTGGAGCAAAAGCATGCTTATAGGCCATTAATTTGAGTTCTTTGGTGGCTTTATTAAACGTAAAAATATATATTTGAAATAATATATAATAAATTGCTATTGTGCCAAAATTAAATATATTAGATTTTTACCAAAAAACGGTGTCATCATTTTAATGGAAACATATCTAAATGCTTTATGAATAGAACGTCCAATAATCTTTATTTATTAATGCCAGACTTCCATATGACTCCAAAATTTTTCTTGGATTATGGTTTCAAAAATAGTTTCAAATGTACTATATTGGTTTGGCCCAAAATATTTTTCATGATTTTTCAAAAATAGTTCATTTTCTCCTTACTATTTGTTGACTAATCTCGGGCCACCATATTCTTCCACAGTCATTTTTAATTTAATTTGTCTCATTCCTTTGCTTTAATTTTATGGGACTTTATCCCTTACTGTTTGACCTTTCATAGCTCAAAGGTCACTTTTTAAAAATCATGCAGGTCTTATTATTGCAATTTCTAGCCACTGAAGACCTAGTCCCAAGTGCACCAGGGGTTTTTGATGTAGTTCAGTGTGGTAAAATCTTAAACTTTCCAAGGCAAAGTCCTTCAGATTGATTACCTTTTTGACATTTTTGAATGGAGTAATCTCTGTATGTGCTGAAACTAACATTTGAAGTTTCACAATGTGGAAAGAGAAACTAAGCAGCTTCCCTCCCCAACAGCACCACCAGGGATAAAAACCAAGCAACTGTGCCAACCTCTGCTTCACTCCCTCCCTGGGAAAGGCTAGATGGCGGGCAGGTGGCGCTGCTGCTGCTGACGCCTCCCAATAGGCACGTCTCTTACCCTGCAGTGTCGTGTTCGGATATGAAGTTACCAGGAAAGTGCATGAGTAAATTATAAAATTAGTAAATCCTCTGCTTTCTAATTATTGTTTTCATTATATCTGTATACACTTTATACTCTCTTGGAACACTCCCTCTTTTTCTCTCCACATTTCCTTTCATGAGACATAAACATTTATAAATGGCAAAGGCACTCGGGTTGGATTAGCAGAACCGTGCGACACGCAGGACAGAAGAACAGTTGCTAGGCTTTTGGAAATGGCCAGTTAATAAGTTCGCTTCTCCTGCGGTCATCCTGTAGGCAGATATTACCCTGAATTCTCCCACAAATACAGAGGAAGAAAAGCGACACTTCTTTGTCAGCCCTGGTGATTGTTTGGTGTAGCTGTCTTGCCCTTGTGCTGTTTGAGAGAATTATTGTTCTTCCAGCGCGTGCCTCTCTAACTAGTGAAAGACCTGTTAAGTCTCCATTTGTAAAAGCAGCACAAACTCCCAAAGTTTTCCAAATTTCTTAAGTACAATTAATTTATTGTGTATCATGAGATGAATTTGAACACACGTTCTTTACTTTGTACTCCCTAAGATTGGATTACTTTTTTCCTATTATTTAAAAGCCCAGGGGAAATGAATTTCTAATACATCTTTCTGAGCCATGAGCGGTATCAGCTGACCAGCTAGTCAGCCTGGGACAGTGGCCGCAGGTGGATAATGCGGTGACGGTGTGATGGGCACTGGAGGTCAAAGCTGGTCAGAGAGATGGGTGATCTGGGATGGCAACAGGTAATGGAAGAGTGCTCAGCTGATGACGGCAGACCAGGGCTAAGGCCACACGACCTTCAGAGGGCAGGGCAAGGTCAGGTTTCAAAGTCCCGGAGAGAGAACAGTTTGTAGAAACAGGCAGAGAATGAACCAGTGGAAGAAAAAGAAGGGCTGAATGCTCCTTTTATTGGTATCTGAAGTGAAATGTTTTATCACTTATCACATTCATTTTAGTTGGCTGTATGTCTGTCTTCCACCTTCAACTGTACTAGAGTATTCCTGGTTTCCTGGTCTTCTTCGTAGCAGGTGGTCATGTGCTTAATGAATTTTAAATTAATCAGTAGATTATTAAGGTCCTCTGAGTATAAATACTTGAATAACTAAGATAAAAGTTGCTTCTATTATTTTAACAGATAGATTGTAGAATGTTGAAAGATGTTTTAAGCGATGACAATTTGTATGATAAAAACTATGATGCCTAAGAGAGATTATTGTCATAAGACAGTTTCAAGTGTTTATTATTTTTGCTTACACAAAATATCTTACATTTATATAATGCCTCAATTTTTTTTCTTCTTTCTTTGGCCACACCCACCGCATATGGAAGTTTCTGGGCCAGGGATCTAATCCAAGCCTCAGCTGCGGGTTATGCCACAGCTGTGGCAACGAGGGATCCTTAACCCACTGTGCTGGGCCAGAGGTTGGACCTGTGATATCTCTGAGGAAACACCGGGTTCTTACCCACTGTGCCATAGGAAGGAACTACCTATAACGCTTTATTTTTAACAGCACAGTTTAAAAAAAATTATAGGTCTAATCTTTACATTGACTTGTGAAGTGATGGCAGAAATGAGCCCCATTTTGTACTCTATTAATTACATTTTTTTCTCATTATGGATTTGTAACATGTATTCATTTGACAATACGTAAAGATTCTTAGCAAACTAGGTCCAGTAATTTCAGTTAAAGAAAACTCCAAAGAAAGTACATTAGAGATTAGGTGAACCCTTGCATCCAGTGGTACTAATTGCGGCATTACGTGCAGCAGTGAAAATGGAATTAACATAGATCGTCTACAGGAGTGAAGCCATAAAGCAAATTTTGCTATTTCCAAATGGTAGAATGTTCTGTAGTATTGTTTAGATTTTTAAAACCAATGGACCACGGTGTTAACAGCAGTCACCCTGTCTGTGTAACAGGATCATGTGTGAGGTCTCCTTTCAAACCCCCCGTTTTCCAAATTTTTTACAATGAAGTGAGTTTTCAAAATCGTGGAAGCATAGAGATACTCTGGAAACGGCAGTGCTGCAGTTTGGAGGCGGTGTTTTTGCTCACCTCCCCACAGCCAGCCCACCCCCCGCTTCTGAACAGGGCACCGGTCTGTCGGCGGCCCTCCGCCCTGGCTGGTTTCATGCAGCAGCTGCTTTGTTGAAACCGTGAGGTGAGGGCCCTGAGGATGGAGGCCGCGCTGGGATGCGGAGTGGAGACGGGACAGCACTGGGCCTGGTGATGAGGCTGAACCTCTGCCCTCTTGGGGCTGGGCCCGGCCTGCCCTGGACCCCCAGTTCCGAGAGACGAGAAAGCCCTTTTGCTTGAAGCAGGTTAGGTTTTCTGTTACTTGCAGCTAAAAGCATCCTAGTGGGTAGAGTGTTCATTACAGGCATTTGGCAAAAAGAGGAAATTACAGTTTCATAACCCAGACATCAGCAATGTTAAACATTTTGGTAAATTTCCTATTTTTTCATTTGTGTTTTATGTTTCGATCATGTATATGCAGCCAACATTTCCCGTAGTGTTATATTTTCCATGCCATTTTATCTACTTCATTTTAACATACTTTTTTTTTTTTTTTTGTCTTTTTAGGGCTGCATCCGTAGCACACGGAGGTTCCCAGGCTAGGGGTCTAATCAGAGCTACAACTGCCTGCCGGCCACAGCCACACCAGATCCGAGCTGCATCTGTGACCTACACAACAGCTCACGGCAATGCCGGATCCTTACCCTACTGAGCAAGCCCAGGAATCGAACCCGCAACCTCATGGTTCCTAGTTGGATTCATTTCTGCTGCGCCACGATGGGAACTCCTTAACCTACTTTTAATGACTATAATGTTTGATGCATTTCAGGAAAATTCCTGTAAGACACGGTTAACCATTTCTGATGGTTGGGCATTTCTGCTGCTTCCAGGTCTTTACTAGTCCGTGTAGCTCTGTAGTTAACATCTCCTCTCTTAATGCTCTGTGATCTTCATCTTCTCTATGCCAAGTGCCCAGAAGCAGAATTAGTGGGTTTGGATTATTCCGATCCTCGGGGCCATCTGCCTAATTTATTTCCTCGATAGTCGTACCAGTTTATAGTCCCACTGATGATATGTCACAGTACGTATTTCACTACACCCTCTGAATTAATTTTTGCTTTGTTTTGCTTTTTGAATACTACTTGGGCTTGTTAACCACTGAGCCACGATGGGAACGCCTGAATTCATTTTTAAACTATTCTGATAGATGGAAATAGCTTCCTATATTATATTTTCATTTTTGTGTTGTCCTGGTGAGGTAGAGCTTTCCTGGTATAGTGATACTGCTGGTGACGCTAATGCTAGTTATTTTATCAAGTGCTTGTTATGCAAAATGATTTGTGCTGAAGTCATTTATACATGTTTTTGCATTTTATTTGCCCAATTCTGTAATTTATTATTAGATTATTCTCGTTTCACAGATGAGAGCATGAGTCACAATAATTACGTGGCTTCCTCAAATCTTCACAGCTGGAGAGGGGTGAGCTGCGTGCCACAGAGAGCCCTGACTCAGCGGCCTCCTCCCTCCCTCAAGTCCAGCAGCGGTCAGGTCAGAGCTGGGGCAGTGGCTGCAGTGCCGTCCTTACCTCGGGCCACCCGCCCTTGCTAACTCTGCCTTCTCGGTGCAGCTTTTCTCATCGTGGTGGCAGGTGGCTGCTGGGCTTCTAGGCAGTGAATTTACGTTCCTTTCAGAATAAAGATGAAAATGAAAACCCTGAACAAGACTTTTTGTATCACACTGTGTGGAATCATGTCCCAAGGCCCCGCGACACTACAAGGGAGTGGGGAATGATGTAATCATCTTGGATCCTCAGTAATAGAGGGGTTAAAAGTGGACACGGCCTTGGAATGAGTGTTGAGTGACTTTACACAGATCATCCCTTCAGCTAGTCTGCCTCACTGACACACCCTTCACATTAGCAGCGGTACAGATAATATGCTTCTTTTCTCTCCCACACAACAGCTTCAAACTGTTCCCAGTCGGTGCACTCGGGTTGAAGTTCAGGATCATCTGTGATGTGCAGATGCTTACATCAGGCCCAGGGCCCTGTGGCCTGTAGCTGATGTGCATCCAATCTACAAAATGGGTAAAGAAAGACTGATTCGCAGCACCCATTCAGAAAAAACGAAGAAAGAGAAACACATCCCAGTTCCCCATGCAGGTGGACAAGACATAGTGAGATCTGCCTGCTATCAAATTTGGGCAAGGTTTTTTTAAAATGTCTTTTTGCCTTATCTAGGGCCGCACCCGCGGCATATGGAGGTTCCCAGGCTAAGGGTCTAATCGGAGCTGTAGCCACCGGCTTACGCTACAGCCACAGCAATGCGGGATCCAAGCCGCGTCTGCAAACTACACCACAGCTCACGGCAATGCCAGATCCTTGACCCACTGAGCAAGGCCAGGGATTGAACCCACAACCTCATGGTTCCTAGTTGGATTCATTAACCACTGAGCCACGACGGGAACTCCACGGGCAAGGTTTTTGATTGATCCCAGCTTCTAACCCCAGGGGTTATCTTCCTTCTCCATTCTGTTCTGCTTTCTGGAAGCTGCACTTCAGTTTCAGGTCCCTCTCTGTTAGAAATCAGGGACCTAGGACTCAGAAGCTATGACAGGCCAGATTTGGGTATTGCAAGGGCAGTATAGTTCTCTTATGTTGGGTTGTGTTGTGCTGATCTGGTGAATGCCTTCTTCATACTTTTAGGTAAAACCCACCAGAACCAGTTTGTTTTCAGCTGGCCAGCCGGTAATACCACTTTACTGGGTACACAAGATGCACAGATGCCCTCAGAGGCCTCGGCTTGCCCCACTCTCCTCTGCCGTGCATCTGACCTGCCCCAGCATTTCTGGCTCTGCAGGTGAGCATGACCTCAGGCACGCCACCCACTTCCTGGTATATAAACGGTGAGCGTCTTGGTTACTCAGTCTATCATTGGATTATAATTTTGGTGGTTTATCAGAGCTCTAGGCCTGTTTCAAAGAAGCTTAAGCCATGGCAGTGGGGAATTGTGACTTACCTAATTTCCAGTACAGAATCAATTCACAGACTTGGAGGTATGTGTACCTTGGGCAAGGCAGCCCCAGATGTCTCTCTTGCAGAAGGACCTGCTACGCTGCCAAAGATTTATGCTGCAAATCTTTCCAGGTTCCCCAAAGGAACCCACAGCCATTTGTTAGGGTGACTGCATAGTAGAGAATGAAAAATACCAAATATTTTGGGTTACCTGACTCTGGCTCTCAACTGATATTACTCCTGGGAACTCAACATGCCACTGTGCTCAGGTGGGGGCTGACAAAGGAACGTGAGGTCTGCTGCACCTACAGCGGACTGGATGAGCCCCTGGTCCACCATTTGGCTCTTCTGAGTCCCAGAGCACGTAGCTGGAACAGCAACTGGACAAATTCCTCTTGTTGGTTCCATGAACTAAAGAGTTATGGGGATGAGATGATGGTGGAGCTCCCTAGAACTGTCCCTACCTACCAAAATGTGAAACCAAAAGCAACATTGTGCTTCTGGGGGATTTTCAGAGGTTAATGCCGTTTTCAAAGACTAGGAAAGCGAGAGGACAGTGATTCCTACTACGCCTCATGTCATCACCTGTCTGGCCTTGGGGGAAGGTGGTGGACCTGGGAGAATGACCATCCAACTCAATCAGGTGGGTTCCAGTTGCAATTTGCTTTACAGTTGTTGCTTATCTACTAGAATAAATTACAATGGTACGTGGTATGTGGTCCACAGCCGCTGACCTGGTGAATGCTTTCTTCTTCTTACTTTTAGGTAGAGCCCAACAGAGCTAGTTTGTTTTCAGCTGGTGAGCCAGGAGTAGCTCGTTACCACCCTACTGCAGGGCTCTGTCACATTCCAACCTCTGCCATCTCTTCTGCAGATACCTGTCGACATTTCCATTCCACGGTGCTCCAGGCCGACCTGCTTCATTGACGGCCCGTGCTGGTTGCACATGTTAATAGGAAATGTCACATTCTCACCACCTCTGTGAGGAGCAGACATGTCAGAACTCAGGAGCCTGCTGCTGTGGTGAAATCTCTGGGGGGTCCTGTGATCTGGGACATGCTGATATCCTCCCCTGACTGTGTAAAACATCTTCATCTGGCTTCTTCCAGCAAGAAAGAGGTGCAAAGCCAAAGAAGGGAGTTCTCTTGGTTGTGGAGTTAGTATTTATTTCTGTCGGATGTGTTTCTCCTGCTCATTTACTAAGCTCAATAAAAAGCTGCCAGCTTTTCAGGAGACTCAGAGGAAGTGACCGCTCTGCGGCCATTCCGGGCCCCGTGCAAGCTGCTCCTCACGGGGACACACAGACGAGCCAGTGGGACCGCTGGACGGTGGGCAGGCGGAGGGCGGGGCCGGACCTGGAGCCCGCCCCCGCCTCCGCCCTTCACCTGCACCTGTCACCGCGCGAGGAGGCCTCTGGGACAAGTACACCGGGTGGAAGGTGTTTAGCCTCGTTTGTAGGTGACTGCAGGCCATGCGCTGGAAGCGCCCGAGGTGCAGGTGGCCATAGGCGCGGGCGTCCCGCAGGAGGGCGGTGAAGGGACCTCAGCGGATGGAGCGGTGAGCAGCGCCCTTGTTTTCCACTTTGTGGGAAAGAGTTGACTAGAAGTTCGGGGTTGTGTAGACTTTTAAGCAATAAGCAAAAAGTGAGTGGGACAGGGTTGGAAACTTGGTGAGGATGAGAAAGCGTATGTGAATAGCTCCCAGAACGCATACACCGAGGAGAAACTCAGCCGGTACTCAGATGACGGCGCTGTGGACAATAGTCAGCCTCCCTTCCTTTCCACGGAGCAGGGACCATGCTGACCAACATGGAGGCCCTGCCTGTTTATCAAGGCACAGCCTTGCTACAGCCCCTTTTCAGTGCCGTCTTCCAGTGCAAGGGTCCGACAGTGGGCCCCGTGACGGCCAGCCGCCTGGGTAGCATCTCCAGTGGCTGGGACCAAGGATACAGATTTGCTTTTCAGTGTATCTGCCAAAAGCACCATCTGTGGATTTGCTAAATGCCTTTATTGCTCATTTCATTCCTCACATTGCTGCTGACCAGGGAACTCACTTTACAGGAGCTACAGCACAGCAGTGGGCTTGTGCTAGTACAATTTACTGGTCTTACCGTGTTCCCCTTTACCGGGGAATGTTTGTGCAAAGAGGGTGGTGGATGGGTCAGGTGAAAGCTCTCTGGTGCCCGCTGAATGGCATCACTTGCTGGGGCTAGGGCTGTGTCCTCCTCGCTGACTTTATGCCTGTAGAATTACAGTGATTATTTTGAGAAGGGTGTAGTTGAAGAGCTGTCACCTCCCTGTCTGACAAAGTGTATGGCAGCGTCGCTGCTGTAGTTAAGACTCCCGGGTCTCAGGACTGTGTGGTTGTGGGGGTGGGTCCTGGGAAGGGCTTCACACTTTCTTTCTCCCCATTTTCTCTCAGAGACAATTTCCCCAGTGAATCGCGTATACATCTCATCTGGTTTCTCTAAGGATCTAAACTAATCCAAGAAATGCCAGGAGCCAGAAGTAGTCTGAGAATATAGGCAACAAGCGTGGCTCTGGGACTTGTTGTCTGACCAGAGAGCGTGCTCTCCTGAGGCTGTCTTTGCAGCCGTGGTGAGATCTGAAAGTTGAGGCGGACCATGATTTCATCAAGGTCAGCAAAGGCGGCGAAACACTGAGACAAATGGATGCCTTGAAAAAAAATAATGAGAAACCGAGGGCCTTTAACAAATGACTATAGACTACGGGTGAGAGCCGGCTCCTTTGGTAGCTAGAAAGTCCCTATTAATTTCAGTGGCAGGAACGGGGGCGGGGGTTGAAGTTTGAGGGTGTTTGATCAGAGGAACTAGAATATGAAATGGACTCTGCAAAGATTCATTGACAAGAACACTCTGAGGCCTGCAGGATGTGACCCGCAGGCGAGGAGCCTAGGTTATGGGCAGACTTCCTGCGGGGGCTCTGAGAGGGCCGGGAAAAGCTGCGAGCAACGAGGGGCCAAGTAGGAATGCTGGAGGTGCCCTGGGAGGGGACAGAACGGAGTGCGGAAGCCGAGAGGACTGAGATGCCGGGGCCGATAAATGACGTGCGGCTGAGAATCCCGGCAGGGCACTGCGTTCTATGAAGCGGCTCCAGGGTACACCGTTCACAGGGCCACCAGGGACGGGCGGGTCACGCAGCACCAGCGGTACTCAGCAGCTCATTGGTGGGTCTCCTCCGCCAGCCAGGACTCGTGAGAGGAGAGGCAGACAGAGCAATACTGTCAGAAAACCTGACGGAACACCTGGCAGTGGGCACAAGCGATCATGGACCCAGAAACGCCCCCTGTTCCAAGGCTGACCCTCAGTCCCTTGTTAGATGGAAGTGGCACATTGAAGCTTGAGTCCAAGCAGGGCCAGAGAGCCCAAGTTCACTCCCCGAGCTGGTGTCCAGACCCCCATCGCATCCTCAACCACTGTACCAGGGCCCTGCCAAGCTCACATCAGTTCAACCAGCTCAAGGATGAGGAAGAACCCCGGGCTTGGCTTGTAGGCAGACTGGCCCCGTCAATGAGTGCAAGCCGAAATTTATGAGGGGCAGCCCCGTTTCAGAGGTTGCTGGAAGGCTAGAGAGGGGAAAATGCGTACCTGTTCCTGAGCAGCGGTCCATAGGCTGGCCGCCAGGGCGCTGGAAGGAAAAAGACCGGAAGACTGGAGACCAGTGTTTGGACCAGGGGTCTGTGGACGCACACATGGGCGTGGCCACAAGCGAGAGGACTTAATCACGTGTTCACCACCCCCAGAAGCGCGCGTCCTAGGAGAAGCCCTGAACAAGCAAGTAGGTAAATTGTCTCAGCCAGGTGACACCTGCCAGCTGTCGTCATCAGCTGCACGAGAACCCCACAGGGATACACAGAGCACGGCCGGGACAGAGATGACAGCACACGTGCACTCAGCACACAGACTCCCGCTCTCTGGACTCTCGTAGCTAGTGCCACCTCTTCGGGTCAGCTTGTCTGGAGCAGAGGCTGACACTGAGTCCCCAGCACGGCCCTGTTCCTCAGGGACACCGGCATCCAGGTTGATGACATCGTCTCCTTCCAGCAGTTCACCCTTTCAGGAGTGTACACGCGTGCTATGTGTACAGCACCACTACCCAGGGCTGATAGAAGGCGCCGGAAGGGACCCACCACCACCAGCAGGGGAGCTGCATCTGCTGCTGCAGGACGGGGGGCAGGCGAGAGGCCCGCTCCCCCGAAGTCTACTAAAACCAGGAGCGGGGGTACAGTTTTCCGGTGGCATGCCCCTGGAGCGTGGGGGGCACGGGCAGAAGTCATCTGTTGTTAGGTCGTCCTCTTCCCATAGCCTTTCCTGGAGCATCTTTGGTCTGTGCCTGTTGGCAGTTCTGGATTTTAGGAGCGCGGTAAGGAGACCAGGGAGCCCACTGCGGGGTGCTCCTCAAATCCCACAGAACTGAGGCAACTTTCAAAGTCTTCTTTTCTTTCTCTGTGATGTCCAGGGATTTGAGTAGGAAGAGGGAGCGTCTTGGAGGAATGGGACCACTCTATTTTGGCAGAGTCAGAAGTCTCCTGAAGTATAACTGTATTATCTTAGCACCTTCCACATCTCAAGTGACTTTGCCTCTTCCATTCTTGACATTGGTTATTGGTTCCTTCTCTTTTTGTTCTTGGTCAGTCTTGTCAGATTTATAATTTTCACTGTGACATCTTTTTGTGATCTGGGATATTTGGAATTGTTTCTTAATTTGCAACATATGGAGACTTTTTATTTTTCTTTTTGATTTACAGTTTAATTTGAACTGTTAGGATTTATAAGCTGTATGGTGTCAGTTCATTATAATGTGTTGAGATTTTGTTTATGGCTTAAGCATCAAGCCATTGTTTATAAATTTTCCACATCTAGTTATAAAAAAAATATGTATTCTGAGAGTTCCTCTTGTGGTTCAGCAGGTTAAAAACCCAACATACTGTCTGAGGATGTGGGTTCAATCCTTTGCCTCACTTAGTGGGCTAAGGGACCGGCATTGCTGCAAGCTGCAGCATAGGTCACAGATGTGGCTCTGATCTGGCGTTGTTGTGGCTGTGGCATAGGCTTCAGCTGCAGTTCCAATTCAACCCGTAGCCCAAGAACTTCCACATGCCGCATGTGCGGCCATAAAAAAATAAAAAATGTATCCTGTAAGCTTTTTAGGTTTATATATGAGTTATATATGTATAACAATACTGCCCCATAAATTATAATATATATTCTTATCAAGATTTAATTTTTTTATCATTTTGTATCCTTATAACTTAAGAATGCAGCTGATATAAAAGTTATTTTCAATCAAATGAAAAGTGAAAAAAAGACCACCAGTAAATTCACTGAGATACCAAAAAGTATTCTTCAGACAGAGTAAATATGATTTACAATGAAAGATGAAAGAAGGAATTAAAACCAATAAAATGGCAAGTACAAGGATAGAGGTAAATGAATAATGACTACCAGAAAAATAATGGTAAAGACTTGTCAGATTTAAGACAGACAGGATTAAAATGCATTGAAAGAATAAATATACATCAGGTAAATGGGATTGAACTGTATATGACCTTGCATTCTGAAAAGTGATAAAAGCACCAGCAGATATTAGATCTTGATTAGGCACTTATGGATACTATAGTCTGTAGGGTTCTTTCTCTATATGAAATTCTAAGCTGGCAGTTATTTTGCTTCAGAGCACATTGAAGATATTCAGCTGTCTTAAGAATTCTCCCCAGCTTTTTATGTTGTTGCTTTTGGTAGGAAGATATCCCTAAATTACCTGAGTTACCAATTCATGAATATAAAGTTCTTAGCTTTAAAAAGATTTTTGGTTTTTATGTATTTTAAAGAAGACTTTCTCCATGTTACAGCAGAGGAAGCTCTAGTGAAAAAAAATTTTTTATTAAAGTATATTTAATTGATAGTGTTCCTTCAATTTCTGCTGTACAGCAGAGTGACCCAGTCTTACATTCTTTTCTTTATACCATCTTAAGGTATGTACTTATTGTTAGCCCCTATATCTAGTTGTACAATTTAATGAGCATTACATTTACTTTAGAAGTGATAAAATGAAAAATATACCATCATCAAGGTCTGTACCCTGGGCAAGATTTTACTCTAGATACTATTTCAGTGTAGTTTCCACTTAAATATGAAGTGAAGGTCATAGCATATATTTAAATAAGCCTCAAGAATCATACTTAAATAGCTCAAAATATTCGTACTAATGAGAGACGTTATTATTCTTGTTTAATTTACTTTAAATGTCTGAAATATTTCAAACGTACTCTTCTAAATGTAACTCTATGTGAAATTACAAAACCCAGTTCAATAAATAGTTTATAAATGAGTTCAACACACATACCCATGCAACAACACATACAAATTGGACCTAAACTCAGCTCCACATATAATTATTTTCCTGGAAGGTATTATATATGAATAGTATAAAAACTAAGATATTATGTAAATTATATTATTAGCTTTCTTTTCCTTTTAGAGCCACACCTGCAGCATTTGGAAGTTCCTAGGCTAGGGGTCAAATCGGAGCTGCAGCTGCCAGCCTACACCACAGCTGCAGTAACGTAGGATCCGAGCCGCGTCTGGGACCTACACCACAGTTCATGCCAACACTGGATCGCTGATCCACTGAGCGAGGCCAAGGATAGAACCCACATCCTCATGGACACTAGTTGGATTCATTTCCGCTGGGCCACAACAGGAACTCCTAAATTATATGTTTTAAATTTAAACATTTGAGAGGCATAGGATAGGAAAAATGAGTCCTAAATTAAGATATTCACTCTGACTTAATCAGTATCTTCAAGCAATTTTTATCATAAAATATTGGCATATTCCTCGTGCTGCACATTAATTACATCCCGGATTGGTTGATTTTATAGATGTTAGTTTGTATCTCTTAATCCCCTTCATCTGTTCTACCCCTCCTCCCAGCCCTCTCCCTCTGGTAACCCCAAGTTTCTTCTCTGTATCTGTTAGTTTCTATTTTGTTATATTTGTTCATTTTTCTGGGTTTTTAGATTCCAAATATGACGAAGAATATACAATATTCGTCTTTCTCTGGCTTATTTCACTAAGCATAATATGCTCTAGGTCCATCCGTGCTGTTGCAAATGTCAAGATTTATTCCTACTTATGCTACCTGAGGAATATTCATATATATATATATTCATATCTCACATCTTCTTTATTCACCTGTCCACATCTTCGCTATTATAAATAATACTGCAGTGAACATGCAGGTGCATATATCTTTTAAATATTTTATTTGGTGTTTCCATTTTCTTTGGATAAATATCCAGGAGTGGAATTGCTGGAGTGTATGTAGTTCTATTTTTAGCTTTTTGAGGCAACTCCATTCTGTTTTGCATAGGGCCTGCACCGGTTTCCGTTTTCACCAGCCGTGCAGAAGGGTTCCCTTCTGTTGGCATCCTTACCAGCACTTTGTTGTCTCTTTGCTGGCGGTCCTTCCATAGGCGTCTCCCCCACGGTCAGCGATGCTGAGCATCCTTTAACAAGCCGTGTCTTCTTTGGAAGAATGTCTATTCAGGTCGGCTCTCCGTTTTTAAGTCAGAATTTTGTTTACTTGCTTGATATTGAGTTCTTCATTTATTTTGGATATTAATCCCTTAGGGACATATTATATACAGATATTTTTCTCCAAAAATGTTTTAATATCAGTGTCCTCATATTTCAGTGTATTAAGCAATGAACGCTTTTATATGCACCTTGTGCTGTATAAACATCTATTCTAGTCTGTGTATTTGACACATGTTAACTCATTGTCTTGTGGGTTTACTGATGGGCAGTGTGAATCAGAGATAGATAGCGTGGACCTGATCAGTAAGTACCTAAGCAGGTAAGTAAGCAGCCGCTACCTGATCAGTACGTAGTAGATCTGGGATTAGGACCGGACCTCCAATGGCCAGAGTCTTAACTGCTAAGTTTCAAAAAGCAAGGAGGTTGCAAGCACCTATTAAGGATACCTGTGAAGGATAAGTCTTAAATGGACGCTCTGGCCTTTGCTTCTGGTGACTGTGATAATGAATAAGGCCCCTGCTGGGGATGGGAGCCACTTGCCGGTACCTTTTCACTCACACCATCCTCTGCTGGTCCCGGACTGGCATGTTTAGCCCTTGTTCCTAAAAAGCATCGTGGATATTCCCTGTGGATAAATTTCCTCTTCTTTTTTACTCCAACTGGAATTCCCCAGGTATCTTCCGCACTGAACATAACATTCTTCATCTGTCAGATAAGCGGGAACAGTGCTGGTTGGAGAATTCTTCACTGTTACTCTTGGTAGATAAAACTGATAAACTTGCATAGTACATAAACACAGGAAGACTCACTTGCACTGAAGGACTTTAAAAATATATTCATTCTCAGTCTATAAGAAACTGTAATTCACAAAAGTAGTAAATACAACCCTTGCAACAGCCCGTTAAAAATGAAAAGAGAAAGCTATGGTTTTATATTCGTCTGGTACCTTGTAAAGCATCATGCATACTTGTGAATGATGCCATTTAAAATGTTTTGCTTTTTTTTCATTTTCAAATATTGGGTCTATGGAATCAGTATCAAAAGTTAAATTTTAAAAAATTGATTCCAATAAGTAATAAATAACACAGTTGGTATGTGTATATACACATGCTTGTACTTACAGCTGTGAGCAAATAGCTATAGCTTTTAGGAATTTACACAGGCAAATTAGCAGGCAGAGGCTGCTGAATCAGAAGGATCTCTTTCAGGCTGCTCCATGCACCTTTTATTGCTTATATCTAACTTGCTTTGCTATCTAACGTAAAAGAAATGCCCACTTTAATGCATTACCTTCTTTTGACTTGTTTTGTTTTAATCTGATCCTGCTTAGATTTATATTTATACCTCAGATCTCGGCGAACTCGGAGGGTGACTGTTTAACTGTGAGTGCGGATGGATGCACGTGTGGAAAGAAAGCCTCCAGCTGAACCTCTAGATAATTCTCTGGAGTAAACTGAGGGAAATTATCTCACTCAAAGACTACTTTTTAAAATGTATTTTCTTTTTTTCCTGAAGAGATTCTTTAAATATTGTAATTTTTGAGCTTTTAAATCATACTCCGCAGTATTTTAAAGGTTTCTAACACACTTTTTAAAATCTGTATTTAATCTAAATTTCAACATTTCCATTTTGGTTCCATATCTGAATTATTCATTCCCTTTACATTACCCCTTAGTATATAACACTACCTGTCCTTCCAACTGTAAGTATGCTATTGTACTTTAAAAAAAAGTCTACTGTGTTTCTTTTAAAGATATTTAGGTTTTTTACATAAATAGAGGACACATTTTATTTACTTCAGGGTCGCTATTGTAAGATCTGCATTTTTTATGGTATTGATTCACCACAATTAATCTAAGACTACAAAAAGATAGCTAGGAAATAATATTTTATGCCAAGCGCCTTTGTTGCAATGATGCCTGTTTTTATTTATGTATTTACATCGGCTGGGCCCGTACCGTGAGGAATTTCCTGGACCAGGGCTGAACCCGCACCACGGCAGCAACTTGAGCCACGGCAGTGACGACACCAGTGGATCCTTAAACCACTGAGCCGCTAGGGAACTCTGCCCATTTGTAAACAGGAATGGTTTCTTGTAGAGAAGACAGTGCGGGTGGGAGGTTGGGAGACGTGGGGTTGCCCTGGCCGTTCATGGTCTTCCAGTCTGTGATGTGGAGAGCTTCCCGCTCTCCCAGCCTCTACTGCTGCTGGGGGCGTTTGGGATGGGGACAGTCTTTGCTTTTGTTTTGAGAAATAACACATGCTTTGAAATCACAGATTTCATGTCAGGTAATGTGGGCAGATTACGTTTGTAATTAATTTATATTAAAGTGAAGTTTGCAATGACTAAATAGAAAAAAATGTATACAAAGTGTAATTAATCCAAGAAAGCACTCAATGCTTTTAAATTTATTGGTTCCATGCGGTATTAACTTCATAATTCAATCACTACTGTATTCAGGAGGCAGCAAGATTTATTTTTAATTTTAAATTATAAGTGATGGAGTTCCCACCGTGGCTCAGCAGTAACAAACCTGACCAGTACCCACGAGGACGCAGGTTCGATCCCTGGCCTCACTCAGCGGGTTAAGGATCCAGAACTGCTGCAAGCTGTGGTGTATGTCGCAGACACAGCTCAGATCTGGAGTTGCTTTGAGTGAGGTGTAGGCTGGCAGCTGCAGCTCCAATTCAAACCCTAGCTTGGGAACTTCTCTGTGCTGCACCTTCAGCCCGAAAAAAAAAAGTAGTTAATTAAAAAGGGTGATGATACTGATGCAAGTTAATAACTTTAATGCAAAAGTTCAAAATGGCGTGTGATGCCCCCCTGTTTTCACTGACGTAAGACCTCTGCAGGGGTCCTACCGAGTGCTCCATGGGCCCCAAATCATGCAGGCCTAAATCATATCTGACAAACGGTATCCCCTTGATATGCATCTGTAAGATGATGTCTGTGGTTGAAGAAAGTCAGCAGCACTCCTCTGGATGAGTATTTGGCGCAGGCGGTACCATCCGTTCCAGCCCTGATGGGATAGACGGACCTACCTCGGCTCTGTCCCCGAACCTGGGCAAGTCACCTGCCACGTCCTAATTTCCTCATCAACACAGCAGAGTTGACTAAAGGAAGAAATCAGGTGAAACACTCTGAGATGTCTGTTGCGGTATGTGTCACATGAAGATGTGTCATAATATTTGGTCATATTTTATAAATTTCAGTGCAAGACTGTACCTAAACAAAGACATATGAAACACTCTTGATGCCCGAATACTGTTTTAACAAGAGATCCAGATGCAGTTTGGTGAGGAGTGAGGATATGAGACAAGCATTCAACCAGGGAGGTCACGTTGTGTGAGGAGCTGCCTGTCATCCTCAGAACTGTTGATATCGCCGTGTCGAATTACATAAGTTTGTGGCTGTTAATTTTCTGTATTGGTGTGGATTAGAGTAGAGCATTTTGGAAACTCCTGTCTAATTTCTAGACGCCTCGGCTCTGCAAGCGAGTGATAGGACTTCAAGTTGCCGGCTGTGGTGTAAACAGAGTCTGGGTCCATGACTTGAGCCGGTTCCTGAGCTTTCCTACACCTCCTCTTCTGCAGAAAAGAGGGATAATGTGACCTGCTACCTGGGGAAACTGCATCTTTCCTGGGTCACAGCATACATTTCTTGATTGCCTAGTAAGGATTATTTGAAACTATGAAATAAGTTAGTTGTAGACAGGATATTAATCATTTCTCAGAAGGCCGGTTATGTGTTGGATATTTTGACCTTTCTTTCTTCCTTTCCTCCCTCCTCCCTCCCTCCTTCCTCCCTTTCTTCCTTTCTTTGTTTGTTTTTTTTTGCTTCTTAGGGCCACATTTGCAGCATACGGAAGTTCCCGGGCTAGGGGTTGAATTGGAGCTACAGCTGCCAGCCTACACCACAGTCACAGCCACAGCAGCACGGGATCTGAGCTGCATCTGTGACCTGCACCACAGCTCATGGCAACGCGAGATCCTTAACCCACAGAGCCAGGCCAGGGGTGGAACCTACATCCTCATAGATCCTAGTCGGGTTTGATAGCACTGAGACGCAATGGGAACTGCATTTTCATTTTAACTTTAGGACACACATTTTTATAAAGGGATGATCCATGAAATCAAGCAGAAATAAAAATAAAATTGTATTCATCTGATAGTGTAAACATAATAAATAGAGTGGAAAAACAAATATTCCTAGAAAGTATATTTAAAAATAGTTTTACCTGAAATTAATTCCACAAATTTTTTAAAATAGAGAATTAATCATTAAATATTATTAAATATTAAATAAAATTGAGATCCATTTATATTTCCTGAAAATTGAATTTAAAACTTAGGTGTAAATATTTACAATTGTTTTTATTGATCAGACTGTCAATTATGTACTAAAATGACTGCAGGTATATCCTTTGTTATTTTTTTTTTTTCTCTTAATGGATTTTATTTCACTTATAGGTGTGCATAAATCCTTTGTTATTTTTGATTATATTATCCTATGTAACATGTCAGCCATGGATTTTCTGTACTTCTCTGAACTTCACAGGCAGAAGTTAAACAGTGTACATTTCTTAGACCATAAAATTCCCATGTGCCAAGCAGTTAGAGCACATTTTCATTTACATTGAGCCCTCCCGGCGGCCATGATTGTACTGTGTCACTTAACATTCAGTGACATTTACTACTTTTAAAATTAGGCATTTGGGTTTAATTTGGACATGTCCTTGTTAAGCTAAAACAGCAAATTCTTTGCATATTCAGACTGAACTTTGACACCGGTGAAATATAGATAGCAATCACTTTTTAATATTTTTTGAACATGCTATGGAAACTGTTGTATTTCTGCATAGATAACTCAGTCCACTGATAATTAGTTCCCAGGCTAGTCAAAACCTAAACCTATGTTTAGGAAACCAAAACCTTCCACTGGGGAGGCTGGTTTGGAGCACAGGGCACGGAAGAGTTTTACTGTGGAATGATGGGGAGAGGCAGCTGGCATGTAAGAACGTAGGAGCTGTAAAAGTGCATTTATTCTGGAATAAGTGAGCTGTTCTCTCTAAACCTGATCGTTCAGGAAAAATGACTGCAGCAGCCATCAGACATGCTGGTGGCTAAAAAGAAAAAAAAAACAGTGGCGGGGCAGGTCTCATAAGGACATTATGTTGGAAATTACATCGGCTGAAGAAGGCATATGCTGCTGCCAGTGGCGCCTCCCGACTGGGCCGTCTGAGACTGCACGTCTGTGCCAGGACGACACCACCTACGTCTTTCTTCCTCATCGCATCACACTGAAGGACACTTCTGATTTTCTAAAAATTAATAAAAAGCAGACTTGGTCTCTTGCTTATTAAAGCAAATAGAGTAAGTTGTTAATATTTGCTAATTTGGCTTGCTTCTCTGTTTTTGTCTTCTACATATTTAAATAATCTGTGTTTAAAGTAATTGAGGTAGTTTTCAATAATGCTTGTCTGAAATAGTATATATTTGGCATGTTTCAACTAATGGGCATATTAAAAACCCCTCCGATTTCTTTATTTAAAATCAAAGCAGGATATCAGAGGGTCCCTTGGAGGCCTACTGGTTGGGACTCGGTTTTGTCACTGCTGTGGCTCTGGTTGCTGCTGTGCCGGGGGTTTAAGCCCCGGCCAGGGGACTTCTGCGTGTTCTGGGTGTGGCCAAAGAAAACATTATATCCATACAACACTTCCGGTGGGGAGTAGAGTTTATTAAACTACACTTGTGATGCCACAACTTTTAAAATGCAAGAGAACTCACCTCCTAATACGTTTTACTGCACGGAGGAGATGAAGAACTTGAAAGTATTCAAAGACTGAAAACAAAATAAAGGCAAATTAGCTTCACGGTGTATAAACTCCTTGAGGTCAAGGCCGTGTTCACCTCGCCGTCTGTTCTGCAAGCCCTGGCCTGTGGCTCAGGCGCAGCTAACGTTCGCTGCACACAGTAATGAAGTACACGTTCTGGTGACTGTCCCAGGGTTCTGGGACATGTAAAGGTGGTGGCGGGTCATCCAACAAGGAAATATCCCGTGACTGAAAGAATGAATCTAGCTGGAAAATCAGAAATGTCAGATTAGATAGATTCCACACTCGCTCTGTGGCTTTTATTACTTCATGTTTTCAGTTTATAGCTATAGGCTGACAATTTTGAAATAAACTCGTGTAATACATTGGTAAGCATGATTCTGACCCCGACCCCTGCTCTTTTTTTCCTTTTCTTTTTAGGGCTGCACCTGCAGTATATGGAAGTTCCCAGGGTAGGGGTTGAATTGGAGCTGCATCTGAGGCCTACACCACACAGCCACAGCAACACCAGGTCCAGGCCGCGTCTGTGATCTATACCACGGCTCATGGCAACACTAGATCCTTAACCCACTGAGTGAGGCCAGGGATCAAACGTCCTCATTGATACTTGTCAGGTTCTTAACCCACTGAGCCACAGTGGGAACTCCCTGATTTCCTTTTTTTTAACTGGAATAAATCATTCAACAAAAATTATTAGGTACTCACAAAGTGGGCCTATTTGAATTTAAAGAATTGTGGCTCTCCAACCACTTCTGCACTTGAATTTTGAGGTTCCGTTTTTCAGTACCATGTCAAAACCATAGTATTTTGGAATCAGAAACTTGGACTTATACTTTCCTCTGTTTAAAATGCAGGTTTTGAGGTTATTACACTTATTGAATAGAGCAGTTTCGTCATTAGTAATCGCAACAAAGTGTTCTATGGGAAAAGAGAGGAGGAAAACAAAATTTCAGCCTGATGTACTTTGTGGATGTGAGAGTCTAAATCTACACCGTGAAACAGAGAACCTGAAAATCACGTTTCTCTCGGACCACAATGCAAATAATGTCATCATGCTGACAGTCTAGGCAGCGTCGTTGAACCAAGTTCTGCCCTGCGTTTGGTTATGGATTGTCCTTTTGTGGCAAGAGGAGTAAGTGTTGAAACTGTGGGGTGGGGGCGGTTACTTTGCAGTAACAACGGCCACGGGGCTCCAGCTCTCGGGGACATGCCCAGGACAAGCATGGGCCACACTAGTGCAGACAAATCAGTTTCCCAAGACCCTTTCCTGTTCGCCGTCTCCGTGCAACACAGTAGCAGGTTTCCTGAAATTCCCCACCCATCCAAGGCGCGTTTGCCATAACTTCAGAGCTCACCGCCCCCATGGGGGGCTGACACCACCTAGGGAAAAGCAGGGAGACCCTGGGTCCCAGGGGTTGAGACTCTCCAGACGCAGCCTGCCTGGTGG
The DNA here is from genome assembly GCA_004024745.2 of Catagonus wagneri. Classification (NCBI taxonomy): domain Eukaryota; kingdom Metazoa; phylum Chordata; class Mammalia; order Artiodactyla; family Tayassuidae; genus Catagonus; species Catagonus wagneri. The sequence goes on along the minus strand of PVHT020000175.1, from coordinate 28,178,804 downwards.
GGAGCGAAGAGGCTGCCTGTAGCTGTTGGCGAACCCGGGGGCTGGGGCCGTTTGTTGGCAAAATCAGACCTTTATATAATCTTGTCTCCTAAAAAAATCTACCCCGGATAATCGAGAGATGGCTGATGTCTAGTGGCCTCAATACTGAAAGTTAAGTTTCGAGAGGCTCTAAGCCTCTTTGAGACCATCTAACTGGTATTCCCTGAGGATTTTCACGAAAATCTGTGTGCGGAGCCCATTTGGCCCAAGATGTTCTTGATAAACTAGATAAAAATGAAATGTACCCGTAGGTAAAATGTCTTGAGGATTCAGCTAGTGATGGCTGTGCAGTTACAAAGGTCCTCGATGGGTCAACTTTCTAGTGAGGTGAAAAGTGCCCAGTTTTCTTGGCTATTATTCAGACTGTAATAATAGTCTAGCTGATTTCTTCTATATGGAATGATTTTGTTTGTAATCTCTGCTCATTTCAGGAAGCCTCTGTGACCTCCCTTCGCTGACCTCTAGTTGGCCTCCGACCACAATGCACTGTAATTCCTTATCCGTGTGGCACCAGAGGCCAAGTGTCCATGAAGGCAGGAAACCATGCTTTCTTTGTTGTTGTTGTCACAATTATTTTCACTTAGTAAATGCTTCATTCCAAATTTTAGGATAAATGCATGGCGAAGAGGCTTTAAAGGCATCAAACAGTGACTGCAGTTCTGTTTTTCACCCTAAAGCTATTAAAACCACCTCTTCACCAGTGTGCCAGGTATTGACGTGACTGATACCAGCAGAAATGTTTTTTAGCAGACAGTGAGCAGAACATCGGGAACGGCAGTGGCTTCTTGGATCCGAATGAAGAGAAACGGAGTCGGCTTGAAATGGCACGTAACTGCAGAAAGCTGCCGAGGGCACGTGACCTTCAGCGCTGCTGCTTTTACACGTTCAGGGGAACTGCCTTCTCCCTCCGCTCTGGTGCGGGAGCTACGTGAGCCCGTCAGGATGTGACCACGCTTGTCATCGGGGGTGGAGGGTCGTTCCCGGGAAACACAGGCCGTGCACTGCGGAGCTAGGGTGTCTACACCGCATGCAGACGGCAGGGGTAGACCTGTTTCCCTTAACTCCCCTGCAGAGAAGCACGGGCGCCCCTGCTTTACCACGTGCTCCGGCTTCGGTCACCAAGAAGGCACGCTGTGCCGCCTGCCCCTCCTTAGTTTAGGGGACGCTGTAAAGAGCAAGTAAAGAAAGAGAAAAAGACATAGATCTATGCATCCATTGATGGCCCGTGACATGGGAGCTTTGAATGAACAGAAACGGTGTGTATTGGTTGTCTTTGCATCTCCCCGACGACTGAGAATGGAGATGATAAAAGCAGGAAGTTGTAAGAAGGAAATATTATTTGTATGTGAATTAGGCTGGATCTGCCAAAGAGAGACACTGTATGTGTGTGCGTGTGTGCGCGCGCGTGTGTGTGTGCGTGTGTGCGCGCGCGTGTGTGCGTGTGTGCGCACGCGTGTGTGTGTGTGTGCGCGCGCGTGTGTGCGCGTATGTGTGCGCGCATGCGTGTGTGTGTGCGCGCGCGCGCGTGTGTGTGCGCGCATGTGTGTGTGCGTGTGTGCGTATGTGTGCGCGCATGCGCGCGTGTGTGTGTGTGCGCGCGCGTGTGTGTGTGTGCGCGCATGTGTGTGTGCGTGTGCGTAAAATGAAACAGAATTTGGGCAGAACCTCAGCGAGAATCAGCTCCGTCATCGCACGGCTCACTGATGGGCGCCTTATTCCCAGCCGTGAAGGAGGGTGAGCAACCTCAGATGACCTCAGGTGAGGGACTCGGGACCGAAAAGAAACGCAGGCACGCCGTGAGGACAGTGGACAGCACAGCATTTTAATCTGTATCTATAGAAAACATTTATATAAGCTCTCTAATAGAGGGATTATAGAAATACATTTCATATATAACAGTGTACTTCCGTGTACTTACTGTGAAAATAGCACATTTATTTAGAGACGGACTTTACACCCAAAGTTCCCGGGGGTGTTCCGAAGCGGGTTCATCTCCTTCCCTTGCGGTCGCTGTTCCCAAGAAGAGCAGAAGCGCCGACTGTCTGCCGTGACTCCTCGCGGAGAGTCTCCTCCTTTCGCTGGTCACGTCCCAGGGTCACCGCGATGGCCCGGGCCGGGCCGGGATTCTGGGAAGCGCCCGGGTCCGGGGGCCCAGTCCTACATCTGCCTGCACTCGTGCCTCGTGCACATGGCCTGTCGCTCGACCCTCCACGTGCCCTCCTCGTAGGTGCAGTGACAGGTGGTGCATTCGTCCGTTCTCACCTCTCTTCCCGCCGGGATGACCGCCGTCTCGGCGAAGCAGTTGGGGCCTGGAAAGGAGGAAGCGGTTGTCTGTTACGTGTGCGCGCATCACGCACTCAGGTGGGAGCCAGCTTTACCCTGACGTTCCGGCCACGCTGGTGCGTGGAGCGCGGTGGAAAAGCTGCGATTTCAGTCATGCGACGCACTCCCACTTTTTCCCTGAAATGAAAGAATGCTATTTGAAACTGTTAGGGGTGACAATACTGCGATTTTCACCAACAGATTTTTCAATTCAGGGGCCTTCTATGAAGGCCGAATCTGCATCATTTGATTCAATGAATCCTAGGTAGTGGTAGACAAAGCTAGCTGTGACCTCCAGCGACTAGTCTTCTTAGAAGAAGGAGCATAAGCAAGCTAATAGCTTGAAGTGACACGAGTCCAGTGTTACCTCCACACCCCTCGGAGCAGGTGTTATGCAAGGACCCTCAGGCTAAAAATGGCTAATTTCAAAATGAACACAGCCTGTAATTCTTTTCTTGCCTCAGGAACAGCTGTTCAAGTAGACAGTGGACAGGCACGGCTAAAGTGAATTTTCTGTGCTCTTCCGACGTCAGGGCAGAGCCCACAGCGTGGACGCTGTCATTGCCTCCCCCGGACCCCATGAGCACGTGAAGCCCTCTCCCTGTGACTGACACACGGAGCTTCAGAATAGCTAGAACGAGGCCCAGCACGGGAACCGAGGCGGCCTGGCGGAGGGACTCAGGGCCAGGCGGCCTCTCACCTCTCACGGCCCCCACATCAAACCTCCCAAAATGCAGAGTATGTGTCAGAACCCAGCGTTGTCCTCCTTACCAGGGGAGTGAAAAATGCTGCCGCCCTATCAGTGAACAAAGGATGCTGCAGCCCCCCCCCCCCCCCCCCCCCCCCCCCCC